>CM059450.1:7701277-8067833 GCA_030390025.1 Squalus acanthias
TGGTGGAATGGGGAAAAGAATATCATAAGGTGAAATAGTAGTTAGTCAAGAGTCAAAACGAAGTCAGGAGAAGGAAGGCAAATATATTGCCCTCCTCCTGCTTTGAAAACATTATGCATCTTTGTGCGTACTTGGATATGCAGCCAGCAGTGTGTGTTTTACTAAGGTGGGCTAGCTCCGTATTGCTCGTGGGGCAGTCCGAAGTCACATCCCTGCTGCATTCAATCAAGGAACACCAGAAGATTGACATCTTAAAGCATCACCTAGGAAGAGCCCTGAACTGGTGGTGGGTCTCTGGTCAGATAAAGATTTGACGTTTTTTTTTTTTTTAAAAACACGTCAAAAGATTTGTACGAAGGTGCATTTTTGAAAATATGTGGAGGAATGTTGTGAATGAAAAGGAATCATTTTAGACTTTCTCCTTTAATGCACAGAGGGGGTTGTTTATTTTGCTGGTGTGGGGTCTGTGCAACTAATAAGGCGAGGCTGCTCTTCAGTCTGGGATCAGCTTTCCAGTTGGTCAGGATTCAGTATGTTCAGTGTGGGTAGCACCCTCGCCTCTGAGTCAGAAGGTTGTGGGTTCAAGTCCCCCTCCAGAGACTCGAGCAGGGAAATCTAGGCTGACAATCCCAGTGCAGTACTGAGGGAGTGCTACACTGTTGGATGAGATGTTAAACCCAGGCCCCATCTGCCCTCTCGGGTGGACATAAAAGATCTCATGGCACTATTTCGAAGAAGAGCAGGGGAGTTCTCCCCGGTGTCCTGGGCCAATATTTATCCCTCAATCAACATAACCAAAAAACAGATGATCTGGTCATTATCACATTGCTGTTTGTGGGAGCTTGCTGTGTGCAAATTGGTTGCCGCATTTCCTACATTACAACAGTGACTGCACTTCAAAAAGTACTTCATTGGCTGTAAAGGGCTTTGGGACATCCTGAGGTCATGAAAGGCGCTATAGAAATGCAAGTCTTTTTTCCCTTGACATTATTCACCTTTGCCCTTCCATCCTCCCGCACCCCATTTAGGGCTTGTATGAGTATGTGAGGCCTGCCTGGGAGGAACGGCCCTATCCAAACCCAGGAGAGATCAAGTACAAAACATTTGCAGCTGTGTACGGAGCAGATCTTCCACCAATCCCAGGACAAATGGCACGGTCCAAGCTACTCCAGACTGATGCCATTCCGAGGTGGGAAATTGCGGAATTTCTTTTTGTCACCAAGCTCTATAAACACGGCTGTCTTCGCATAACTCAGTTGACTCGCTGGTGTTTTATTTACCTGCAGCGTTGACCGTACGTATAAACTGTACTACGGAGGTGCTCAGAAGAGGCCTAGCAGCATGCACTCGCGCCCCATTTTCGACCACTGCGGCAGGGCCCTGGCCTACGTCGGTGATTCTAACCGCAAAGATGTTCGGAACGCGGTCGAGGCCGCTCACGCAGCAGCACCGGGGTGAGTATTGGTAGAAAGCTCTGCTTCGAAATTAAATCTGCACGTCGGCGTGAATCTCCCTTTTCAGTTTCGTGGGGTTAGAAAGTGGGAATTGTACCCCCGCCCCAGATTCTTTTCAAGGGGAAGGTACTCTATAGGTAAAGCCAATCTCCATTACGTGTGGATACTAGGCAAGAGTTGCGGGTAGGGCAGGTCCCAAACCGAGTGCAGCAGGCACTGGGATGCAGGTCTGAGTTTTGAGGCCTGCCTTGCGACTGTACGAGAATTCATTGAAGACTTTAGTGGGAGCCACCCGAAGCCCAGAATAGGCTCCCCTAGAGGAATAGAGACCCAATTCACACTAATTAGGATTAGGCTGTTGCTGCTGATTCCCAAAAGTTGTAGACCGGCAAAGAGAGGGGGTGGGGGTGGAGAGTCTAAAGAAAGCAGGATGGGATAGTAAAAGTGTAGATTGGGCCGATATTCTTGGAGTTTAGAAGAATGAGATATGATCCCATTGAAACATAAGTTTCTGAGGAGGATTGACAGGGACTGAGAGGTTGTTTCCCCTGGCTGGCGAGTCTAGAACTAGGGGCACAGTCTCAGGATAAGGGGTTGGCCATTTAGGACTGAGATGAGGAGGAATTTCTTTATTCAGAGTGTTGTGAATCTTTGGAATTATCTGCCCCAGAGGGCTGTGGATGCTGAGTCATTGAGTATATTCAAGATAGAGATCGATAGATTTTTGGACTCTAGGGGAATCGAGGGATATGGGGATCGGATCGGGCGGGAAAGAGGAGTTGAGGTCGGTGATCAGCCATGATCTTATTGAATGGCGGAGCAGGCTCGAGGGGCCATATGGCCGACTCCCGCTCCTAATTCTTATGTTCTTATTTCTGATTTGCCCCTGCAGCTGGGGGAAGCGAGCTGCCCACAACCGGGCTCAGATTATCTACTACATGGCCGAGAACCTGGAGGTGCGCCGGGAGGAGATGGCGCAGAGGCTGAGCGCTCTGACTGGCGTCGACTGCGAGGAGGCCGAAAGAGAAGTGGACTCGTGCATCGAGAGACTTTTCTACTGGGGCGCCTATTGTGACAAGTACGGGGGCACCGTCCAGGTGAGTAGACTGCCCGGATGTCGTGGGCTGTGTTGGGGAGAAGCAAAATAGTTGCTGCATGGGGTTCACCGATGGCCTACTGGGTAAATGTTCAAGCCGGTCTGGAACTGGGCTATCCAAACCAAGAATATCTCTGGCTCCATTCCTCAATGCCCCCGTGCAAGTGAGGAGCAAACTCGAGCAGTGCTCCTCCTGCTGAAGGCCGTCCAGTGACTCCTGCGAGATGGTACCTGTGCATGGATTTGGAGCAAGGACAGAGTCAGTCTCGGATATGCTGCCCCCTTCAGTCAGACAGAAATTCACTGTCTAGACACGCACTTAATAAATGGCCACCTGGCCGAAATATCAGTGGAATCAAATTCTAGCTTGAAACCATATCTTCAGGAGAAGAGGGTAGAAAAAGGTCATGGGCAGTCAGGAGACAGGAATCACAGCGGTTATCTGCCGGTTACGCACATGCATTCTGCTAATGGATGAACACCAGTATGCTGTGACACACAACAGTAGGTCGCAGGTTTCCATTAGTAAGTTTCCCACTTGATGCGTTCCTGATCTTCCCCGTTGAGGGGAGGCACTGAGCGGAGATTGGGTGTCTCCGCCCCAACCCCAGGGGAAAGGAATCGTTGTAACTAAGACATCTCACTCAACGGGTGGCCAGCTCAAGAGCAGCCTTGGCAATGACCAAGGGATAAGTCACCTGCCAGCACTCACCAGCGAGTAATTCTATATACATTTCATAATTTACTGTATAAATTTCATCAATCTCAGGAAAAAACAATGTTTCTGTTCACAGTGCCTTGTCAACATCACATCGCCCATTATAAGACAAATACCACGGGGTTGAAATTGGACGTTACTGTGCCCATTTTTCCCAATGTAAAATGGGCACAACGCGGCCCACCTTCGGGGACCACTGTCTTGCGCCCCAAAGACGTCTGGAAAAACATCCAACCCAAAATTGGGTTAGGCCATTTTCCAGCCATCCCTGGCGGCCGCCTACAACAGGCGTTTGGTCCCTTATATAAATGAAGGATCCAAAGCCTGTTTTAAGTTCCTCCACAGAAACTGGGCAGCAATAAGCAGGGAAGATGACCAGCCTGCCCCCGCTCAGGATTCTTTATCAGCCGTCAACTAAAAGTACATTTTTTTATTTATTCCACAATTTTCCAAAAATCTTCCTGTGCAGCCAGGAGTTCTCCCCCCTCCCCCCCCCCCCCCCCCCCCCCCCCCGGCCAACTCCACAGTCGTTTGCGATTGCCCCCCCGGACCCCATTGCCTGCTCCAACCACCCCCTCTCGAGACTTACCTTTGAGGCAAGCGGCCGGACATTCGGGCTCTTCAACTGCGCAAGTTTGGACTGTGGAAGTGACGCAGGCAGCTTGCGCATAAAAAGTTAACGCGGCCCCATTTCAGACTGGCCTCTCACTTGGGGCGCTGCGCAGCTGCAAAGGGGCCCAGATGAATTTCTACCCTTGTGTGCTAAACCTAAGCCAGGTTGGGGTTGTGCTTTGGTCCCAAATGCATCCGTAAGCCTGGCTGACTTCAGCAAAAGAAAGCCAATGTAAGAACGTCTCCATTGCATTTGTCTTCTCTCTCTCCCCTCCCACAGCAAGTGAGTCTCCCTCTTTATATCATCCAGCATGTTAGCTAAAAGGCAGCCAGACCTGTTCACATCTCACCCACTTGCTGAAAATGTACAGCGCTTCCATAATTCAATGTGCCTTGTCTATTCAGTGACCTTTGTTATGTTTAGCAGCACATTAAATGCTGCAAGATAAACTGTTGTACGAAGTGCCAAGTATTCCAAACCTTATCTTTATTGGTGCTGCTGTTCCTATTCCTATTCCAGGACTGGTTCTAAAAGGTGTTTTTTTTTAATCTTCTGGCGCTAGTCTTTGTACTAATAATTAATTGTTACTTGGAAAAATCATGAGTTAATAAATGACAGCCAGCAAGGATTTGTTAAAAGCAGATCGTGTTTGACTAACTTGATTGAAGTAACGGAGAGGGTTTATGGAGTTAGTGCAGTTGTTGTTGTGTATCTGGACTTCCAAAAGGCGTTTG
Source organism: Squalus acanthias (assembly GCA_030390025.1). Taxonomy (NCBI): domain Eukaryota; kingdom Metazoa; phylum Chordata; class Chondrichthyes; order Squaliformes; family Squalidae; genus Squalus; species Squalus acanthias. The sequence goes on from CM059450.1 coordinate 7,705,893, forward strand.
ATAAAGTACCACATAATGTTCTTGTTAGCAAAATGAAAGCCCATGGGATTAAAGGGTCAGTGGCAGCGTGGATACAAAATTGGCTGAGGGACAGAGAGTAGAGAGTAGTGCTGAACGGTTGTTTTTCAGACTGAAGGGAAGTATACAGTGGTGTTCCCCAGGGTCGGTGTTAGGACCACTGCTCTTTTCGATATATATTAATGACCTGGACTTGCGTATACAGGGCATAATTTTAAAGTTTGCAGATGACACGAAACTTGGAAATGTAGTAAACAGTGAGGAATATAGTAACAGACTTCAGGAAGACATAGACAGACTGGTGAAATGGGCAGAGAAGTGTGAAGTGATGCATTTTGATAGGAAGAATGCAGAGAGGCAATATAAACTGAATGGTGCAATTTTAAAGGGGGTGCAGGAACAGAGAGACCTGGGGGTGTATGTGCATAAATCTTTGAAGGTGGCAGGACAAGTTGAGAAGGCTGTTTTAAAAAAAGCACATGGGATCCTTGGCTTTATAAACAGAGGCATAGAGTACAAAAGCAAGGTAGTTATGCTAAGTTTTTAAAAATCACTGGTTAGGCCCCAGCTGGAGTATTGTGTCCAATTCTGGGCACCACACTTTAAGAAGGATGTCAAGGCCTTCGAGAGGGTGCAGAGGAGATTTGCTAGAATGGTACCATGATGGACTTCAGTTATCTGGAGAATCTTGGATTGTTCTCCTTTAGAGCAGAGAAGGCTAAGGGGAGATTTAATAGAGGTGCTCAAAATCATGAAGGGTTTTGATAGAGTAAATAAGGAGAAACTGTTTCCAGTGGCAGGAGAGATGGTAACCAGCGGGCACAGATTTAAGGTGATTGGCAAAAGTACCAGCGGGGAGATGAGGAGAAGTTTTTTTTTTTATGCAGCGAGTTATGATGATCTGGAACGCGCTGCCTGAAAGGGCGGTGGAAGCAGATTCAATAATAACTTTCAAAAGGCAATTGGATAAATGCTTGAAGGAGAAAAACTTACAGGGCTATGGGGAAAGGGCAGGAGAAGTGGGACTAATTGGAGAGCTCTTTCAAAGAGCCGGCACAGGCACGATGGGCGGAATGGCCTCCTTCTGTGCTGGACCATTCTGTCATTCAATGATAATGTGAGATTTATCATCACTTTGTTGGGCAAGTGTTACTCCTTGTATCTTTATTGAGCTATTGTTCATTCAGAAGATAAAGGCTTCTCTGTGTAAGCATATGAATTTCCTGTTCATTCAACAGGATGAGGGTTACCATGTAACTATACATAGTTCCTCTATTCATTACAGTTAGTGTTGCTGCTTATGTAATTGTCTGGAGTCATTGTTCATTCAGTTAAGGTAAAGGTTGCTCACTGTATAATTATAGAGTATCTCTTCATTCAGCAGTGTAAGGGTGGTGTGGTATTTGCAGTTAAAACACTGACCCATCTCTTCCCCCTTCCTCTCTCTCTCTCTCTCTCTCTTGAAGGAAACCCTGCTTTATGGTGCCACGGTCATGGTTCGTGAGCCGGTCGGTGTGATAGCCATTGCGTGCCCAGATGAGAGCCCCCTGCTCAGCTTTGTGAGTCTCTTTGCTCCGGCCATCGTTCGAGGGAATGCTGTCGTCATTGTCCCCAGTGAGAGGTATCCTCTGCCAGCCTTGGAACTCTATCAGGTACAGGCGAGAGTTTGAAGAGATCTGTGCAGCAGCGAGGGTAATCTTGATTGTCCTTCCAGAAGGCTGCCCACCTTTCCTCCATTCTTAGTAGGTTGCGCAGTAACGATTGTATTGCTGTGCAGCTGGCAACACGAATTTAGAATTTCTGAAAGTCTCAACCCAGCTAATGTATACATTATACTGACCAGCAAAGTAATAGGTTCCATCCCTTGCGTATGCTGAGCTAGCTGATATCTCAGATGGGCCATTGTTGACCCTGCAACCCTTGATTAGGGAGAGCTCCTGCTACCCAGGACCCCGTGCTGAAAAGTGCAGGTAGGAATTTCTAGTGAGGGCAGGATTGCGCGCCGCTGTGATGCCTTCACGCTCAAATAGCGTGCTGTCTAGGTTCACACATGAAGACTGCGTATTTGAGCGAGGCTTACCAGAGATGTCCCGGCACCCATGGAACAATTAAGTTAGTGCCTTCAGTAGGCGAGAACAGTGGAGAGAAAAATGATCAATCCGCCCAGATATTGGGGTTTGGTGACAGATGTCGCCTTTACAGTAAAAATCTCATGTAAACCTAGCTCAAGTAAGTTTTGGAATCTCGCACTAAGGCGGCAGGGACACCAAGCTACAGGTGCCTGTTGGTCTGACGGCTCTCCCCTATTCCCTGTAGCGGTGCACTGCTTCCACTCGGGCTCAAGTGGTAGAGCTGCCCGCTGCCCTACTCTGGACATGAACCTTAGCGGGTTGTCTGCAGCGCGTTGACTGTTCCTCCTCAGAGCTGCTGTCAGTAATCACCTATCTACGGACGTGGATTGATAAGCATCTTAGAGAAGCCCAACTAGCTGGAGGAAGTAAAGGGTTGAACAACGCTGTTGCTACGTGTTGTTAAATGCGTGGCTTGGATTCTGCACGTAGCCGGGCTTCATTTCACGCACTGTTTGATCTGTGGGCTGCCATGGATCCCAAAACCACGCCCCAAAATATAAGTAGATTCCTGTTCTCTTTTCTCCCTGTGTCTGGCACCATGGCAGATGGGTGGGTACCTTGCTTCTGAGGGAGTGCTGTACAGTATCCTGAGCCAACAATTATCTCTCAACCAACACCACCAAACAGACACCAACAGGTCATTCATTCCATTGCTGTCTGTGGGACCTTGCGATGTGCAAATTGGCTGCTGTGTTTGCCTGTGCAGCAGTGACTACACGTCAAAAGCAGGGGAATTCTCCAGCTGACATTTATCCCTCAATCAAAGCAGATTATCTGGTCATTTCCTCAGTGACACTCTGAACTGGTTACTAGAATGACCCAAAAAATAACTTAATGTGCTCGTTGCGGCGAGGAATACTAGTGCTGGTGTTTGCCAGTGTCAGCACGGAGCACACTCAGTCAGGCATGACACGTGTTGGATACAGAATGAAGCTTCTGCTACCCTGTTCTATAAAATTCACCTCGATCCTAAGCCTCTTAAGAGCTGTCTCCACATGCCCAGTTTTGTGCTCCAGACTTGTCCAACTAATTTGTGGATTCAACGCTGGCCAACAATGACAATGACTTGCATTTCTATAGCATTCCTCCTGCAAAAACAAACTGATTACGCACTTGACAGACCGTTTGGCTAGAGCTAATCTAATGTTCAGAGGTAAAAGGCCGATGTGCTATTGTTCTGAATACAGTTCCGACGAAGGGTTTCGACCTGAAACGTTAACTCTGTTTCTCTCTCCACGGATGTTGCCTCGCCTGCTGAGTTTTTCCAGCGTTTTCTGTTGTTATTTCGGATTTCCAGCATCCGCAGTATTTTGCTATCGTTTTGCTATTGTTCTGTGCTGTCTAGAGGTAACTTTAAAAATCCTATCTGTTTTATGCTAGATTCAAACCTACAAACTGACCTATATGATTTTTTTAATCATTTTCTAATATAGCTTTATACCTTTGTGACATTTTTTCTTCATTCACGGGATGTGGGCGTCGCTGGCAAGGCCAGCATTTATTGCCCATCCCTAGTCGCCCTTGAGAAGGTGGTGGTGAGCCGCCTTCTTGAACCGCTGCAGTCCGTGTGGTGAAGGTGCTCCCACAGTGCTGTTGGGGAGGGAGTTCCAGGATTTTGACCCAGCGACGATGAAGAAACGGCCAATTTATGTCCAAGTCAGGATGGTGTGTGACTTGGAGGGGAGGTTTTCCCATGCGCCTGCTGCCCTCGTCTTTCTAGGTGGTAGAGGTTGCGGGTTTGGGAGGTGCTGTCGAAGAAGCCTTGGCGAGTTGCTGCAGTGCATCTTGTAGATGGGTACACACTGCAGCCATGGTACGCCGGTGGTGGAGGGAGTGAATGTTTAAGGTGGTGGAACCATCCTTCCCAATCCAGAACTGCAATGGTGACTTTTTAGTAATTGGAAATAGTCTTAATCATTATCAGAAAATTACCCATATATTAAAATTATCTTAGAAACAAGCCTTACTGTGGACTAAAGTCAGGCTAATTCACATGAGCATTCCACATTTCAACTGAAGAACTCCTATCTTTTCTTATGCAGGTCTTTGAAACGTCAGATCTTCCTGCCGGTGTTGTGAATATTCTGACTGGATCTCGAGATCACCTGAGTAAATTCCTGGTTGAGCATCAAGATGTCCAAGCCATGTGGTACTTCGGTTCCGAAAAGGTAACTGCTACTGTACGACTGCTTCCCATGGGGGAACGTGCGGCACTCCGAATTGGGAATGTCTGTTCTACTGGGTCATGGAGAGGGGAGGCTGGGAAAGGAGGGTGAGAGCAGTTTTAATGGTCAAGAATTGGGGACAAGTCCATCTTCACAAGCTGCTGTTGCAGTTTTAGTTTTATTGAAAGAAAAGCACACAGGACAAATCAAAAAGCGAGTTACAGGCAGGAGTCTAATCGGGTTTCTGATGGTTTCTACAGCAACAACTTGCATTTATATAGCACCTGTAACATAGTAAAACATCCCAAGGCGCTTCACAGGAGCGATTATCAAACAAAATTTTCACACCAAGCCACATAAGGAGATATGAGGGCAGATGACCAAAAGCTTGGTCAAAGAGGTAGGTTTTAAGGAGGAGAGAGAGGCGGAGAGATTTAGGGAGGGAATTCCAGAGCTTAGGTCCTCGGCAGCTGAAGGCACGGCCGCCAATGGTGGAGCGATTATAATCAGGGATGCGCAAGAGGCCAGAATTAGAAGAGCGCAGCGATCTAAGAGGGTTGTAGGGCCGGAAGAGATGACAGAGACCGGGAGGGGCGAGGCCATGGAGGGATTTGAAAACAAGGATGAGAATTTTAAAAGCGAGGCGTTGCTTAACCGGGAGCCAATGTAGGTCGGCGAGCACAGGGGTGATGGGCGAACGGGACTTGGTGCGAGTTAGGATACGGGCAGCAGAGTTTTGGATGAGCTTAAATTTATGGAGGATGGAAGATGGGAGGCCAGCCAGGGGTGCATTGGAATAGTCAAGTCTAAAGGTAACAAAGGGTTTCAGCAGCAGATGAGCTGAGGCAGGGGCGGAGTCGGGCGATGTTACGGAGGTGGAAATAGGCGGTCTTAGTGAAGGCGCGGTTATGTGGTTGGAAGCTCATCTCGGGGCCAAATATGATACCAAGGTTGCGAACAGTCTGGTTTCCAGGGAATAACAGATACCAGGAAGTGAGCTAAAGGCTGGAATCTGATCCAGGGTTTCTATATAGAATAACAGATGCCAGGAAGTGAGCTAATGGCTGGAATCTAATTGAGGGCTTTGGATGGTTTCTATGTAGAATAACTGATGCCTGTGGCAGGTTTCAGGGTGGAGTCTAATTGAGGGGTTCCGATTGCATTATAAACCATGAGCAAACTTTCAATGTTTTTAAGCCTGATCTACATCATTGAGTTCGATGAGGTGTAGAGTCAGTCCCTGTCGTGTTACATTATGTGTTGATAATATATAGTTTCATATTTTACGTAGAGGTTTTAAAATTTAGTTGAATAAATGTAATTAAAATTGAAAACTGCAACAGGAACTTGGGAAGAAGACAGGGCCGTTGCCCCTCTGTTGAAACTCTGCTGTTTCACGGTCATGTTAGCCATGGTGATCAAACTGGTGCTTGAGACACAGGTTCTGAATATACGTAGCACGAGCTGCTGTGAGAGGTTGGACGAAAAGATAGTGTGCAGAGTGAATAGCTTCCGTGCAGTAAACCGAACCGTTCCAGTTCACCTTTACTGTTTGCTGTGGTGCGTATTTAAATGTTAAAACCGTGCTACTGTAGGTAGGTAATGGCCTTGTAGCTCTTTCAAGATTATATGATGAATAAAAAGAAATACTTGTATTTCTATAGCGCTTGTCAAAACCACCAGATGTCCCAAAGCCCTTTGCAGCCAATGAAGTACTTTTGAAGTGTAGTCACTGTTGTAATGTAGGAAACGCGGCAGCCAATTTGCGCACAGCAAGCTCCCACAAACAGCAATGTGATAATGGCCAGATAATCTGTTTTTGTTATGTTGATTGAGGGATAAATATTGGCCCCAGGACACCGGGGAGAACTCCCCTGCTCCCCTTCAAAATAGTGCCATGGGATCTTTTGCGCCCACCTGAGAGAACAGGCAGGGCCTCGGTTTAATGCCTCTTCCGAAAGACGGCACCTCCGACAGTGCAGCACTCCCTCAGTACTGCACTGGGAGTGTCAGTCTAGATTTTTGTGCTCAAGTCTCTGGAGTGGGACTTGAATCCATGACCAATTGAACCACGGTTGACACTCCTAATGGTAATGAGGGGGTTTAACCGTACACAGAGGATGTGTGAATTGGGTGGTTTTGGCAAGGTGATTTGATTTCATAATGCATCTTGTGACAGTAAACATTCTTTTGATCCTTACACATTGGTTGTGATCTACTTAGCGTTTTTGTCTTTTGGTACTTTCGCAATTTAAGGTGGTTATTTTGAAGGTTTCGACGTCAGTGTTTTATCAGTGCTTGCAGGTGTCTCTTATTTTTAAAATCTGGGCATCATACAGTGTAAGAAATGGATCCTTGCCGTTAGTACCACATGGGGAAGGTGCTGGAAACCAGTTGACCTATTAACCCGGACAGAATATAGTCAGGAGCTGGAGTTTGGGGAAATTGGGTATGTCTGTCTGGTTTAGTGAAGGTTGGAGAGAAGCCTGTAGATTGTACTAGGGCTTTAGATTTCCATTGATTTCTTTGGCATTTTCTTGGTATTACCGAAATAAATGCTGACCTCAATTTATTTCAGGCCAGTGGTTGTGCCGTGCGATTGATTAAACCTGAATATTGGAAACTCGTGATATTTCCCCGCTACAGGCAGGGGGTGCTGACCTGCAGCAGCAGTCACTGTTTCCGTCCAGGGGAGGTTGTGGGGATTAAGTGCATCACTTCTAAAGCACACCAAAATCTCATCTGAACCTTGCTGCTGAGTGTGGGGCGTATGCAGCCAACACCCTCTCACTTTCCATATAGGGTAGATAGCTAGAGGGTGACACTGTATGTTCTTGACAATGTTTCCGCTCTGGTGAATAAAAATAGCAGCAATGTATGCACACCCCCTCTTTAGGTTCTTAATGTTACTGCTAAATATCAGTCCCTGTACTTTTGGATCTGAGGAATAGTTAGGGCAGTCGGATCATTGACCTGTATTCAATAACAGTAACTCTTTCCGTAGTGGAAAGATCTGTACTGTATGTAATTTCAAATGGTAACAAAACAAGCCTTGTACCTTATACAAAATGGGTATATGAAGAGAGTCTGCCCATCAGAAACCCTTTCAATTGTTTAAAAGAATTATCCGATTTACTATTTGATCACTCTTGTTCAAGCCTTTGCCAGCGATTAAGAACTAGGAGCAGGGTAAGTCATACGGCCCCTCGAGCCCGCTCCTCCATTCAATAAGATCATGGCTGATCTTCGACCTCAACTCCACTTTCCCGCCCGATCTCCATATCCCTCGATTCCCTTAAAGTCCAAAAATCTATCGATCTCAGCCTTGAATATACTCAACGACTGAGCCTCCACAGCCCTCTGGGGTAGAGAATTCCAAAGATTCACCACCCTCTGAGTGAAGAAATTCCTCCTCATCTCAGTCCTAAATGGCCGACCCCTTATTCTGAGACTGTGCCCCCTGGTTCTAGATTCCCCAGCCAGGGGAAACACCCTCCCTGCATCTACCCTGTCAAGCCCTGTAAGAATTTTGTATGTTTCAATGAGATCACCTCTCATTTTTCTAAACTCTAGAGAATATAGGCCTAGTCTACTCAATCTCTCCTCATAGGACAATCCCCCCATCCCAGGAACCAGTCTGGTGAACGAACCTTCGTTGCACTCCCTCTATGGCAAGTATATCCTTCCTTAGGTAAGGAGACCAAAGCTGTACACAATACTCCAGTTGTGATCTCGCCAGGGCCCTATATAATTGCAGTAAGAGTCTTGACGCTTATACTCAAATCCTCTTGTAATGAAGGCCAACATACCATTTGCTTTCCTAATTGCTTGCTGTACCTGCATGTTAACTTTCAGTGATTCGTGTACAAAGACACCCAGGTCCCTCTGAACACCAACATTTCCCAATCTCTCACCATTTAAAAAATACTCTGCTTTTCTATTTTTCCTACCAAAGTGGATAACTTCACATTTCTCCACATTATATTCCATTTGCCCATTCACTTAGCCTGTCTATATCCCCTTGAAGCCTCCTTGCATCCTCCTCACAACTTACATTCCCACCTAGTTTTGTATCATCAGCAAACTTGGATACAGTATATTACATTTGGTCCCCTCATCCAAATTATTGATGTAGATTGTGAATAGCTGAGGCCCAAGCACTGATCCTTGCGGTACCCCACTAGTTACAGCCTGCCAACCCGAAAATGACCCGTTTATTCCTACTCTGTTTTCTGTCTGTTAACCAATCCATGCTAGTATATTGCCCCCATCCCATGAGCCCTAATTTTGTTTAATAACCTCTTGTGTGGCACCTTATCGAATGCCTTCTGAAAATCCAAATACACCACATCCCCACTGGTTCCCCCTTGTCTACTCTGCTAGTTACAACCTCAAAAAACTCTTAACAGATTCGTCAGACACGATTTTCCTTTCATAAATCCGTGTTGACTCTGCCTAATCCTATTATTATTTTCTAAGTGCCCTGTTACCAAGTCCTTAATAATAGATTCTAGCATTTTCCCTACTACTGTTGTCATCACTTTCCACTTGATTCCCTCACCTCTGACTGGGCGGAGCGAAAACAAGTCCCTTTTTTATTTCCTCCCTCCACTGAAAGGGTCAACCAAGAATGACACTCTGCTTTTAAAAACTCATGCGGGAACATGAGTTGGATACTTACATTGTATGACCTGGCTTTTAACTGTTGCATTCAGTTGATCGATTCGTTTCTGAACTTTGCTGTTACTTCAGTTCTTCTGTGGTATTATTTTTATAGTTTATCTCACAAGGTCCCATCTGCTCCTGCGTCCTGTTTGCACGTAGTTTGTGTAATTCCCCTAATTAGAGTTGGCGCAGTGCCCGAATTCATTTTCCTGTCACAATATAGGTCAGTAACTGAGGCTTGTAACCGCTAATATTTAACCTCTGTGTGCGAAGCAACAGCAAGTTGAAAACCAATTTCAGCAGCTCCCCGGGAGGGTTAGTTGGTAAAGGCATTGCTAGGTAGGCCAGAAGAACTCAATTCCTGGACTGTGCTGAGTTTGTTAATGCAGGAGGGCCACTGTTTGGGCGCTATAATTAGCCTCCTACATTACACTTCTAAATTACATCACTGGTTGTAAAGCGCTTTGGGATGTCCTGAGGTCGTGAAAGGCGCTATAGAAATGCAAGTTCTTTCTTTCTGTGGCCCTGGGCTAAGAAGGGAAAACCAGCCAGGATTCCCTATCCCGTCACCCTTGTTCAAAAGTGTAGGTGGTTGTGATTCCTTCACTTGTTGTCCAGGCATACAGGTGGCGAATGGCCATTTGGACAAGGTATGAGAGCACTGCGGGCACCAGTGACCCATACCACAGCAGGAATCGGCACCTTCCGAAGAGGAGGGGAGAAAACCAACTTGTTGATTTCAGGCTGTGCCAGCAGGATCAAGGCTCAAGTCTTTAGTGTTGAACTGAATTAATGATGGATAGTTCAATAAACATCTGGATAGTGCACATGCAGTCGGAGTACGTAGACTCTCCTCAACGTGAGAAGTGGTAACATCTTTCCGACAGTGCAGCACTCCCTCAGTATGTCTTTCGGATGAGATGTTAAACTGAGGCCCACGTCTGTCCTCTTGGGTGGACATAAAAGATCCCACGGCACTATTTCGGAGAAGAGCAGGGAGTTCCCCCTGGTGTCCTAGCCATCATTTATCCCTCAACCAACATCTGGCATTTATCTCATTGCTGTTTGTGGGAGCTTGCTGTGCACAAAATGGCTGCTGCGTTTCCTACATTACAACAGTGACTCCACTTCAAACGTAATTAATTGGCTGTAAGGCATTTTTGAACGTTCTATTGTTCTGAAAGATGCTAAATAAATGCAAGTTAGTTCATTTTCTGTGTCCCAGAGGTTTAACAGTCAGTGTCTAATCCACGGCACCAAACAGTCTACCTTGGTGAAATCCTGCATTGTGGGCTGTGGCCCATGTAGGGGGTGGTGTGGTGTGGGTCAGCCTCACCTCTGACTCAGTGAGCGGTTCAAATCGCTCCCACGCCCCTGGTTCTAGACCTTGGACTTATTTGGGGGTTGTGAACAAAGGTGCAGTAGACAACAGGTTTTGATGAAAGAACTTTGACTTTTATTCAAGGAAGTAAAACACTACACAAACACTCTTATCACTCTAAAGGTGGAGAACACTTCGGTACAAGTGAGGGAAATAACATTAGAAGAATACTTCACCCCTCCCAAGCCCACTTCACTAGCTAGGTTGGACTCTGGAGAACCAGGGATAATGCTCACCAAACGAATCCTTGACAGTTGAGAGTTAGGGTTTAGAGTCTTTTGAGTAAAAGGTTTCGTAAGGCCCTTGTTGCCGCGAGGTGTCTGATGGTCACTGAGGCGGTCGCTCTGGTTTCTTCTTGCGTGTCGGTCTGCTTGTGAAGTTGTTGGCCTTCTTTGTTGAACTTCTTGCTGTAACTCTGCCTCTGTTTAAACTGTCTTCTTCCGAGCTGTGGAACTGCCTTCTTGCAGAACTGTGCAAACTGCCTTCTGCCTGCTTGTCCTGAACACTCTTCAACACAGGCTTTCAATTCTGTTGAACTTGAACTCTTTACTGGAGAACTTCAACTGTTGTAACTGCTTGATGGGCCTTCAATTATACTAAATTGAAGTGGCCTTGTCAAAACCAAATCAAATCCTGGTCATTGTAAGACCTCGTCAACAGTAACGACTTTACTAAGTGTCAAATGGCTTGCGTCCTGTCGATCTCTTCGGTTGATTACAGGTGATTGGTTTCGTGTTTTGGGTTTCTAGGCTGGACTTGGGTTTTTCTATAGAATGTTCCTGAGCGATTTGAATTATGCATGATTTTGATGGGTCTGTGATAGGTTTTAATGAGGCCTGTGTTTTGGGTGGGGCTGCCTTCTCCCAGGGCCTATTGTCCAAATGTTCTGACGAAAGGTCATCGACCTGAAACGTTAACTCTCTTTCTCTCTCCACGGATGCTGCCTGGCCTGCTGAGTTTTTCCAGCATTTTCTGTTGTTAGTCCAAATGTTAATGCTTGCTGGGGCTTGAGTGAGGTCATCCCGATTCCCCAGACAATGCAATCCCTTACAGGTCCAGACATGTCTTTTTAAAATGCCAAAACTTGGTTTTTGGTCTTAAATTCCTTAGGTTAGGCCCAAATGCATTTTTATCACTCTGGGGTAGTTCCAAAGTCCTTTTTCCTTAGGTTTTGAGGATCTGCAAATTTTGGAAACCTTACACCCATCACTTGGTTGCTTCACTTTTTTTTAATATTCTCTCACTTTTTTGTTGTCTTCTGTAGGGGTCAAAGTTTGTTGAGTGGTCATCGGCTGAAAACGTGAAGCGGACCTGGGTGAACTATGGGATCCAGCGTGACTGGTGGAACCCTCGGCAGGGGGCAGGAGAAGAGTTCCTATACCATGCTACGCAGTGCAAGAACATCTGGATTCCCATGGGGGAAATCTTTGCCAACTAGAGCCAGGCTGTTTCGGGCTAACAGACTGGAACCCCCCCCCACCCCCTGCCATCTCCACCCTTTCCAGAACGTAACTCTTCTTTCAGGAGGGGAGTCAATCAATGATTTTCAACAGTTGGTGGGGGGGGGGAGGGAGTTCTGTCTCACTAAATTTACATGCCTTTCCCATTGTAATATGAATGTTTGGGTTAGATAACAAACAGCAAGGTTTCCAATCCCATCGGCCACAGATCTGGCCTGTACTTTGACATCTTTTTGTGTTGCGACTTGGCAGGGCATCTGATGAGCAGGAAACGCTAAGAGTCCTACCAATAGCCATCAGCCATATCGAAGACAAAAACGGCTGTAAAGTTTGTCGACTTCAGAACCGCACAAATTGGGTCTCGGAAGTGGGGCACGACACAAATGACAAAGAGCAGGTTTATTTTTTGGAACCTTTTGCAGTTCCGACCTTCTAAAGTTGGAGTGTGTTGCCAATGTTGTTTCCCTTGCGTTGAGTCGCTCATTCTCTAAAGAGCTGAGCACCAGTGCATCTGCCAGTCTTTTTTATCTTTCTTCCATTCCTCCTCTTTCCACCCCCCCCCCCCCAGCTAGTTTCTTCAACCGTGAAATCACATCCCTACCTATTCACTCTCGTAAGGATAAGTCACGTGCATAATCAGCGTCCCTTTCCATTTCACAATAGTCAGTTAGTGTTTTTGCCAACTCTGAGTAGGGAGCGTGGGTGATAATTTCACGGAACAAACTTGTTCCGCAAGTGTTAGCTATCAATCTCGAGCATTACTTGTTTGGAAAAAAAAAGCTTCCTGTTAATTCAAGCTCCATTGGCCATTATTGGGTGGAAACCTGCAGTTATTAACGGAGATCTTTTGAGAATGGAAAGTCTCACCCAAGATCACCGAATATGCTTGCCACAGATTTGCATAGCTCCATAAGTGCTACACAGCAATGTCACCGCCCTCATTGGAGGAGTCATCACATTGTGACCCTGGAGTGACCTGGCACTTCCTCCTGGGACCATTATCCATGCTCAGGGCAGATGTTCTCTTTGAGAATCTATAATTATCTTTTACAACAAATTGCTTGTTTAATTTTTTTGATCGAATTTCAGGCAGGGAAGGGCGTCTTGCGCGAATACTTTGGAAATTAAGCCCACCATGGTTTTACTGGGCAGTGGGATAGCGAATCCTGCATTTTTACCTTTTGGAACCTGGGTTCGAATCCAGCCCAGATTGATGGGGACCAAACTCTGCTCTCTTTGCTGCCTTTAAGCGTTTAATGTGAAGTAATTTTGGGGCAATCTGAAGCTAATCCCTAGTACGCCAACAGTTTTAGCACTACTTTGGCCTTTTGTGGAACGGTCTGAAGGGTGGCTGAGGTGAGAAATGGAAACGTCACCAATTGCTTTCTAATTGCAGCAAGTACCCGTCCTTTCCTGCCGATTTCTGATGAACAATTGAGTTTTAAGTGCTTCTTGTCAGTGCCAGGAGATGTGACCAAAGTTCCTTTAAAATGAATAGCCTTGTTGATGAGATGAGATACAAAACAATGGCGATCGATGTTGTTAAACTTAATGAAACCTTTATGTATGAAAACCTTGCGTCTTGGTGCATGCTTTGTGTGTCACACGTCAAGAGTTGGCCTGCTCTGTAGATTTCTGGGACACACTTGCACCCGATCGGCTCAAATGTTGTATTTATAAACCAACAACAAATTACGACTGAAAATATAGCGAGCCAGTCCCCCCCGCCCCCCCCCCCCCCCCCCCCTCCCCCAAAAAAATAAAAGACGGCGTGCGTTTGTACAGATTCTTATCAGGTCTGAGAAACACTTAAAAGTGCTTCACACATTACTTTTACTGCCCTGTAATAAATGCAGGCGTAAAACTTTCCGATGAGGAACTGCTGAACCCGGTGTAAAAACTTATCAATCAGCGACGGGCAGTCCACAAACGCTGTCAATCGAAAAAGAGGAACCAGTTCAATCGTTCAAAATATGCCATCATCTTTTGTCACTAACGCACCCTGTAATAATAAAGATTTTGTAATGTAAGTATAATAAACAATGACATAGCTTGCTATAAAATCATTAATCAACCGCATAAACCTATCTATCCCATCTTGTACTCGCTGCCGCCCTTTGGGCCTCACGAACCTTCCTGGCTCCTTGCCCATACCAGGTTATGCCTATAATATTTCAAAGGCCCATGCCAGGCCTTGAGAATTATGTTAAAGAATTGGACTACAATTTTCAGGAGCTACCAGTGAGCACCACGCTCCAGCACAATCCATGCGCACAATTGGGGGGGGAAAAAAAGCTATTCATGGAATTATATTGAATTTACAGCACAGAAACAGGCCATTCAGCCCCCATGCCGGCGTTTATGCTCCACTTGAGTCTCCTCCCATCCTTCCCCATCCTTCCTCATCTAACTCTATCAGCATATAACCGTCTATTCCCTTCTCCCTCATGTGCTTATCTAGCTTCCCCTTAAATGCATCTATACTATTCGCCTCAACCACTCCCTGTGGTAGCGAGTTCCACATTCTCACCACTCTCTGGGTAAAGAAGTTTCTCCTGAATTCCCTATTGGATTTCTTGGTGACTATCTTTTATTGATGGCCTCTAGTTTTGTTCTTCCCCACAAGTGGAAACACTCTCTCTGTGTGTCTACTCTATCAAAACCTTTCAGAATTTTAAAGACCTCTATTAGGTCACCCCTCAGCCTTCTCTTTTTCAAGAGAAAAGAGACCCAGCCTGTTCATCCTTTCCTGATGGGTGTAACCTTGCAGTTATTCTTCCTGTGCAACCTAGGCACTGAATGTTACCAGGCTACTAAACAGTGACAGACACCATAGATTGGTGAAATCCTGTACACAATCATCCTTAACAAAAGAAGCCCGGAGGCCATCTGTAGCACCAGACTGCTACCATCTCTTAGCTCTCAACAGAGTAAGGCTCAAAAGCTTTCATAATTTTAAAGACATTCATTTTATTCCTACTGCCCGGAGTTCTGCTTCCTCACCCACTCGCACACTTGCGGTATTTCCTCACCCATCTGCCTGGAGCTCAGTGTTCTTTGCTATGGGACGCAAGCCCCTTTTGTTTATAAAACGTAAGTGAACGCTTTCTGGGAGTGGAGCTTGGGCCGCTGAAACATTTTACACAACGTTGCATCTCTACATTCACTGACCTGACCTCTGGTCGAGTAATGCAAAAAATGCCTTACTAGGATCCCAAGGCTAATTGGAATTGCCATCACTGATATGGCTGCAGAGTTTGGCCACTACTTTTATGTTACAGTAAATAGCTTTTTTTTTCATTGGTACCTCTACAGAAAGAGAGGACTTGCATTTTTACGGTGCCTTTCACCACCTCAGGATGTCCCAAAGCGCTGTACACCCAATGAAGTACTTTTGAAGTGTAGTCACTGTTGTAATGTAGGAAACTGCAGTTTTGCCTTCAATTGGCCGACCTTTCTTTGGCAGGCCTTCCTCCCGTTCACTAATCTACTCGGGGCATCACTTTCTCCAGTCCTGTCTGTCCCTGTGATTGTCCAAGATATTAAATTTTTGAGTTTCCTCAGCCAAGGCGTTTCATTGGCTCTCTGGATAGTCACAACTTGTTTTTGGAGCCACTTATTCTCTCCGCCCATTTTATACAATTTTCCATTATTTGGTCTGCAGAAATGCTTGCTTTAGTGTCGTGTTCACTGTTTTACAGCCAAAACACTAAAACTCAAGCACATTATCAAAGGTTGTATGCATCATTTCTCGTGAAGGTGATGGAAGTAAGTAATTCTGCAACGCAGTAAACAAGCATGTTCCTTCAACCAAACACAATGGCCAAGGAATTGCGGTCGGCGGCGTAGCTATGGAGTACGCAGCCGACGTCCGAAAGGAATTCGCACTTGCCTGGTGCGAGACCCCACGTGTAAACTTTCTGTCAGACAGTGAAGAGTTGAGCGCTGCGTAGTGGCGTACTACTGGCATTATGGTTGTCTTCCCTAGAATTTAGAAGGTTAAGGGGTGATCTGATCGAAGTTTTCAGGATATTAAGGGGAACAGATAGGGTAGATAGAGAGAAACTATTTCCACTGGTTGGGGAGTCTAGGACGAGGGGGCCGAGTCTAAAAATTAGAGCCAGACCTTTCAGGAGTGAAATTTGGAAACACGTCTACACTCAAAGGGTGGTAGACATTTGGAACTCTCTTCTGCAAACGGCAATTGATGCTGGATCAATTGTTGATTTTAAATCTGAGATTGATAGCTTTTAGTTAACCAAAGGTATTAAAGGATATGGGCCAAAGGCGGGTATATGGAGTTAGGTCACAGATCAGCCATGATCTCATTGAATGGCGGAACAGGCTCGCGGGGCTGAATGGCCTCCTCCTGTTCCTATGGCCCACGGATCCCAGGGGCGCACCGTGTGCATAAGCGTACCTGGGATCATATGGGGCGGTGCTTCAATCAGGAAGCAGAAGGTCGCTCATTCACCCCCACGAGATACTGTGCTATTTTCTAGGGGGAATATTGGAGTTAGCAGCTAATGACATGCGGTTGATAAAAGCTTTTATGCATTTTGTACCATGAAAGGTTACCTCCTGCAGCATGGTCTTTCTCAGATTGTTGATGGTTGATTTAGCAGATGATAAGCAGGAACTTGGCAAATAATGAAATGTCAGCAAAGACGAGACTCTGACAGCTCGAATTAAGTGGTGATTAATGAATGACTTGAATAGAACCAGACCAATTTTCAGCCACTTGAAGGATGCAAATCTAGCATTTCAATACCGAACACACACAATTGAAAATCTGTTAAAAGTTATTAATAGACAAACACTATTCCGCACAATTTATTGAAGGACCAATTTCTGTACCCTTTCACTTTTACTCATGGGACTGAGAACAAGGATTTTCTGTTGTAAAATAATGCAGTAGACAACTTTCAAGGGGAAGAAAATCTATTTTCATGATGGGTGTCCCCGTACACTGCGCCAGCAGGCACCTGCGCCTGTTTGCACTAGCTGTAAAATTTTCACACGTAATTGCTGGGCAATTAGCCCAACTCTGCGTCAGCAATGAGGATGATGCAATCGGAGCGGATGATCTGTCAAGTCGGAACTTGACCGATCGCAAGTTTGGGATTCAGCATATGCACATGCGCACGCGGAAGTCCCGAACTTGCTGTCCATTGCAAAGGCGGTATGACGACGTACATCTGAACCCACTGCTCACCCTCCATTTGATCAGAACCTCGGCGGTGGCAGCCTTGCACTATGAGAAAGAACTGAAGACAAAGGAGTTTTGCTTCCAACTTCTCCGCAACTGTCAGGAAAATCTGCATCCTCCACCCTTGGGATAGCCAGGCCACTGTCCAGAACAGCCATTTATAAAGTACCATTGAGAGTCACTGAGGAAGGTGTTACAAATTTCTCCGACCTTCCAGATCTCCCTGTCCAGGACCGACAAGGACCAGGATGTTCCAGCCAGGAGAAGGTGAGAGCACATCTACTATATCGTATATGTATCTAAGACACATACTTCCAGAGTCAATCTTGGGGCAATCTTTAGTGTAAATGATCTCAACTAACTGTTCCAGACCCACCTCTGCTGGTTCTACATTACCAATATCCACCTCCTGAACTCTTAAGACAAACTATTTATTTAGTATCTGCACCATTCTCTTCTCCACTACAACTTGCCTCTTTCATGTCTTAGCAACCTGATCCTACCTTGACTATCCTACTACTAAGGTGCCCACAGAAAGCCTTTTTCTTGCCATTTTTTGGCTAATATTCTCACCTACTCTTGGCGTTTGCAGTCTTATATCTTTCCTATACTTTTATTAATTGCCGTGGCTTTTTTATTATATGCTCTAAGTGCTAATTGCCTTTATTAGATTCAAATATGATCTAATCTGGTTATCCATTCCCTTTTTACTTTTTTCTGATTATGCTTGTTTCTAACTTTTCCATTTCCTGTTTAAGTACTTCCCATTGCTGATCTACAGTTCAATTTGCCATTTTTTCCCCCTTTAATTTGGGCAGTCTCTTTATAATGAGCTATAATTTGATTTTTTTTTTTAACCATTCAAGTACACTTGACTTCTCTTTTTCCTTTTCTCTACTTACACTGAAGTTGATTATGTTAAATGTTCCCTTCTCATTAGGCTGCCTAACTGCTCTATTTCATTACTCAACTAGGTCAAGTAGTGCTTCCTTCCTTTTTGGAGTAGAATTGTACTTACTGAGAAAACACACTGCAAAAGATCCTCCCCTTTCTAACCGCAAATAATTTTCCTATCAGTCTATTTTTGCGTGGTTAAAATCTCCTGTGTTTATGACTCCATTGTTAATACATGCCTCTCTAATTTGTACCTTGCTGTGCACAAATTGGCTGCCACGTTTCCCTACATTACAATGGTGACTGTGCTTCATTGGCTGTAAAGCGCTTTGGGACGTCCTGAGGTCATGAAAGGCGCTGTATGAATGCAAGTCCTTTCCTTTATGTAATATCCTCCTAGTATTGTAACCAATTCCTCAGCCCAATCCAAAGAAATTCTTTTTTGGACCATTTTCCCATTGAAGTCCTTAGGTCTAGTGCTAAAATATTTCCTGTAATTGATAATGCTACCACTCCACCATTTCTTCCTGCTTCCTACTGTTGTGGGATTTCTCTCTGCCCCAAAGCAGATGGAGACGAGCGTGTACTGGTTCCAAGCGATCTTTATTCAAGCACGTGCAGGGAGAGGCCCTCTCAGTCTGAGCTGAGACGGGAGTCTAATTTTTACATTCGAGCAGTTGGCTTATATACAATCTTGCATCTTGTTTCCTTCACATCTTCGGGACTTGGCCAATTAATTGTCCAAGTCACGTACACTAAATCACATCTCCGCAAACCACATCTTGTTTATCTCATTTGCCCTGTTTCCACATCTGCCATTGTTCTACTCTTTAGCTCTTATCCAATTTTGTACACTTAACCACATCTTCGCAAATCACATTGGCGGCCCATTGTTCATTGTATGGCCTCCTTGCCTTCTTTCACTCCCCCAATCATCGTGTAATATGCTATTTGCAACTGTCTTTGTTCTGCCAGACTTCTCCTTTATTACATCAGCCAGCTAGTCAGTTAAGCCGTCACTCATTCTGCCAGCATTTCACACTTCATCTTTTGTTTCTTAACCTGTCCCATTACCATCTCGTCTTGCCTTGAGCATCTCTTAATGTCTCTACTTACCATAGTTTTCCCTCCCCCTAGCCTCCCCCTTGCATTTTTATGTGTTTCATTTCCTGCTCTTTTCTCAGTTCTGCCGAAGGGTTTCGACCTGAAACGTTAACTCTGTTTCTCTCTCCACGGATGTTGCCTGGCCTGCTGAGTTTTTCCAGCGTTTTCTGTTGTTATTTTGGATTTCCAGCATCCGCAGTATTTTGCTATCGTCGTAGTCAGTTAAGCCGCTAATCTAACTTTTAACCCCTTCAATACTGACTGAAAATCTTAAAACCTGGGAATTTTTATCGCCAATCCTGACTAGGTGACAGCAAGTTTTAGTTACGGTTATTATGAGACGATTTTCTATTTAATCAATAACCCAATTTTTCCTCTCTGGCCATTAATGTACACACCTTTTAGTTTGCATTCCTTTAGTTTGGCAATTTTTTCTTTGTTTCCTACCCATATACTTTTTTTTTACTATATTGTCCTATTTAACCTCTTTCAACCTTTTAGCTCCTTATTACCTACAAATCCAGAGATTACTACCCCCTTTCCAAGCCACTGACTCCACTCTCGTTTTTCCCCACCTCCCTGCCATATTCATTTAAACCTTCTGTCAGCTGTGTCTCAGTGGGCAGCGCCCTTGCCTCTGCGTCAGAAGGTCGTGGGTTCAAGTCCCACTCCAGACACTTGAGCACAAAATCTAGGCTGACACTCCCAGTGCGGTACTGAGGGAGTGCCGCACTGTTGGAGCTGCCGTCTTTTGGATGAGAAGTTAAACCGAGGCCCCGTCTGCCCCCTCTGGTAGATGTAAAAGATCCCATGGCACTATTTTGTCGAAAAGCAGGGGAGTTCTCCCCAGTGTCCTGGGACCAATATTTATCCCTCAACCAACATCACTAAAAACAGATGATCTGTTCATTATCACATTGCTGTTTGTGGGAGCTTGCTGTGCGCAAATTGGCTGCTGCGTTTCCTACATTTCAACAGTGACTACACTCCAAAAAGTACTTCATTGGCTGTAAAATGCTTTGGGACGTCTGGTGGTCGTGAGTGGCGCTATAGAAATGCAAGTCTTTCTATGGACCGTTACGAATAATGGAGGAAAAATTGAGTCGCGCCCTGAAAAAGTTAGCGCCCCCGCGGCCGGAATTCATTGGTAGCGCCCCAAGAGGGGCTCGTCTCAATCGGTTGCTTTGCGCCTCCCGTTGCCGCTGACCTCCCGCTGAATTTCGCGGGAGGCGTTGGCAGTAACGGGAGGCGCAAAGCAACCGGATTTCTCCCCCAATGTCTTTTGTATGAAATTTGCGAGAGAGCCCTTGGCTTTCCCTTACTTAATTAACTTTTTTAAAAAAATAATTAAACTTTTGACGGTTAGCACCTGTAATGTGCTGACTCCCAAATGTGAAGGTAATTGATTGCGTATTTCTCGCCAATGTACAGTGAAAATCGGGACTTAAAGGGCATCTCTGAGGAGTGGTCATTCCTGATGGCCAAGTGGTTCGGGTCAAACACCACCAGCAAAGGCAGGGGAAGGACTCCCTGCACAGAGTGTGTGCTGCACGGTGTTACGTGAATGAAGAGGCATTCCTTTTCAGAGTAATGAATGAAATCAAAAGCCAGCAAGAAAATCTCTCCGCGTGCGCGGTGACCCATGGACAACACGGGCAACACCGTGGCATAGTAGTTAGCACTGTTGCCTCACAGCGCCAGGGACCCGGGTTCGAATCCGGCCCCGGGTGACTGTCTGTGTGGAGTTTGCATATTCTCCCCGTGTCTGCGTGGGTTTCCTCCGGGTGCTCCGGTTTCCTCCCACAGTCCAAAGATGTGCGGGTTAGGTTGATTTGGCTATGATAAATTGACCCTTAGTGTTAGGGGGGATTAAATACGTGGGGTTACGGGGATGGGGTGGGATATTGTGTCGGTGCAGGCTCGATGGGCCGAAATGGCCTCTATCTGCACTGTGGGGATTCTGTGACAAGCCTTTTGTTTTCCAGCGAATATGCTAACAGCACGCAGCTGGAGGTAAGTACATGAGTATCTCGGGCGCTTCACTGACAATTACCAGGAAATCGTGGCAATTAGATGGTCGTGGGGTACAAACCAGTATCCCATAGTCCAAATGAATGCTCCGGCCTTCCTGGTTTATCCATCAGTGGTTAAACGATTTGAAGACCTAGACCTTCGATGTCTATACTGCTCTCCTTCTCATACCACCTTCCTCAGCTGCCCATAAACTCAGTCTTACCTGACTGCTGTAGTTTCAGCCTGCTGTTTTTGATAACCTTTCTGCTCAATATCACTTCCATACAGTTGCATACTTTGTAACAACGCCTTGCACTTATTTTCGAAATGCGCCAGATCCCGCTTTGATGTATGTGTTGTGTCATCATCTTGTCGTTAAACCGAGGCCCCGTCTGCCCTCTCAGGTGGACGTAAAAGATCCCATGGCCACTATTTCAAAGAAGAGTTCTCCCCCTGGTGTCCTGGGGCCAATGTTTATCCCTCAACCAACATCACTAAAGCAGATTATCTGGTCATTTATCACACTGCTGTTTGTGGGAGCTTGCTGTGCGCAAATCGGCTGCCGCGTTTGCTACATTACAACGGTGACTACACTTCAAAAAGTACTTCAAAGCGCTTCGGGACGTCCTGAGGTCATGAAAGGCGCTGTAGAAATGCAAGTTCTTTCTTGGGTGGTTTTAGCAGTTTGGCTTCTGCACCTTGGGCGAGGAATCCGGGAGGAATGGCAGGCAGGGCTCCCTAATTCTGATCGCCATCCTGTTGGGAAGTCCGCTTGTGCGGGGATATGAGGTGAGTCGAGGATCAGGCTGAGGTGAGTCGAGGATCAGGCTGAGCCGAGACAAACCATCATGGTTGGATCGCACGTCAACATTCTCTGTCGAGGGTCACTCGTCAGGACACGTCACTTGCGCAAGATAGCAAAGAACAGCCGGAGCCTGTGGAACAACCATGCCAGGGTGCCTGAACGCCTTCAAGACGGGAGAAGAAAAAGGGGAGGGAATTGGAAGAGAGATAGTGTGAGTACATGGGAGTCCTGGAACTGAAATATTTTATTGCTTTTCCAAGTAAAGTTTTGGCATTCAGCAGTCATGGGGGAAAGACCAGGATGGAAATTAGGTTTCGAAATTCACTTTGGCAATTTGTCAAAGGAAAAAGTTAATGTCCTGCTCTTGTAAGGAGCTGATGATGAACCTACTTTCCTCTTGCTGAGTAACTTCAGTGTGTTTAAAACCCTACTCCACTGCTGTGTCTGATCCTTTGTGTTGTGTTGCAACTCTCCCCGCCAGACTGTGATCGCCTCTTCATCTGCGTCAAGGGTAGGCCTTTTTCTAAATAAATGTTTTGAAAAATTTAAGTCGTAAAAATGAATCATCAGCTGGAACAGCTTTTTTGGCTTGAATCTTGTCTCTTTTTTTAGTATCTTAAGCCCCGCTGTTAACCCAGCCAGCCCCGCGAGAGAATGGTGCGGGCGGGGAGTTAAAATGGCGGCCGGGCAGAGGAGCCACTGAGTTCCCACAGTGCTCTGCTCGCCCCCCCACCACCACCCCGGCTAATTTAACTCACGTCTTTCCTGGAGCACAGAGGCTGCCCACTGCAGGCAGGCAGGCGGGGGGGGGGAGGACTGGTAAATATTGAAATGTCTGGGTCTGATGACGTAATTCGGAACCAACGTTCCCGCTAAGGTGCGCGCGCGGCCGCGCGGCACTCTGAAAGGCCCCACGCAGGCCACTCACCAGCTTTTACGTTGTAAACACCGCGCAGGCGCAGAAATTTAAAGGGACCGCGCATCAAAAGAAAACCGGGCGCGCAGAACAAAAGCGCAGCTCGCAGGGAAGCTTGTTCAGAAACCGGCCTAACTATAACTCGGAGGTGTGTGAGTCGCGCAGGGTGTCCAGGCCATCAGCATCGCTCCAGACAAGGCCCAAGTACGACTTAAATATTTGAAGTACGAGGTCGGCCACTTTGTGATCACGTCCTGTGGTTTGCAGTTTTCAGGGAAAAATAGGCAAAAAGAATGACACTTGATCCCTGACATAAGGCCAAAACTCTGGAAAGTCCCATTATCCCATGTAATAAAAATGGAATTTGACCTATTCAGTCACTCATAAAACTGTTGCCCCAATTCTCTCTCAATTCATTCTCCGGATGTGGGCGTCGCTGGCAAGACCAGCATTTATTGCCCATCCCTAATCGCCCTTGAGAAGGTGGTGGTGAGCCGCCTTCTTGAGCCGCTGCAGTCCGTGTAGTGAAGGTACTCCCACAGTGCTGTTAGGGGGAAAGTTCCAGGATTTTGACCCAGCGACGATGAAGGAATGGCTGATAAACTTCCAAGTCAGGATGTTGCGTGACTTGGAGGGGAATCTGGTGGCGACTGTTTCCAATTACAAACGGGCAGAATTATGGAACATGGTCCCAAAGCATTAGAATCCCAGGTCATACAATGCGTATTTATCCTGATTCCAATTAAATATTGGGAAGACCAAAGCCATTGTTTTCGGTCCCTGCCACAAACTCCGTTCCCTAGCCACTGACTCCATTCCTCTCCCTAACATCTGTCTGAGGCTGAACCACACTGTTCGCAACCTTGGTGTCATATTTGACCCTGAAATGAGCTTCCGACCACATATCCACAGCATAACAAAGACCGCCTACTTCCACCTCCGTAACATCGCCCGTCTCCGCCCCTGCCTCAGCTCATCCGCTGCTGAAACCCTCATCCATGCCTTTGTTACCTCTAGACTTGGCTATTCCAGCGCACTCCTGGCTGGGCTCCCACATTCCACCCTACGTAAACTTGAGGTCATCCAAAACTCTGCTGCCCGTGTCCTAACTCGCACCAAGTCCCGTTCACCCATCACCCCTGTGCTCGCTGACCTACATTGGCTCCCGGTTAAGCAGCACCTCGATTTCAAAATTCTCATCCTTGTTTTCAAATCGCTCCATGGCCCTCGCCCCCTCCCTTTCTCTGTAACCTCCTCCAGCCCCACAACCGCTCCTCCCCCCCCCCCCCCCCCGAGATATCTGCGCTCCTCTAATTCTGCCCTCTTGAGCATTCCTGATTATAATCGCTCCACCATTGGTGGCCGTGCCTTCTGTTGCCTCGGTCCTAAGCTCTGGAATTCCCTGCCTAAACCTGTCCACCTCGCTTACCTCTCTTTCCTCCTTTTAAGACGCTCCTTAAAACCTACCTCTTTGACCAAGCTTTTGGTCACCTGCCCTAGTTTATCCTTGTGTGGATCGGTGTCAAATTTTTTGTCTTCTAATACTCCTGTGCAGCGCCTTGGGACGTTTTACTATGCTAAAGGCGCTATATAAATACAAGTTGTTGTTGTTGTTGTTGTTGAGCCAAACCAGAGGCCCTGTAAATGGTCACTTGGCCTTAACAGCAATAGACGGTGAAACTGAAAACTCTCTCTCTGCAGTTTGCAGGATGGTTTCTGTGGCATTCAAGCAGCGTATTACATTCTAATACTTCCTGTTCCAAGAAGCTCTGTTTTCAGAATTCGCAAGTTTGGTCTTGTCATCGCCACCAGCCACTTAATTCTGTTTTGTCTCAGCAACTCCCTCTAGATGTCAAAGCTAGGACAGTAACATTTCATGCTTTGTAACGGGAGTCAAAACCTAAAAATGACTTTACATAGGATGTACGGCACAGAAACAGGCCATTCGGCCCAACCAGTCCATGCCGGCGTTTATGCTCCACTCGAGCCTCCTCCCGTCTTTCCTCATCTAACTCTATCAGCATAACCCGCTATTCCCTTCTCCCTCATATGCTTGTCCAGCCTCCCCTTAAATGCATCGATACTATTCGCTTCAACCACTCCCTGTGGTAGCGAGTTCCACATTCTCACCACTCTCTGGGTAAAGAAGTTTCTTCTGAATTCCCGATTGGATTTCTTGGTGACTATCTTATATTGATGGCCTCCAGTTATGCTCTTCCCCACAAGTGGAAACACTCTCTCTGTATCCACCCTTTCAAAACCTTTCATAATTTTAAAGACCTCTATTAGGTCACCCCTCAGCCTTTTTTCAAGTGAAAACAGACCCAGCCTGTTCATCCTTTCCTGATATGTATACCCTCGCATTTATGGTGGTATCCTTGTAAATCCTCTCTGCACCCTCTCCAGTGCCTCTATATCCTTTTTATAATATGGCGACCAGAACCGTACACAGTACTCCAAGTGTGGTCTAACCAAGGTTCGATACAGGTTTAGCATAACTTCCCTACTTTTCAATTCTATCCCTCTAGAAATAAACCCGAGTGCTTGGTTAGCTTTTTTTTATGGCCTTGCTAACCTGTGGCGCAACTTTTAGTGATTTGTGTATTTGTACTCCGAGATCCCTTTGTTCCTCTACCCCCACCTAGACTCGCACCCTCCAAGTGATAATTGACCTCCCTATTCTTTGGAGACTTTGGAGAAGGTGGACATCATTCTGAATTGTAAGTTATGTGTCTGGTTTTGTGCTTTGACCTATCTGCTGTGTAGACATCACCCAACCCAAATTTGCTTATTTGCTGTACAACGTGATAAGCTGTTGCTTGGCTTAAAGTCCACGATCATGAGAGCATAAGAAGTAGGAGCAGGAGTAGGCCATGCGGCCCTTCGAGCCTGCTCCACCATTCAAGGAGATCATGGCTGATCTTCTGCCTCAACTCCATTCACCGGCCCTATCGCCATATCCCTTGATGCCCTTACTAGTCAGAAATCTATCGACTTCTGTCTTAATATACCCAATGACTGAGCCTCCACAGCCCTCTGGGGTAGAGAATTCCAAAGATTCACCACCCTCTGTGTGAAGAAATTTCTTCTCATCTCAGTCCTGAATGGCCGACCCTTTATCCTGAGGCTGTGGCCCCTGGTTCTAGACTCCCCAGCCAAGGGAAACATTCTCCCAGCATCCACCCTACCAAGCCCTGTAATAATTTTGTATGCTTCAATGAGATCCCCTTTCATTCTTCTGAATTCAAGAGAATACAAACCTAGTTAAACTCAATCTCTTCTCATACGACAGTCCCGCCATTCCAGGAATCAATCTCGTGAACCTTCGTTGCACTCCCTCTATGGCAAGTATATCCTTCCTTAGGTAAGGAGACCAAAATTGTACACAGTACTCCAGTTGTGGTCTCACCAAGGCCCTATATAATTGGAGTAAGACTTCTTTACTCCTGTACTCAAATCCTCTTGTAATGAAGGCCAGCATACCATTTGCCTTCCTAATGGCTTGCTGCACCTGCACATTCACTTTCAGTGACTCATGTACAAGCATCTGCATTCCCCAATCTTTCACCATTTAGGAAATACTCTGCCTTTCTGTTTTTTCTACCAAACTTCACATTTATCCACATTATATTCCATCTGCCATGTTCTCGCCCACTCACTGAGCCTGTCGAGATCCCCTTGAAGCCTCTTCACAACTGACACTGCCACCTAGCTTTGTATCATCATCAAATTTGGAAATGTTACATTTAGTCCCCTCATCCAAATCATTGATCTAGATTGTGAATAGTTGGGGCCCAAGCACCGATCCTTGCGGTACCCCACTAGTCACAGCCTGCCATCCTGAAAAAGACACGTTTATCCCTACTCTTTGTTTTCTGTCTGTCAACCAATTCTCAATCCATGCTAGTATATTACCCCCAATTCCATGTGCCCTAATTTTGTTCACCAACCTGTTGTGTGGGACCTTATCGAAGGCCTTCTGAAAATCCAAATACACCACATCTACCAGTTCCCCTTTGTCTACTCCACTAGTTACATGCTCAAAGAACTCCAATAGGTTTGTTAAACAGGATTTCCCTTTCATACATCCATGATGACTTTGCCCAATCTTACTATTAGTTTCTAAGTGCCCAGTTATTGCATCCTTTATAATAGATTCCAGCATTTTCCCAACTACTGATGTGAGGCTAACAGGTCTGTAGTTCCCTGTTTTCTCTCTCCCTCCTTTCTTAAATAGCGGGGATCATTTTTCATTCCATTATTATTCGGTGTCAGCTGTGACTCAGTTGGTAGCACTCTGAGTCAAGATGTCATGGGTTCAAGTCCCACTCCAGAGACCTGAGCACATAATCTCCTTCAGTACTGAGGGAGTGCTGCACGGTGGCATAGTGGTTAGCACTGGTGCCTCACAGCGCCAGGGACCCGGGATCGAATCCGGCCTCGGGTGACTGTCTGTGTGGAGTTTGCACATTCTCCCCGTGTCTGCGTGGGTTTCCTCCGGGTGCTCCGGTTTCCTCCCACAGTCCAAAAATGTGCGGGTTAGGTTGATTTGGCTATGATAAATTGACCCTTAGTGTTAGGGGGGGAATTAAATATGTGGGGTTACGGGGATAGGATGGGATATGTTAGGGGGAATTAAATACGTGGGGTTACGGGGATAGGGTGGGATATGTGTCGGTGCAGGCTCGATGGGGATTCTGTGTGGGAAAGCAGGGACAGGGTACTGGATTTGGATGATCAGCCATGATCGTATTGAATGGTGGAGCAGGCTCGACGGGCCGAATGGCCTACTCCTGCTCCTAGTTTCTATGTTTCTATGCCGTCTTTCAGATGAGACCGTAAACCGAGACCCCTCTCAGGTGGATGTAAAAGATCCCATGGGCACTATTTCAAAGAAAAGCAGGGGACTACACTTCAAAAAGTACTTAATTGGCTGTAAAGCATCCTGAGGTTGTGAAAGGCGCTATATAAATACAAGTTCTTATTGGATAAATGGTCAAGGTGAGCGATATCAGTACTGGGAATGGGAACGCCCTTCCCCTCTTCCTTCCCCCGCTCCACCCAACACTACCATCGAATCTCAGCACTAAGCACCTCCACATCAGGTACAACATGAGTTAGATGTAGCATACGGCTAACTCTACACTGTCCAATCAAGCGCTCAAGTCAGATACAGCACACAGATTAGATAAAAAGTAAGGCACTCTCGTGTGACGAATTGGAAGTAAATGGGGGGTAGCCTTACCCAAAGGAGCCCCTTCTCTTCTAAAATTGGTGCTAAAGGCACATTGTTGGGACAGAGCAGAGGTAGTTGTGCCCTGCATTAACCCCGTGCTGCATCTGGCCTTGGAGTGCTTGATGGGGAAGTATATAGGGAGCTTTAATTTGCATCCAACCTGTGCTTGATTTGGCTTGTTAGAGATTACAGTCCCCCATACTGCTAGAGCAGAGAAGGTTGAGAGGAGATTTGATAGAGGTGCTCAAAACCATGAGAGGCCTAGACAGTGTAGATGGAGAGGAACTGTTCCCATTGGCGGAAGGGTCGAGGACCAGAGGACACAGATTTAAGGTGATTGTCAAAAGAACCAAAGGCGACATGAGGAAAAACTTTTTTACGCAGCGAGTGGTTAGGATCTGGAATGCGCTGCCTGAAAGGGCGGTGGAGGCAGACTCAATCGTGGCTTTCAAAAGGGAGTTGGATAAGTACCTGAAGTAAAAATTTTTGCAGGGCTACGAGGAAAGGGCGGGGGAGTGGGACTAGCTGAAGTGCTCTTGCAGAGAGCCTCGACGGGCCGAACGGCCTCCTTCTGTGCTTTAACCATTCTATGATTCTAAATGTCTTTTTGATGAGCATATATATATGGAAAAAAACTTCCTTTCGGAAAAGTTGAAAGTTTTAGTAGCAGCAGACGGATGCTTCATATGATTGTTTGACCCTCCTCTGCCTGCTATTTCAAAAATGAGAAGTCGCACAACACCAGGTTATAGTCCAACAGTTTTATTTAAAATTACGAGCTTTCGGAGCTGCTGCCCCAGTTGAAGGGGCAGCGCTCCGAAAGCTTGTAATTTTAAATAAAACTGTTGGACTATAACCTGGTGTTGTGCGACTTCTCATTTTTGTCCACCCCAGTCCAACACCGGCATCTCCGCATCATGGCTGCTATTTCAAAGGGGGAGCTAACCCATTTAATATAAACAGGTTAGCACCTGTGTTAAAATAGTGGACAGAGTAATGTTGTATTGAATGCATCGACTGTTCTCTGCAAACATCGCCAACAATCATTTTTAGGCCAAAACGTTTTTGCAGATGCACAGTTGACATTTTTTGCTAAACTGTACCCCGTGAGAGCGGGATACTATCTCTTCCTGGTGATGTTGTGGTCCTTGAGCAGAGCATCGCAGGCAATTGCATCAGTATCTCAACCAGCCTGTATCTCCACAATCACACACACAAACGGTCGCAACATTGTACATCTCTAATCCAAAGTGCTGACTAAGTTTTGCGTGACTCTTGAGGAAAGCAAACTTGTTCATTAGATGTGGTTTACGAATTTGATTTTTAGACTGTAGAAAGATGAGTTAGAAAGATACCGCAGCAAGCAATCTTGCTTCACTTCAATTGAAATGATGCCACAGGCTGCTAGCTGAGGAAATGGAAGTCGACCTCTTTTCACCTTCTCAAACTTGTTCCATGCGACCTGACCTCTAACCCCTGTTATAGCTGATACAAAAGCAAAATACTGCGGATGCTGGAAATCTGAAATAAAAACAGAAAACGCTGGAAATACTCATCAGGTCGGGCAGCATCTGGAGAGAGAGAGAAACAGAGTTAATGTTTCAGGTCGATGACATATCGTCGGAACTGGAAAAAGTTGGAAATGTAACCGGTTTTAAACAGGACCGGGGGGAGGGGAGGAAAGAACAAAAGGGGAAGGTCTG
Source organism: Squalus acanthias (assembly GCA_030390025.1). NCBI lineage: Eukaryota > Metazoa > Chordata > Chondrichthyes > Squaliformes > Squalidae > Squalus > Squalus acanthias. Next base: position 7,735,594 of record CM059450.1, read on the forward strand.
TGATAGGATGGAAGGCAGGAGAGATTAAATGACAAAAGGGATGATGGTACAAATCAAAAGGAGATGGTAAAGAAGTAAAGAAACAAAAGATGAGTCTAGATGAGGTGTAAATGGGAATGGCAGAATCATCAACAGCTGCCATGTGGAAAAAAATAGGGGCAGAGGTTATGGTCTAAAATTGTTGAACTCGATGTTGAGTCCAGAAGACTGTAAAGTGCCTAATTGAAAGATGAGGTGCTGTTCCTCGAGCTTACGTTGAGCTTCATTGGAAGAGTGTAAGGGGCTGAGGACCGAGAGGTTAGAGTGGGAGTGGAGCGGAGAATTAAAGTGACAAGCGACCGGAAGCTCGGGTTACACCCATTTACACCTCTCCGAGACCCATCTTTTGTTTCTTTATCTGTCCCATTAACGCCCCCTTTTTCCTTGCACCATCATCCCTTTTGTCTTTTAATCTCTCCTGCCTTCCACCCTATCACAGACCTTCCCTTTTGTTCTTTCCTTCCCTGCCCCACTTTCCCCGCCTCTGCACTTGATTAAAACCTGTGGCATCTCTAACTTATTCCAGTTCTGACGAAAGGTCATCGACCTGAAACGTTAACTCTGTTTCTCTCGCCACAGATGCTGCCTGACCTGCTGAGTGTTCCCAGCATTTTCTGTTTCTTTCCCTGTTCTAGCTGGCCTGGGAGTGTCTGGTTGAGCTATACATGATGCGGAGATGCCGGTGTTGGACTGGGGTGGACAAAATTGAGAGGTCGCACAACACCAGGTTATAGTCCAACAGTTTTATTTGAAATCACAAGCTTTCGGAGCTATCGATTGCCCCTTCCTCAGGTGAAGTAAATAGATACAGAATCGCCAAAGCATATATAGATAGAGAATACATGACGTGATCCAGACTCGAGTCGTCGTTGGCTTGTTCACAGATGTGATTCCCAGTAAAAAAGTAAAAATTTTCCCAGTAAAAAAGTAAAAATTTTAAAGCTTTTCGTTTTACATACAGACGGCAGCTTTTGACACGTTAGAACCCCTGCGACTACACCTCATTGTCTCAGTTGTATCTTGCTATGTCTTTGATGTGGTACCTTCCTGGCTGACCTGATTAACTTTATCACACCTCGGCAGATAGTCAGGATGATTTAATTTAGTGGTCTGCAATTGTAAGGTACACATGCTTTGTTCTCTATCTATATATGCTTTGGCGATTCTGTATCTATTTACTTCACCTGAGGAAGGGGCAATCGATAGCTCCGAAAGCTTGTGATTTCAAATAAAACTGTTGGACTATAACCTGGTGTTGTGCAACCTCTCAATTTTGAGCTATACATGGCATCTAACCTGTGCTGTACCTGATCGGGACGTGTTTGATAGGGCAGGGTCCAGGGAGCTTTGCCTCGAATCTAACTTGGGGTTGTTTGATAACGCCACTGGTCGTCCTTTCCCTAGGACAGTGATCATTCTGCAGCTTGGTATTTCTCTTTAACTTGGCCGGTTTTCAAGGGTTATAAAAGACAATAGGATAACTCACCGGGCGGGCAACCCTCTGGATCGGGTGGACCGGTGGTTTTACACCCTGCCCCAATATTACTGGTGTCAGCTGTGGCTCAGTGGGCCGCACCCTCGCCTCCGAGTCAGAAGGTTGTGGGTTCAAGTCCCCACTCCAGAGACTTGAGCACAAAAATCTCGGCGGACACTCCCAGTGCGGTACTGAGGGAGCGCCGCACTGTCGGAGGTGACGTCTTTCAGATGAGACGTCAGACCGAGGCCACGTCTGCTCTCTCGGGTGGACGTTAAAAATCCCGCGGCCGCTATTTCGAAGAAGAGCAGGGGAGTTTACCCCCGTGTGTCCTGGGGCCAATATTTATCCCTCAATCTACATCACTAAAAACAGATGTGGGCAAAGATCTGGCAAATGGAGTATAATGTGGGAAAATGTGAAGTTGTCCATTTTGGCAGGAAGAATAAAAAAGAAGCATATTATCTAAATGGTGAGAGATTGCAGAGCTCTGAGATGCAGAGGGATCTGGGTGTCCTAGTGCATGAATCGCAAAAGGTTACTGTGCAGGTACAGCAAGTAATTAGGAAAGCTAATAGAATGTTATTGTTTATTGCGAGGGGAATTGAATACAAAAGTAGGGAGGTTATGCTTCAGTTATACAGGGCATTGGTGAGACCACATCTGGAGTACTGTGTACAGTATTGGTCTCTTTATTTAAGGAAGGATGTAAATGCGTTGGAAGCAGTTCAGAGAAGGTTTACTAGACTAATACCTGGAATGGGCGGATTGTCTTATGAGGAAAGGTTGGACAGGCTAGGCTTGTATCCAGTGGAGTTTAGAAGAGTAAGAGGTGACTTGATTGAAACATATAAGATCCTGAGGGGTCTGTACAGGGTGGATGTGGAGAGGATGTTTCCTCTTGTGGGAGAATCTAGAACTAGGGGTCACTGTTTAAAAATAAGGGGTCACCTATTTAAGACAGAGATGAGGAGAAATTTTTTCTCAGAGGGTCGTGAGTCTTTGGGACTCTCTTCCTCAGAGGGCGGTGGAAGCAGAGTCTTTGAATATTTTTAAGGCAGAGGTAGATCGATTCTTGGTGAGCAAGGGGGTGAAAGGTTATCGGGGGTAGGCGGGAATGTGGAGTAATCAGATCAGCCATGATCTTATTGAATGGTGGAGCAGGCTTGAGGGGCCGAGTGGCCTGCTCCTAATTCGTATTTTCGTATGGTCATTTATCTCATTACTGTTTGTGGGAGCTTGCTGTGCGCAAATTGGCTGCTGCGTTTCCTGCATTCCGACAGTGACTTGACTTCAAAAAAGCACTTCATTGGCTGTAAAGTGCTTTGGGACGTCCCGAGGTGGTGAAAGGCGCTATAGAAATGCAAACCCTTCTTTATTTCTTTACTCTCCATTGCCTTCAGTGAGATTCCCAACGGGTGGATGAAGTTTAAATTGGCCCCAATGTTTTTTTTGACACAAACGGGAATTCATGCATTGGATTGAATCGCTGAGAAATTTTATATATATATATATATATATATAGATATATATATTCACAACTTTACAAAATGCCTTATAAATGAACCTGCAGCTGTGTACAAGTATGTATGGTTGTATGTAAATCAGCGCATATTTTTATTTGTTTTAAATCCTGTTGGTGCGGTTCAGGATGAATATGTAGAGACCTGCATTAAACATGTGTGTATTGGAAACTAGATTTGAAGCACGATACTAACTGTGTGCTTTGAGCGACAGGTAAATTGTGGCACTCCACCTTGATTTTATATCGAGGAACGCCAGTTGGTGTGATTGCATCAAGAGATAGAAAGCAGGAAACTACACGCCAGTTAGCCTAACATCTGGCATTGGGAAAATGCTGGAATCCATTATTAAGGAAGTAATAGCAGGACATTTAGAAAATCATAATACAATCAAGCAGTGTCAACATGTTTTTATGAAAGGGAAATCATGTTTGACAAATTTACTAGAGTTCTTTGAGGATGTAATGAGCAGGGTGGATAAAGGGGAACCAGTAGGTGTAGTGTATTTGGATTTCCAGAAGGCATTCGATAAGGTGCCATATAAAAGGTTACTGCACAAGATAAGAGCTCACGGGGTTGGGGGTAATATATTAGCATGGATAGAGGATTGGCTAACTAACAGAAAAGAGAGAGTTGAAGGTAAATGGGTCATTTTCAGGTTGGCAAACTGTAACTAGTGGGGTGCCACAGGGATCAGTGCTGGGGCCTCAACTACTTACAATCTATATTAATGACTTGGATGCGTGTACTGTAGCCAAATTTGCTGCTGATAGAAAGTTAGGTGGGAAAGCAAGTTGTGAGGAGGACACAGAGTCTGCAAAGGGATATAGATAGGTTAAGTGAGTGGGCAAAAATTTGGCAGATGGAGTATAATGTGGGAAAATGTGAGGTTATCCACTTTGGTAGGAAGAATAAAAAAGCAAATTATTATTTAAATGGAGAGAGACTACAAAATGCTGCGGTACAGAGGGATCTGGGATTCCTTGTACATGAAACACAAAAAGTTAGCATGCAGGTACAGCAAGTAATTAGGAAGGCAAATGGAATGTTGGCCTTTATTGCAAGGGGGATGGAGTATAAAGGTAGGGAAGTCTTGCTACAACTGTGACCACATCTGGAGTACTGCGTGCAGTTTTGGTCTCCTTATTTAAGGAGGGATATACTTGCATTGGAGGCAGTTCAGAGAAGGTTCACTAGGTTGATTCCTGAGATGAAGTGGTTGTCTTAGGAAGAAAGGTTGAGCAGGTTGGGCCTATTACTCATTGGAGTTTAGAAGAATGAGAGGGGATCTTATTGAAACATATAAGATTCTGAGGGGGCTTGACAGGGTAGATGTAGGGAGGATGTTTCCCCTCGTGGGGAAATCTAGAACTAGAGGGCATAGTTTCAGAATAAGGGGAAACCCTTTTAAATCGGAAATGGGGAGGAATTTCTTCTCTGAGGGTCGTGAATCTTTGGAATTCTCTACCCCAGAGAGCTGTGGAGGCCAAGTCATTGAATATATTCAAGACGGAGATAGACAGATATTTGAGCTACAGGAGAGTCGAGGGTTATGGGGAGCAGGCGGGAAAGTGGAGTTGAGACCAAGATCAGATCAGCCATGATCTTATTGAATGGCGGAGCAGGCTTGAGGGGCCAAATGGCCGACTCCTGCTCCTGTTTCTTATGTTCTTATGCGTCATTGACCTGAAAGTAAGAGCCTGAAGGATGTGAGAATCAGTTTCTGCGGTAGGTGTGGAATCTGGGGCTGCACAAGAGTTCCTTCTTGATGAACAGTATAGCAGTAACATGTGTTGAGGCCAGTCCTAGTACACGTCCTTGCCCAAACGTGGGTGGAATAAAACACCCCATCGAAACACTCTGTGCACTGTCAATGTCAAAGATAGATTCAAGGCCAATTGTCCTTTACACTGCCCCATCAAGCGCACTCCGGTTTGGTACAGCATGGGTTAGGTGCCGTGAAATGCTTCCTTTTACCTGGTGTACACAGGCATTGATGATGTGATGAAGCACTACATAACATGTAAGTGTTAGTATTTTTATTATACAGTTCGTGTTGGACAAATTCAATCTTTTGTCATAAAGGTGATTTTAGCCTAGAAAAAGGAGAGGAAGTGAGTGGTCTTTGTCTTCAGATAGTTGGTTTTTTTTTGTTGTGGGCCATCTTGAGCTTTGAACCAGGCTCCAGAAGCCTAGTTTTTAAAGTTGACGTCCTTGTCAACTAATGACGTGGAATCATGAGTGGAGCTTCCGGTCGCCTGTCACTTTAATTCTCTGCTCCACTCCCACTCTGATCTCTCCGTCCATGGCCTCTTACACTGTTCCAGCGAAGCTCAACGTAAGCTCGAGGAACAGCGCCACTTAAGAAATAGGCGCAGGAGTTGGCCATTCGGCCCTTCGAGCCTGCTCCGCCATTCAGTGAGATCATGGCTGATCTTCTGCCTCAACTCCATTCACCGGCCCTATCGCCATATCCCTTGATGCCCTTACTAGTCAGAAATCTGTCGACTTCTGTTTTGAATATACCCAATGACTGAGCCTCCACAGCCCTCTGGGGTAGAGAATTCCAAAGATCCACCACCCTCTGTGTGAAGAAATTTCTTCTCATCTCAGTCCTGAATGGCCTACCCTTTATCCTGAGGCTGTGGGCTCTGGTTCTAGACTCCCCAGCCAAGGGAAACATTCTCCCAGCATCCACCCTATCAAGCCCTGTAATAATTTTGTATGCTTCAATGAGATCCCCTCTCGTTCTTCTGAATTCAAGAGAATACAGGCCTAGTTTACTCAATCTCCTCATACGACAGTCCCGCCATCCCAGGAATCAATCTCGTGAACTCGTTGCACTCCCTCTATGGCAAGTATATCCTTCCTTAGGTATCCATCTTTCGATTAGGCACTTTACAGCCTTCTGGACTCAACAGCGAGTTCAACAATTTCAGACCATAACCTCTGCCCCCATTTTTTTCACATGGCAGCTGTTGATGATTCTGCCATTCCCATTTACACCTCTTCTAGACTCATCTTTTGTTTCTTTACTTCTTTACCATCTCCTTTTGCCTCGCACCATCATCCCTTTTGTCGTTTAATCTCTCCTGCCTTCCACCCTGTCACAGACCTTCCCTTTTGTTCTTTCCTCCCCTCCGCCCTTTCCCAGCCCCTACACTTGCTTAAAAACTGTTCCATCTCAAACTTTTTCCAGTTCTGACGAAGGGTCATCGGCCTGAAACATCGACTCTGTTTCTCTCTCCGCAGACGCTGCCTGACCTGCTGAGTAGTTCCAGCATTTTCTGTTTTTCTTCAGACTTCCGGCATCCGCAGTGTTTTGCTTTTGTAATGATGCGGAATCGTTAGTTAAGCTTTTCAGTGTTAGTGAAGAACTCATTGGAACGCGAGCCAAGGTCCCACTAAAATCACATGACTCTGTGATGTTGCATCAGAGTTCCGGAATTCCCCTTTACCTCCCTTTTGATGAGCATGGGGAGGTGACACAACCGATCCTGAGGCAAGGGAGTTGGGGAGTGTCTTTGAAGTTTGAGTAGTGTGGTAGCAAAGTGGCTGACTATTTTTAAAATGAGAAGTCGCACAACACCAGGTTATAGTCCAACAGATTTATTTAATTTTACAAGCTTTCGGAGCTGTCGCTCCTTCGTCAGGTAAGTTAGCAGTGAGAGAATCTCCCAGAATTCACAATTTAAACACAGACAAAATCTATTCACATTATTCGCTACAACAAAGAGCACAGCCAAGACAATGAGATGTGTCCCAGGGGGTCCAGCGTGTCAAACCACCTGCTGGCTGCATATCCTGTCAATTTGTGTTCTTGTGTTTTTAAAAAAAAAAAACAAACACCTGGGAAGGCCGGCCATGATGTCAAGTCACGTTCTGTATCGTGACATGAACCCGATATCGCGATTGAGGCCATCCTCATGAGTGCGGAACTTGGCTATCAGTTTCTGCTCTATGATTTTGCGCTGTCGTGTATCTCGAAGGCCGCCTTGGAGAACGCTTACCCGCAGATCCGAGGCTGAATGCCCCTGGCTGCTGAAGTGTTCCCCGACTGGGAGGCAACCCTCCTGCCTGGCGATTGTTGCACGGTAAATTAAATAAATCTGTTGGACTATAACCTGGTGTTGTGCGACTTCTCATTTTTGTCCACCCCAGTCCAACGCCGGCATCTCCACATCATGACTATTTTTAAGACATGAGGTAAGTATATTCAAAGAAAAGAAAGTATTTACACAGTACCTTTCATGGCCTCAGGACAACCCAAAGCGCTTTACAGCCAATGAAGTACTTTTTGAAGTGTCATCACTGTTGTAATGTAGGAAACGCGGCAGTCAATTTGCGCACAGCAAGCTCCCACAAACAGCAATGTGATAATGACCAGATCATCTGTTTTAGTGATGCTATCTGGAATTTTAAATTTTTTTTAATTAGTTTATGGGATGTGGACGTCGCTGGCAAGGCCAGCATTTATTGCTAATCCCTAATTGCCCTTGAGAAGGTGGTGGTGAGCCGCCTTCTTAAACCGCTGCAGTCCGTGTGGTGAAGGTGCTCCCACAGTGCTGTTAGGGAGGGAGTTCCAGGATTTTGACCCAGCGACAATGAAGGATCGGCGATATACTTCTAAGTCAGGATGATGTGTGACTTGGAGGGGAACTTGGAGGTGGTGGTGTTCCCATGCGCCTGCTGCCCTTGTCCTTCTAGGTGGAAGAGGTCGCGGGTTTGGGAGGTGCTGCCGAAGAAGCCTTGGCGAGTTGCTGCAGTGCATCTTGTAGATGGTACACACTGCAGCCACGGTACGCCGGTGGTGGAGGGAGTGAATGTTTAAGGTGGTGGATGGGGTGCCAATCAAGCAGGCTGCTTTGTCCTGGATGGTGTCGAGCTTCTTGAGTGTTGTTGGAGCTGCACTCATCCAGGCAAGTGGAGAGTATTCCATCACACTCCTTACTTGTGCCTTGTAGATGATGGAAAGGCTTTGGGGAGTCAGGAGGTGAGACACTCGCCGCAGAATACCCAGCTTCTGACCTGCTCTTGTTGCTACAGTATTTATGTGGCTGGTCCAGTTAAGTTTCTGGTCAATGGTGACCCCCCAGGATGTTGATGGTGGGGGATTCGGTGATGGTAATGCCGTTGAATGTCAAGGGGAGGTGGTTAGATTCTCGCTTGTTGGAGATAGTCATTGCCTGGCACTTGTGTGGCACGAATGTTACCTGCCACTTATCAGCCCAAGCCTGAACATCATCCAGGTCTTGTTGCATGCGGGCATGGACTGCTTCATTATCTGAGGAGTTGTGAATGGCGCTGAACACTGTGTAGTCATCAGCAAACATCCCCATTTCTGATCTTATGTTGGAGGGAAGGTCATTGATGAAGCAGCTGAGGATGGTTGGGCCTAGGAAACTGCCCTGAGGAACTCCTGCAGCGATGTCCTGGGGCTGTGATGATTGACCTCCAACCACCACAACCATCTTCCTTTGTGCTAAGTATGACTCCAGCCAGTGGGGCGTTTTCCCCCCCGATTCCCATTGACTTCAGTTTTACTAGAACTCCTTGATGCCACACTCGGTCAAATACCAGGGATAACTCCCCTGCTCTTCTTTTAAATAGTGCCTTTTACATAGGATAGAATGGTTACAGCACAGAAGGAGGCCAGTCGAGCCCGTGCTGGCTCTCTGCAAGAGCACTTCAGCTAGTCCCACTCCTCCGCCCTTATAGAATCATAGAGCATCCACCTTAGAGAGCAGACGGGGCCTCAGTTTAACGTCTTATCTGAAAGATGGCACCTCCGATAGTGCGGGACTCCCTCAGCACTGCACTGGGAGCGTCAGCCTCGATTTTTTTTTTGGGGCTGGAGTGGGGACTTGAAGCCCTGACCTTCTGACTCAGAGGCGAGAGGGTGCTACCAACTGAGCCTCGGCTGACACATCATATGATACCGATGTGCTTCCCCACCCATCTATTGGGAGCGACCGGCAGCATTTTGCGAGCGTGCCCTAAAATCCTGAAGTTGCGGTCAGTTTCAAAGGTGATATGACGCCGAATGCTGACAGTTCACCGTCATCAGGACTGCCGGTTCCGGCCCATTACTTTTGACAGAGCCTCCCAACTCGAGGACTTATTTTCCAGATTCCAGGAGGAATTCCATTCTGGTCCTGGTGGAATTATTGACCGTCATTCCGAGACTTCCATCTTCCTCCACTTGTGTGGACCTGCTCCAGTGTGGGAGAACCATTTTGCGTCAGAGCTTAAAGGAACATCAACAGGAGGAGGCCATTCAGCCCATCGAGCCTGTTCCGCCATTCAATGAGATCATGGCTGATCTGTATCTTAACACCTCCTGTTACATTCAGTGTGTGCAGTGTGGTAACTGTGCTCTCTCCTGTTACCTGCCTTGGTTCTGTAACTCTTAATACTCTTGCCCAACAAAAATCTATCAATCTCAGTTTCAAAATTTTCAATTGACCCCCCTCCCCCCCCACCAGCCTCGACAGGTTTCTGAGGGAGAGAGTTCCAGATTTCCATTACCCTTTGTGTGAAGAAGTGCTTCCTGACATCACCCCTGAATGGAGCTCAAATTTTAAGATTATGCCCCCTTGTTTTAGACGTCCCTCACCAGAGAAAATAGTTTCTCTCTCTCTCTCTCTCTACCCCATCAAATCCATTAATCACCCTAAACACCTCAATTCGATCACCCCTAAATCTTCTGTAATACAAGCCTGGTCTGTACAACCTGCCCTCATAATTTCTACTCAATGAATCAAAACATTTGTTATTTGCACTACTTGTGCCAGATCCTTGTGTACTTCTCACGTACAAAAATAGATGCAGGAAATCCCCCAGAACAAGGCAAAGCTCTGTTCTGCCTGAAAATGAATCTACGGTTGATAACTAGAAAAGAACTATGAGTGAATCATTATCAGAAAGCAGATAGCCCAGATAATTCCCAGGGCTCTGCTCTGATTAGAATGGGCAATGTTATCTAAAGAATGTAGCTTTTAGAACAGCATCGCAAGGAAGCCTGAACGCAGCCTTGGCAGTCTGAATGCCAGGTGCATGTTGATGTCTTCCAAGATGTGTACTTTTCCTGCCAAAAGGATGTATTCCAAGATTCAAAAGATCCAGATGTAAGGAAGGACAGAGGATCAGAGGGACCTTGGTGTGCATGTACATAGATCCCTGAAGGCAGCAGGACATGTAGATAAGGCGGTTAAAAAGGCATATGGGATACTTGCCTTCATTAGCCGAGGCTTAGAATATAAGAGCAGGGAGGTTATGATGGAGCTGTACAAAACGCTAGTTAGGCCACAGCTGGAATACTGTGTGCAGTTCTGGTCGCCACACTATAGGAAGGATGTGATTGCATTGGAGAGGGTGCAGAGGAGATTCACCAGGATGTTACCTGGGCTGGAGCGCTTCAGCTATGAAGAGAGCCTGGACAGGCTGGGGTTGTTTTCCTTAGAGCAGTGAAGGCTGAGGGGGGACCTGATTGAGGTGTACAAAATTATGAGGGGCACAGATAGGGTAGATAGAAAGGAACTTTTCCCCTTAGTAGAGGGGTCAATAACCAGGGGGCATAGTTTCAAGGTAAGGAGCAGGAGGTTTAGAGGGGATTTGAGGAAAATCTTTTTCACCCAGAGGGTGGTTGGAATCTGGAACTCACTGCCTGAAAGGGTGGTAGAGGCAGGAACCCTCACAACATTCAAGAGGCATTTAGATGCGCACTTGAAACGCCATAGCATACAAGGCTACGGACCAAGTGCTGGAAAATGGAATTAGAATAGACAGGGCTTGATGGCCGGCGCGGACACGATGGGCCGAAGGGCCTCTTTCTATGCTGTATAACTCTATGGGGGAAAAATTCAGTATCGCCCTGTTTGGGGCGTAATTATCGGCCGGGCGCAAAGATTAGTGCCTGGCGCTAATTAACGCCTCCGACTGCAAACTTGACTTTTATCGCCCCTGGAGGTGATTGGAGCGCTAAATCAGGCGCTGCACATCTGTCTTAAGGCGCAAAGGCCGAGGAGCGAGGCGCTAACTCAGAGCGCTGGCGAAGCTCATGTGATGTCAGTCAGCAATGGAACACAGACACAATGGCCCCGGCCAGTTCTTAAAGGGGAGGGTTGATCTTGCTTTCCATCCACATCCTGCTCACTGCAGCCTTGAATCTCGGCCTGGAGAGACCTGTACATCAAATCTGCTGGAAAGAACAATGGAGAGGCCCAGGGAAAGAGCTGAGTGCAGCCCCCACAGTCTCTTCTAAATCGATACAAGGAAGGGCAAATCAAAATGAACCTGCAAAGTGCTGCTCAGTACCCAAAACTCCTTCACACAGCATTTAATCTCTCCAGAAGTCTCACTCTCTCTCTTTCTCTCTCTCTCTCTCTCAGAAAGCGTGGTTCAAAAATGTCGCCAACAAAAAAAGGCAGGAAGCGGTCGCCTTTAAATAGCGCTCCCCCAGTCCCTTCCTGACTGCAAAACGCTCCCCTCAACCTGTCGTTGCTAGCGGCAGGCGGTAAGGCAGGGGGCGCCACTCAATATACGCTCCGGGGCGTTGCGCACTCGACTGACGTCACGATCTGGAGATCATGGCGGTACTGTTTAGCGCCGCCGCAAAATGTCTAGTTAATTTCGCGAGCGGTGCAAACATCGCCGTGCCCGGGCGCTAGTTGCTTTGCGCCCCATTAGCGCCCTCTTAAGGCGCTAACGGGAGGCGCAACCAACTGAATTTTTCCCCCTATGACTCTATAAGGAATAGGGGGGAACAGCCCTCACTGCCCTCAGCCTCCTATATAACTCAGCAGTGACAGGAGGTGGACACTCCTAGAGGGAAACACATCCAACATTTCTTGGATCTATGGGACCTCCTTTCATCAGTTGTATGGGTGAGGAAGATTGCTAGGGGATGCTGCACCTTGACGAAATGGTGGCAGCAATGGCTCTGTGGGTAGCACTCTTGCCTAGGAGTCAGAAGGTTGTGTGTTCAAAGTCCCACTCCAGAGACTTGAGCACAAAAATCTAGGCTGAGGAAGTGCTGCACTGTCAGACTTGGACTTGGGTGTACAGGGCACAGTTTCAAAATTTGCAGATGACACAATACTTGGAAGTATAGTGAACAGTGAGGAGGAGAGTGATAGACTTCAAGAGGACATAGACAAGCTGGTGGAATGGGCGGACACATGGCAGATGAAATTTAACGCAGAAAAGTGCAAAGTGATACATTTTGGTAGGAAGAACAAGGAGAGGCAACGTAAACTAAAGGGTACAATTCTAAAGGGAGTGTGCATGAACGGAGAGACCTGGGGCTGTATGTGCACAAATCGTTGAAGGTGGCAAAGCAGGTTGAGAAAGCGGTTAAAAAAGCATATGGGATCCTGGGCTTCATAAATAGAGACAGAGTACAAAAGCAAGGAAGTTATGATGAACCTTTATAAAACACTGGTCCGATCTCAACTGGAGTATTGTGTCCAATTCTGGGCATCGCACTTTAGGAAGGATGTGAAGGCCTTAGAGAGGGTGCAGAAAAGATTTACAAGAATGGTTCCAGGGATGAGGGACTTCAGTTACGTGGATAGGCTGGAGAAGTTGGGGTTGTTCTCCTTAGAGCAGAGAAGGTTGAGAGGAGATTTGATAGAGGTGTTCAAAATCATGAGGGGTCTGGACAGAATAGATAAGAGAGAAACTGTGCCCATTGGCGGAAGGGTCGAGAACCAGAGGACACAGATTTAAGGTGATTGGCAGAAGAACCAAAGGCGACATGAGGAAAAACTTTTTTAAGCAGCGGGTGGTTATGATCTGGAATGCACTGCCTGAAAGGGTGGCGGAGGCAGACTCAATCGTGGCTTTCAATAGGGAAATGGATAAGCACCTGAAGGAAAAAAATTTGCCAAGCTATGGGGGAAGGGCAGGGGAGTGGGACTAGCTGAAGTGCTCCTGCAGAGAGCCGGCACGGGCTCGACAGGCCGAATGGCCGCCTCCCGTGCTGTAACCCTTCCATGACTCTATTCTAGGTGCCGTCGTTCCGATGAGACGTTAAGCCGAAGCCCCGCCTGCTCTCTAGGGTGGATGTGAAAGATCACATGACACCAATCTTCCCTCTAATTTTTTTTCCCCCCTATGCGGTCCCTTTAAATTTGCTGCCCGGCTGCAGGTGCGCGGTAACTCTTGCAGCGGCGGGCGAGCAGCATGCACGGGACCTCGCGATTGATGGGCAGCCGCGCACCTTAGGGGGAGCATTGCACGGCACTATATCGAAGAAGAGCTGGGGAGTTATCCCCGGTGTCCTGAGGCCAATATTTATCCCTCAATCAACATCACTAAAACAGATGATCTGGTCATTATCACATTGCTGTTTGTGGGAGCTTGCTGTGCACAAATTGGCTGCCGCGTTTCCCACATTACAACCGTGACTACACTTCAAAAAGTACTTGCAATGGCCTTCATTGCAAGAGGATTTGAGTACAGGAGCAAGGATGTCTTACTACAGTTATACAGGGCCTTGGTGAGACCACACCTGGAGTACTGTGTGCAGTTTTGGTCTCCTTACCTAAGAAAGGATATACTTGGCATAGAGGGAGTGCAGCGAAGGTTCACCAGACTGATTCCTGGGATGGCAGGACTGTCGTATGAGGAGAGACGGTCGACTAGGTCTGTATTCACTAGAGTTTAGAAGAATGAGAGAGGATCTCATTGAAACATATAAAATTATGACAGGGCTAGACAGACTGGATGCAGGGAGGATGTTTCCCCTGGCTGGGGGGTCTAGAACGAGGGGGTCACAGTCTCAGGATACGGGGTAGGACATTTAGGACTGAGATGAGGAGAAATTTCTTCACTCAGAGGGTGGTGAACCTGTGGAATTCTCTACCACAGAAGGCAGTGGAGGCCAAGTCACTGGATATATTTAAAAAGGAGATATGGGGAGAGAGCGGGAATATGGTATTGAGATAGGGGATCAGCCATGATCGTGTTGAATGGCGGAGCAGGCTCGAAGGGCCGAATGGCCGACTCCTGCTCCTATTTTTCTATGTTTCTTCTGTGTTTGGTTGGCTGTAAAGCGCTTTGAGACGTCCGGTGGTTGTGAAAGGCGCTATATAAATGCAAGTCTTTCTTTCAAAAGCTGATTGAATTCCACTCCATGCCATCCTTGAATTCTGCCACATGGATATGGTCAGACCAGGCACAGAAACAAAGGAACGCTCAAGTCTGGAAAAGGCCATCGATTCCTACTGTCCTCGCACTTGTAACCAATTGTGTATATCTCTTCAAGGTACTTGTCTAATTTTGCCTTGAAAAGATCTAAGCTTCTTACTCATAGAGTCATAACGGCACAGAAGGAGGCCATTCGGCCCATCGAGTCCATGCCAGCTCTCTGCAGAGCAATCCAGTCAGTTCCATTCCCCCACTCTATCCCCGTAGCCCTGCAAGTTTATTTCCCTCAAGTGCCTATCCAGTCTCCCCTTGAAAACATTGAGTGCCTCCGCTTCCACCACTTCCATCGGCAGCGAGTTCCAGGTCCTCACCACTCGCTGCATAAAAAAGTTTTTCCTCACATCCCCTCTGTATCTCTTGCCCAAAACCTTAAATCTGTGTCCCCTAGTCCTTGTACCATCAACTAGTGGGAACAGCCTTTCCCCGTCTAGCCTATCCAAACCCGTCATCATCACCCCTCAACCTCCTTTGCTCTAATGAAAACAAATCCAGCTTCTCCAACAAACTTGTACTCCTACAAACATCTATTGGCAAATGAGTCCAGAACTCTTCCACCCTCTCAGTGAAGTCATCGTTTTACATCCCGTCTGAATCTACCCCTTTGCAGCTTATACGTGTGTCCCTTTGATCTGCTATCAAATATCCTTGACTAATCCTCTACATTCCGAAGCCTTATTATTTTGAATGCCGATACCCATATCATCCCTCAGTCCTGAGAAGGATTTCAGTTCTTCATGAGCTTTATTCTTTAAGTCCCGAATGACAAACCAGGAAGTAAGAGATGGGAACACAAATGGAATGGGGTCGTCTCTGCTGCGAGGGCTGCACGGCCAGGGTTTGGGGCCTGCATGTGGACACCCCCCCCCCCCCCCCCCCCCCCAGGCAGCAGTTTGGACACCCCTTGCCCTCTGAGATTCAAGTTCATGAAAGGCACTTGGCAAAAAAAAAATCTATTCGTTCTTCCAGACTTGGCTCCAGTCTGAGATCTAAATATGAGATCTGAGCAAACATGTCAGAATCTTGCGAGCCCATCTTCTAGCCATAAGTTTTTGTACAAGACTGTCAGTCAGATTCAGTAGACTTTATGCTTGCCAGGCAGGTCTACGTTATCTCGATTATCTACATTATTCACAAATAGGGAAGTTATCAGACCACATTTGCTGCTTTTTCTGAAAACTTACTTCGGGTAATTAATGGTGTTGAAATGTTATTGGCCAGCGAGTGTTGCATCCTTTGAAAGGAAGCTCCTCACTTTGTTTGTGTGTACAGAGTTTAGTTTTTCCACTATCGATAGAATTAAGAGTGTTCACTACCTGGCACTAAACAGGCTTGAGTTCCCAAAGCTTTTCTTCATCCTACTGTCTGTGAAA
Source organism: Squalus acanthias (assembly GCA_030390025.1). NCBI lineage: Eukaryota > Metazoa > Chordata > Chondrichthyes > Squaliformes > Squalidae > Squalus > Squalus acanthias. The sequence continues at coordinate 7,751,211 of CM059450.1, forward strand.
GAAGGTGTACAACAGAGGCCTAGATCGAGGTCTGCAGTTACGACGTACAGGAGCAAACTGCAAAGAGCTCGTTCCCGCCTTCGTCGTCATACTCCAGTGCAGTGCTGAGGGAGTGCTGCGCTGTCGGAGGTGCCGTCTTTCGGAGATGAGATGTTAAACCGAGGCCCCGTCTGCTCTCGGGTGGATGTAAAATATCCCATGGCACTATTTCGAAGTGTCACACTATGTCCTGGCCAATATTTATCCCTCAATCACAAAAACGGATTATCTGGTCATTTATCACATTGCTGTTTGTGGGAGCTTGCTGTGTGCAAATTGGCTGCCGCGTTTTCTACATTACAACAGTGACAACACTTCAAAAAAAGTACTTCATTGGCTGTAAAGCGCTTTGGGATGTCCTGAGCTCATGAAAGGCGCTATATGAAGGCAAGTCTTTCTTTCTTTAATGGTACGCAGATATGACAACTGTGCTGTCAAAACTAAACAGCTGTATTTGGCCAGCCTGCAGGACATCATTTGGAGGTTGAGGTCCAACCTCCACTATGGATGCTGAGATTCTGTTGCAGGAGTCAAAACCGTTGTGGTGTAGCCATTGACAGCCTCCCGATCTACGGGGAGGTTTATCTTCCCTTCATTCCCTGTTCCGTCCAAAGACCTAGGAAGAGTCATTCTACTGGCCCAGCAAAATGGTTCTCGGACTTTCTGACTCTGAGCATCAATGAGCCCTCCCAGATCTTGTAGAAACAGAGTGTAATTTGGCTGCGCTTCAGGAACATCAAAAGTCGACCCATTCTTGACTCCAATCCTTTGTTCTGTGTCTGCTTTATTTGTGTACTGTTGCAGTCCCTCTCTTTAATGAGCAGCTCCTTATCAGTAGGTGGTTTTATTACAACTTTATTGTCTGAGAAAGGCAATTTTGGCAAATAAATAAAACAGCAAAAGAAGCCATCTTTACTCTGGTTGCCAACTTTTTACATTACCCAGAAATGGTTTACAAATACAAGTTTATCAGGGACTCCACACTCTGTTAATACCATTTACACAGACGATGTATGTAAAATATACATCAAGAAGATCTTTATACCAGACTCTGCCACCCTCCAAGGTGGAGAAGGATGCATGATGATCCTTCTTTGTTGAAGATAGTCTGGAAGAGTGCACTTGTGTCTCATCACCCCACAAGATCTTCCTCCTCCTTACATCCTCAATGTGTTGTCATTGAGACTCATCACACTGTTTCCTACACCATCTTCTTCCTTAAGACCAACAACACTCAAGAAGCTCGACACCACCCAGGGCAAAGCAGCCCGCTTGATTGGCACCCCATCCACCACCTTAAACATTCACTCCCTCCACCACCGGCGTACCGTGGCTGCAGTGTGTACCATCTACAAGATGCACTGCAGCAACTCGCCAAGGCTTCTTCAGCAGCACCTCCCAAACCCGCGACCTCTACCACCTAGAAGGACAAGGGCAGCAGGCGCATGGGAACACCACCACCTCCAAGTTCCCCTCCAAGTCACACACCATCCTGACTTGGAAGTATATCGTCGTTCCTTCATCGTCGCTGGGTCAAAATCCCTAACAGCACTGTGGGAGTACCTTCCCCACATGGACTGCAGCAGTTCAAGAAGGCGGCTCACCACCACCTTCTCAAGGGCAACTAGAGGATGGGCAATAAATGCTGGCCTTGCCAGCGACGCCCACATCCCATGAGCGATTAAAAAGAAGACTGTGGAACTCCTTATCTCCATCCTCTCTCCTGTAGCCTGCAAGCTTTTGAGACACATGCATTGAGTCATCTAATCAATCTTTCTGGATTCTCTCCCACTCTTCATCTCCTACTACTGTCTGCATTATGGGTGGTGCCCTTCACCTACATTGTAAATTGCAGATTGGAAGTTGGGAACAGAACGTTCAGTGGGTTTGTCCTTCTCCTTTATTTTCTCATATCTCTGTGGTTCCTGGCTAGCTTGCATGTGTAGGAGGTGGGAATCTGGGGTCATCCTGTCATCAATTTTTTTATTTTAGACCAAAATTACTGGTCACATTGCAGGGAACTATTGCCTTGAAACTATTGATTGCATCTGAATGCTTAAGAACATAAGAAATAGGAGCAGGAGTAGGCCATTCGGCCCTTCAAGCCTGATCAATAAGATCTTCTACCTCAACTCCACTAATGCTCCCTCTAATTTTTTTTGTACGTGGTCCCTTAAATTTGCTGCACGGATGTGCGCTATCTTCCAGCTTGTGAGTGGCCTGCGCGGGACCTCCTGATTGATGCGCGGCCGCGCGCCCGCGTATCAATCGGGGGAACATTGAACGCCATCTTCCCGCCCTATCCCCATATCCCTTGGTTCCCTTAGTATCCGAAAATCCATCGATCTCTGTCTTGAATATACTCAACGACTGAGCCTCCACAGCCCTCTGGGGTAGAGAATTCCACAGATTCACCACCTTCTGAGTGAAGAAATTTCTCCTCATCTCAGTCCTAAATGGCCGACTCCTTGTCCTGAGACTGTGACCCCTAGTTCTAGTGTCCCCAGCCAGGGGAAACAGCCTCTCAGCATCTACCTTGTCAAGCCCCTTAAGAATCTTAGGGGGAAAAATTTGGTTGGTTAGCGCCTCCCGCTTGCGCCTCCTGTTAGCGCCTCCGGGGGGGCGCTAGCAACTTAACGCCCGAGTGCGGCGATTTCAGCGCTGCTCGCAAAATTGACCTGTCGTTTTGCAGTGGCGCTAAACACTACCGTCACGATCTCCTGCGACCGCAGATCGTGACGCCATGCAAGCGTGCAACGCCCTGGACTGGAAATTGATTTTCGCCCCGGACCGGAAATTGATTTTCGCCCCCTGCCTTAGCGCCTGCCGCGAGGAACAACAGGTAGAGGGGGACGTTTTGAAGTCGGGAAGGGGCTGGGGGAACGCTGTTTAAAGGCGGGCACTTCCTTCTTTTTCTTGTCTGCGAAATTTTTGACATACACAGGTTGAGAGGGAGAGAGACGTCTGGAGAGATTTAACGCTGTCCTAAGGAGTTTTGCTCCTGAGCACCACTTTTCAGGTTCCTATTTATCTGAGCTTCATATTTACCACATTTAGAAGATTTTAAATGGGGGCTGTACTAACTCGGGGTGTCATCCTCCAGCTTCACCTTCGGAGGCAGCAGAAGTGCAGAGAAAGAGTGGCAAACGTGACCAGAGGGAGGAGGGCCAACAGGCCTCTGCACAGGAGACCTTACCCTCCCAGGGTATTCCGGGAGCAATTCTCCTACATTCATTTGTCTGAGGAGCAGTGTTTCTGCAGGCTGCGCTTCAGCAAGGAGGTGGTCACTGAGCTCTGCCACCTCCTGCAACCAGATCTGCAGCCTCAGCTCAGGACCAGGACGTCTCTGTCAGTGGCAGTGAAGGTGACGGTGGCTCTGAATTTCTATGCCAGCGGCTCCTTCCAGGCTTCAACTGGGGACATAGCGAATATCTCCCAGGTCGCTGTCCATTGCTGCATCCGGGAGGACACAATTGCTCTTTACAAAAGAGAAGGCAGTACATCTCTTTCCCCATGACCCGGGACAAACAGCATGAACGTGCATGTGGCTTCGCTAGGATAGCGGACTTCCCCATGGTTCAGGGCGCCATTGACTGCACGCACGTGGCATTGCAGGCACCTCGTGAAAATGCAGAGGTGTTCCGAAACCGCAAGGGCTTCCACTCTCTGAATGTCCAGTTGGTGTGCGACCAGGGATTGGTGCACCACCTCAGGAGGAGGAGGAGGAGGCGGAGGATGAAGAGGAGGATCAGCAGCACCAACGTGGGAGGGAGGCACTCAATGTTGCCTCTGCAAGGGCCGTGAATGCCTGATAAGACACCGCTTCTAACGAATGACAGAGAAGATGGCTCCTTGGATGAAGAAGCACATCATTGCAAGCATCCCGCAGCCCCTATTGCCGGGCAAAGCTCCAATGAGTCAAATCAGCAAAGATGTAAAGTTCCAATGACATTTTTTATTTATATTACAAACTATGTCTTATTTATTCCAGACAAACAATTCATAAATAAACAAAACTCGTTCTTACCACATCGAGATACGCATCAACACAGTAAACAAATATGTTAAGATGAACATCAAACTTTCCCACAAACATTCCCCCCATTTATTACACAATTTTTACTTTTTGCCCTTCAAGGGTGATCTCCATCCCCTGCGCACTTGCCCCCTTCTTACCCTACTGCTCCTCTGTCATGTGGCCCCAGTGGCTGCAGCAAGAACATAAGAAATAGGAGCAGGAATAGGCCACTTGGCCCCTCGAGCCTGCTCCGCCATTCAATAAGATCATGGCCGATCTTGGGCTCAAAGCCACTTCCCTGCCCGCTCCCCATAAACCTTCACTCCTTTATCTTGCAAAAATCTGTCTATCTTCACCTTAAATGTATTTAATGACCCAGCCTCCACGGCTCTCTGGGGCAGAGAATTCCACAGATTTACGACCCTCTGAGAGAAGAAATTCCTCCTCATCTCAGTTCTAAAAGGGCGACCCTTTATTCTGAAACTATGCCCCCAAGTTCTAGATTTCCCCACAAGGGGAAACATCCTCTCTGCATCTACCTTGTCGAGCCACCTCAGCATCTTATATGTTTCAATAAGATCACCTCTCATTCTTCTAAATTCCAATGAGTATAGGCCCAACCTGCTCAATCTTTCTTCATAAGTCAACCCCCTCATCTCTGGAATTAACCTAGTGAATTGTCTCTGAACTGCCTCCAATGCAAGTATATCCTTCCTTAAATAAGGAGACCAAAACTGTACGCAGTACTCAAGGTGTGGTCTCACCAATGCCCTGTACAGTTGTAGCAGGACTTCCCTGCTTTTATACTCCAACCCCCTTGCAATAAAGGCCAACATTCCATTTCCCTTTTTGATTACTTGCTGTACCTGCATGCTAACTTTTTGTGTTTCATGCACAAGGACCCCCAGGTCCCTCTGAACTGTAGCATTTTGCAATCTCTCTCCATTTAAATAATAATTTGCTTTTTTATTTTTCCTGCCAAAGTGTATAACCTCGCACTTTCCCACATTATACTCCATCTGCCAAATGTTTGCCCACTCACTTAGCCTGTCTATATCCCTTTGCAGATTCTTTGAGTCCTCTGCACAACTTGCTTTCCCACCCATCTTTGTATCATCCGCAAACTTGGCTACATTACACTCGGTCCCTTCATCCAAGTCATTAATGTAGATTGTAAATAGTTGAGGCCCCAGCACCGATCCCTGTGGCACCCCACTAGTTACCGTTTGCCAACCAGAAAATGACCCATTTATCCCGACTCTCTGCTTTCTGTTAGTTAGCCAATTCTCTATCCATGCTAATATATTACCCCCAACTCCGTGAGCTCTTATCTTATGCAGTAACCTTTTATGTGGCACCTTATCGAATGCCTTCTGGAAATCCAAATGCACCACATCCACTGGCTCACATTTATCTACCCTGCTCATTACATCCTCAAAGAACTCCAGCAAATTTGTTAAACATGATTTCCCTTTCATAAAACCATGCTGACTCTGCTCGACTGCATTATGATTTTGCAAATGCCCTGCTACCGCTTCCTTAATGAAGGACTCCAGCATTTTCCCAACGACAGATGTTAGGCTAACTGGTCTATAGTTTCCTGCTTTCTGTCTCCCTCCTTTCTTAAATAGGGGTGTTACATTTGCGGTTTTCCAATCCGCTGGGGCCTCTCCAGAGTCATGGGAATTTTGGTATATTGCAACCAATGCATCCACTATCTCTGTAGCCACTTCTTTTAAGACCCTGGGATGCAAGCCATCTGGTCCAGGGGACTTGTCGTCTTTTAGTCCCATTATTTTACCAAGTACTTTTTCCTTAGTGATAGTGATTGTCTTTAGTTACCCCCCTCCCTGTGGCCCCTTGATTATCCATTATTGGGATGTTGTTAGTGTCTTCTACCGTGAAGACAGATACAAAATATTTGTTCAGAGTCTCTGCCATTTCCCTGTTCCCCATTATTAATTCCCCATTCTCATCCTCTAAGGGACCAACGTTTACTTTAGCTACTCTCTTCCTTTTTATATACCTGTAGAAGCTCTTACTATCTGTTTTAATATTTCTTGCCAGTTTACTCTCATAATTCATCTTCTCTCTCTTTATTATTTTTTTAGTCATCCTTTGCTGGTTTTTAAAAATTTCCCAATCCTCTGGCCCCCCACCAATCTTGGCATCATTGTATGCCTTCGTTTTCAATTTGATACCATCCTTTACTTCCTTAGTTAGCCACGGATAGTGCTCCCTTCTCTTAAAATCTTTCTTTCTCACTGGAATATATTTTTGTTGAGAGTTATGAAATATCTCCTTAAATGTCCGCCACTTCATTTCAACTGTCTTACCCTTTAATTTGTTTTTCCAGTCCACTTTAGCCAGTTCTGCCTTGACATTATAATTGCCTTTGTTTAAGATCAAGACACTGGTTTGAGATACAACTTTCTCACCCTCCAACTGAATTTGAAGTTCAACCATGTTATGATCACTCTTTCCTCGAGGATCCTTTACTATGAGATCATTTATTAATTCTGTCTCATTACATAGTACCAGATCCAAGATAGCCTGCTCCAGCTACATACTGTTCTAGGAAACCATCCCGGATGCACTCTATGAACTCCTCCTCAAGGCTACCATGGCCAATTTGATTTGTCCAATCAATATGGAGATTAAAATCACCCATGATTATTACCGTACCTTTTTTACAGGCCTCCATTATTTGTTGATTTATACTGTGTCCAACAGTATTGCTACTGTTTGGGGGCCTGTAGACTATGACCCCCAGAGACTTTTTCCCCTTATTATTTTTTATCTCCACCCAAACCGATTCTACATCTTGATCTTCTGAGCCAATATCAGTTCTCACCACTGCACTGATCTCATCCTTTACCAACAAAGCCACCCCACCTCCCTTTCCTTTCTGTCTATCCTTCCGAATTGTCAAATACCCTGGAATATTCAGTTCCCAGCCCTGGTCACCTTGCAACCACGTCTCTGTAATGGCGATCAGATCATACCCATTTGTATCTATTTGTGCCGTCAACTCATCTATCTTGTTACGAATGCTGCTGTGCATTCAGATATAGAGCTTTTAACTTTGTCTTTTTACCATTTCTCCTTGTTTTGGCCCCAATTTCTGTTGCACTCTTATTTTTAAACATTCTGTCCCTTCCTGTCGCACTCTGGTTATTATTTCCCCCATCTCTAGCCTGCTGTATTGTTTTCTCATTTCTCATTGACTTTTTAAATTCCCGCTCACCTGAACCCTCCCCCGCACTACTGGGAACCCTCCCCCCCCATGACACAAGGCTGGCAGGAGGCTATTGAATGTTGGATCCAGAGCCTTGAAGGGCGCCCTCGACCAGCTCTGGGCCTGGAGGGCCCGGCTGCAGACTGCACCAACTCTGCATGGACTAGCAGCAGTCTGGGCCGGCTGTGTTACAGGCTGTTGCAAGCGCAATGGGGAAGTGGCAGTGGTGGGAGCAGGAATGCTGTCATCCTGAGAGAGGACAGCACCTCCCTGCTCGACCGACACACTGCCACTTCCCCGGGGCAGAACCTCAGCCCCCGGAGCAATCTGCTCGAGCACAGATTGGTGGCCTGCTGCGGCACCGTGAGATCCCCGGTGGACTGTGGGCGACCCAGCGAGGATGGCAGCAGTCAGTGCTTGCGTGACATCAATCTGAGGCGGCATGAGAGCAGTCTGAGACTGGATGGCACCAGCCAATGACTCGATTGCAGCATTGAGCCGTTGCATTGCGTCGGCCTGTGCTGCAATGGATCCTGCCACCTCACCCATTACACGCGGCATGGGCTCTGGTTCACCACGGTCTCCCTGCAATTCAACCATCCTCTGCAACGAGGCAAGGATGGGTTCAAGGGTTTGCGCACAGATGACAGCTGTGCTGGCGGCGGACTCCTCCACGCTCCTAGCCAGTCCATCCATGCTGTCGGGCACCCTTGCCATTGCACCCATGAGCTCCGTATACATGCTCATTGCCTGCGTATTCATGGCCGCGATGTCGAGGTCCTCATCCGAGTGCTGTGCAACAGAGCTCGTGCGTGTACTCACCCTCTGGGGAGATGGCCCCCGAGCTTCCCTTCCCCCATGACGTTGCTGCAGCCCGCTGGGTCCCGGAGCATCACCCACATGAGATGCAAACCCTCTGCTCCCCTCCAGGGAACGCGTGGCCCCAGTATCGGGTGAGGCTCCGGCTTCCTCTTGCTCCTCCTCTGGCGCGTCGCTACCACTGGCAGGCTGGGTTACAGGCTGGTCAGCCGGTGTTTCACTCTCTGAAACAGGAAGATACAAGAGTGGCTTTAGCGTGATGACAGGGGGCCAGTAAGGGAGCAAGGACTGGAGACAGTTAGTGAGATTGAAAGTGTAAAAGGCTGGTGTTGTGAGGGGGAAGTGGCATGAGAGAGGAGAGAAAGCTGATAAACATACCATTGCTGTCCCCAAGAGGGTCGACCTCTCCAACTGCCATGACACCTACTACCTGGCTCGCAATGAGTCTGGACTCTCTCCTCCAATTCAGTGAGGGGGTGTAACTCCGTCTGTCCTCCTCCTGTCCACTGGGTCTCTCGCCGGTTTGTGAGCCTGCAAGAAAAAAGACAGCGTGTGAGTAAGTGTACAGCCATGTGTTTGGCAGATGTGCCTACCATAGTTGAATAGCAAGGTGTGGGATGTGCATGTGAGTTTTATGAGATGGCCATAGGTCTTGGATGAGTGTTGGGCATTTGGGTATTTACACCGTCTGGGCACAGAGTGAGGTTGAGATGGTGGAATGTAGAGGTATTGAAAAGCAGCTACTCACCCTGACCACCCGAGTGAGGTCGTTAAACTTTTTAACGACACTGTGTATGTGTCCTCTGCACCAGTCTCCGCGATGACACATGCTGGCCCACCTCCCTCCAGTCTCTTCTGAACTCGCGGAGCAATGGCCTCCTGCCACTCTCTGGAAAGAGCACTGCCCGTCGCCGATCAACAGCGCCAACCAGAGCCACCAATGCCTAGTCGTTAAAGTGCCGAGCTCTCTCCCTGGGCCTCTGAGTATCCATCACTAGTATTAGGTGAGGAGGTGTTTGCAGGCCGAGATTAAAGGCTGCAATGAGCAGGGTGTGGCCAGCAAGCGGTGCCCTTTAAGTCTGTCTGGCTTCCATGGTAACTGACATCGCCTGAGCTTCGGTAGCGTTCTGAGGTAGCACCTCACTCCCTGACATTAGCACCTTAAGAGAGGTGTGTAGCGCCTGATTTAGCGCTCAAATCACCTCCAGGGGCAATGGAGACGAATTTCGCAGTCGGCGGCGATAATTAGCACCGGGCGCTAAACTTTGCGCCCGGCCGATATTAGCGCCCCAAAATGGGCGATACCCAATTTTTCCCCCTTATTCATTTCAATGCGATCACTTCTCATTCTTACTCCCTATTCTACTTAACATGCTCGTCTGACATTCCACATGTCTTGGTATTTTTACAGAGGCATTTAAAATAAACAGATTTAATATCTCGAATGAAAGAGCAGGAGGGAGGAACCTCACACAAACGTGTTAAGTGTTCATCTACTAATATTGGCAACTGTAGTCTCTTTGCCCCACATGTTTAATTCTCAAACCAAAGTCTAAGTAGGTTATCGGGGGCCGTTTGAAATGTTCGTTCCTTTCCAGGGACCCAGGGTGCAGCACCTCTGATGGTCAGACAGAAATTTGAGGGGGCGAGGAGTAAAGTGAAATGTTAAAAAAATTCCACACTGATCATAGTCGGAGACCTAAGTGCCTTTGGTGGACTGCGGTAGGTAATGAGGACACGAGACAGTAATTCCCCTTCACAGCACTGAAAACCCCTCTTTGTTCACATCTGCACTGAAGCTTCTGCAAAGCGGGTGGACTGACTGCGATGTAGGGCATTTAATTTGCAAGGACGTTTTGCATTTCCTATTTGTTGATATTTCTGACTGACCCAGTAGTATGTGTTTGTGTGTGTGCTTATGTGTTTGTGAGCTTGTGTGTTGTGCACAGTCTTGGCTGCATGTGTTTAGGTGCATGTGTTTGTGTGTGTGTGTAACATCGCCTGTCTCCGCCCTTGCCTCAGCTCATCCGCTGCTGAGACCCTCATCAATGCCTTTGTTACCTCTAGACTTGACTATTCCAACGCACTCCTGGCCGGCCTCCCATATTCCACCCTACGTAAACTTGGGGTCATCCAAAACTTGGCTGCCCCGTGTCCTAACTCGCACCAAGTCCTGTTCGCCCATCACCCCATTGCTGAAAACATTGAATACGATGGGTGCGAATGGACAACCTCATCTCCTCTTTCGAGAGAGGTAGGCTCAGCAAGTCTCTCCTCTCCCCTGCCTGACGTCTGATCTTGAAGTTGGAGAACATATCCCGGATAAACTCCAAGGTTTGGCCACTTACCGCCCAAGCTAATTACATTGCACACTTCTGCCCTACAAGAGATGGAACATTAAAGCTACTTCTGCAATCCCACAGGAAGCTGCGCTCAAAGGGATCGCAGGCTGGAGGTAGAACTACAAGATTCCCCAATGGCCACATCCGGCAGTGTTAGAGTCAGAGTCTGTATTCAGGTGTGTGACACGAGGCTGCGTCATTTTTTTTTAGACGTCAGCACCTCTCCTGCCAGGGTTGCCAACTCCGGTTGGCCGTATTCCTGGAGATTTCGTCACGTGACGCCCCTGCCTCCAACTGCCCCGACCCCACGTCCCCCTCATTGGCCACCCGGCATGTCAATCCTCACGGGCGCCGCCTTCCCGCGCTAATTAGCAAGCGAAACCGACTCTTCGTTTTATCCGATTGGATGATTTTTGACTGTCAGTCAAGCAGCCAGCTTCAATATTTTTATAACTAATAGACAAAAGTATTTGAAGAGAATGAAAAAAAACTTTTTCAAACGCCCCTATGAATTTTTTTCCCGGGTGTTGCCAGTAACAGTGTCATGGGAGATTAATCTTCAATTCCTGGAGACTCCAGGAGGGTTGGCAATCCTACCCACCACCACCACCAACAACAAAGACTTGCATTTATGTAGCACCTTTAACGTAGTAAAACATCCCAAGGCACTTGTCACCTTGCTACCCTACCCTTTCACTAACAAGAATTCTCATGGGGATCTGGTGTCCCTGACTCCATTAACAGGCTATGTATTGCTGTTGTGGTTTAAATGAAACTGATAGTTTATCCAGTGTCAAATATCATCTTTGCAAACTTCTACTTCTCCGAGCTTGTAGTCGGGTATTTTGAATAGGATCCAGCAATCTGTGAACTTTCTCTTCCTGTCTGCAACTCTGCTCTGGTGTCTGTGGTTCGAATACCCTGGGGATCATGTATACAAACACTTTGTACTATTTTTGTACTTTTACAGAATGGGTGTTTATCTGCTTTTGTTCTTTGAAATACCATTCTCACCTCCCAGCAAGTCCTGTAAATTAGGCTTAAGTGTGTCGTCAACCACTGAGAAAAACCTTTCTTAAATGTCTGCCACATCACCAAGCTGGGACACGAATTTTTTATGACGTTCTTGGCCTAGAAATTCGATTTGATTCTTGGGTGAGAAGCGGGTGGTGAAAGACTTGAATTTTTTTAGGGCCTTTGAAGACCTCAGGACATTCCAAAGCGCTTTACAGCAACTTAATTAATTTTTTGAAGTGCAGTCACTGTTATTTTTATTAGTTCCTGGGATGTGGGCGTCGCTGGCAAGACCAGCATTTATTGCCCATCCCTAGTTGCCCTTGAGAAGGTGGTGGTGAGCTGCCTTCTTGAACCGCTGCAGTCTGTGTGGTGAAGGTGCTTCCACAGTGCTGTTAGGGAGGGAGTTCTAGGATTTTGACCCAGCGACGATGAAGGAACGGCTGATTTATTTCCAAGTCAGGATGGTGTGTGACTTGGAGGGGAACTTGGAGGTGGTGGTGTTCCCATGCTGCCTGCTGCCCTTGTCCTTCTAGGTGGAAGAGGTCGCGGGTTTGGGAGGTGCTGTCGAAGAAGCCTTGGCGAGTTGCTGCAGTGCATCCTGTAGCTGGTACACACTGCAGCCACGGTGCGCCGGTGGTGGAGGGAGTGAATGTTTAAGGTGGTGGATGGGGTGCCAATCAAGCGGGCTGCTTTGTCCTGGATGATGTCGAGCTTCTTGAGTGTTGTTGGGGCTGCACTCATCCAGGCAAGTGGAGAGTATTCCATCACTGTTGTAATATAGGAAACGTGGCAGCCAATTTGTGCACAGCAAGCTCCCACGTTAATTTTTTTTTACTAAGTTTAGGGTTTGCTGTGTTACAGTGTTAGTTGCCCATTTTCTCTAAACCCATTTCAACATTGTAACGCCTTTTCTCTTACCCTTTGCAATACTAAAGCCTCTATTTCCAACCTGCACTCCCTGCTGGAGGAACCAGATGGCTGAATTACTCCAAAGGTGTGTTTTTCACGGCACTTATTAAACCTGTTTAACTAAAGTGAGCAACCTGGCCAAGTCCACGTACAATCGACATGATCAATATCAAAATAATGTCAGTGGTTACAGCTCTGCATTTTTGTCACGTTATAAATCAGGACATGACTAACGATTAGGCTGACATTTTCCATACGCCCACTAACCAAGCGGTGAAGTTCTGCCTAAATTAGACCATGGTGTAAAAGCCAAGATCAATTACAAAGCCGCATCAATCTCTGAGAAAATGTCAAGGGCGGGGGGGAAGTCTGTTCGGGCCACTGTCTCAGAGCTCCTCAAAGCCCCGGGAGAAGTACGTCGTGGGTCATCGGAATTACAGCACAGAAGCCAGACTTTCAGCCCATCGTGCTTGTTCTTCAACATGAGCTATTTACTCTAATATCATCTCCCTACTCTTGTCTGCACTCTTGCCCCTCCTCCATGCTTTCGGCGTGTGTGGGAGAAAATTATGTTATAAAAGAGACCAGCTTTCGGCGTGTGTGGGAGAAAATTATGTTATAAGAGAGACCAGCTGACCAACTTTTATGAAAATGAGAAGTCGCACAACACCAGGTTATAGTCCAACAGTTTTATTTGAAATTACGAGCTTTCGGAGCACTGCTCCTTCGTCAGGTACAGTGAGCTCACTTTACCTGATGAAGGAGCAGAGCTCCGAAAGCTCGTAATTTCACATAAAACTGTTGGACTATAACCTGGTGTTGTGCGACTTCTCATTTTTGTCCACCCCAGTCCAACACCGGCATCTCCGCATCACAACTTTTATGAGACAGACACACCCAGACATACCAGGGGGGTACGGTAGCATAGTGGTTATGTTACTGGACTAGTAAGCCAGAGGCCTGGACTAATAGTGCGGGAAGGTAGTGTTGAGGTAGAAGATCAGCCATGGTCTTGTTGAATGTCGACTTGTTGAATGGCAGAGCAGGCTCGAAGGGCCAAATGGCCTACTACAGCTCCTATTTATTATGTTCTCATGTTCTTAATAATCCAGAGACGTGAGTTCAAATCCCACCACTGCAGCTGGGGAATTTAAATTCAGTTAATTAAATAAATCTGGAATTAAAAAGCTAGTATCAGTAATGGTGACCATGAAACTACTGGATTGTCGTTAAAAAACAATCTGGTTCACTAGGGAAGGAAATCTGCCGTCCTTACCCGGTCTGGCCTATATGTGACTCCAGACCCACGGCAATGTGGTCGGCTCTTAGCCGCCCTCTGAAATGGCCGAGCGAGCCACTTGGTTGTACCAAACCGCTACGACAAAGTCAGCACTGTGGGATACCTTCACCACATGGACTGCAGCGGTTCAAGAAGGCGGCTCACCACCACCTTCGAGGGCGATTGGGGATGGGCAATAAAGGCCGGCCTTGCCAGCGACGCCCACATCCCGTGAATGAATAAATAACAAAAAAATGAGTGTCGCTAGTTTTAACTAAAAGCTTTTGCTGTGAAGCTGGGGCCGGTAGAGCTTTGCGTAAACGCTGCTTACTGGCCCCTTCTCATAGTGCAGCTTCCAGTCATTAAAATACAACAGAATTTATTCCTCAAAATTTAGACGGCCAAATCTGGCCAGAGATGCCAAGTCTTCACGGATTTTACCATTTCAGCGGCCCATTTGGCAGAAAGGTACATGAATGAGTTTAGAATGCATGTGAGTTAAGTTTGGAACTCCACATGAGTGAGTTTAGAACAGTGTGGGGTCAATTTTAGAACGAGGGTGAATGGGTTTGGAATGGTTGTGAGTGAGATTAGAACGAGGGTGAATGGGTTTGGAATGGTTGTGAGTGAGATTAGAACGAGGGTGAATGGGTTTGGAATGGTTATGAGTGAGATTAGAACGAGGGTGAATGGGTTTGGAATGGTTATGAGTGAGATTAGAACGAGGGTGAATGGGTTTGGAATGGTTGTGAGTGAGATTAGAACGAGGGTGAATGGGTTTGGAATGGTTGTGAGTGAGATTAGAACGAGGGTGAATGGGTTTGGAATGGGTGTGAGCGAGATTAGAACGAAGGTGAATGGGTTTGGAATGGGCGTGAGTGAGATTAGAACGAGGGTGAATGGGTTTGGAATGGTTATGAGTGAGATTAGAACGAGGGTGAATGGGTTTGGAATGGGTGTGAGTGAGATTAGAACGAGGGTGAATGGGTTTGGAATGGGTGTGAGTGAGATTAGAACGAGGGTGAATGGGTTTGGAATGGGTGTGAGTGAGATTAGAACGAGGGTGAAATACGTAATATGCGGTGAGTGGAAAGTCCAGTGAGCTAACCTCTCCTCGGTGATTCATGTAGAAGTGATGGACTGAAAGTGCCGTTTCCCAAAGGTGCTGGTAGATGCGACTCAGTACCTCGAACAGTCCTTGAAGTGACACAAATACTCAGTCGGCACAGGATAGTGAGCAACACAGCGAACAGGTTCAGCCAAAGTGTAACTATCTCTTTGCGATTGGCATCGTGTTATGTAGCAAACATATGACCATTACTGCCCGATCCTTTAACAAAATGCCTGGCAAGTTGGTTCAAGTTCTGTAACTTTGTTTAAACAGTGAGCAGTATTCCAAGGAAATTCATCTGTCAGCAGCTCCAATGAAAGATAAAGAATTAATTTACTGAGATATAAAGGTCATTGTGTAAGTGCATTGATGTGTTTCCAGCTCCTTTGTGCCGCTGGGTAACACAGCTTGTACCACCAGGTCGGAGATGGTGGGACTGCCTTTATTTGTTTATTGGGAAAAATACATTCACATATTTTATGAAGTCCTTGGCCTAGAAATTTGATTTGATTCTTGGGTGAGAAGCAGGTGCTGGAAGACTTGCATTTCTACAGCGCCTTTTACGACCTCAGGACATTCCCAAGCGCTTTACAGCCAATGAAGTACTTCTTGAAGTGTAGTCACTGTTGTAATGTAAGAAATGCGGCAGCCACGTTGCGCACAGCAAGCTCCCACAACAGCAATGTGACAATGACCAGATCATCTGGTTTTGTTATGTTGATTGAGGGATAAATATTGGCCCCAGGACACCGGGGAGAACTCCCCCCTGCTCTTCTTCGAAATAGTGGCCGTGGGATCTTTTACGTCCAACTGAGAGAGCAGACGGGGCCTCGGTTTAACGTCTCATCCGAAAGACGGCACCTCCAACAGTGCAGCACTCCCTCAGCACTGCACTGGGAGTGTCAGCCTAGATTTATGTGCTCAAGCCTCTGGAGTGGAGACTTGAACCCACGACCTTCTGACTCAGAGGCGAGGTTGCTACTCAACTGTAGGACCAATATGGCGTGCGCGGGCTCAGTCCGCGCCAGAAGGGCGCCGCACAGCATATTGGTTGGGCCGTCTGTATTACATTACATAGGATTACATAGGATATACGGCACAGAAACAGGCCATTCATCCCAACCAGTCCATTGTAGTTGCCCAGGGCGTTTGCCTGAAACAGGCACTAGGCCCATTACCTGAGCAAACTGGGGGCCTGACACCTGCTTCAGGCCCCTTTGCCGAACTGGCTCCCACCGCGCCCCGTGCCTGCCTCGTGCTGTTTTCTCAGGCGCACATCGTCCAACCCGGACGCTCCTTAAAGGGTTCACTGGAGGCCACCACTGAAAAAGGGTAAGGACAGACTTTTATACTTACCTCAACGTGGAGCCAAGAAGGAGCAGGAGCCTGTGCTTGGGCCCCCACCCCCCCCCCATCTCCGGATCGTCTCCCCCTTTCCCCCCTCCCCACCTCCTGGACTAACCCGCTGCCCTCGGCCGGTTTGCCACTCAGTTGATCTTGTTCCCCTCCCGCAATCCCGCGAACGGCAAGCTGCCTCTGGGTTCGCAGCTGGGGCCCAGAGCTTGACGGTGGTATGCAAATAAGGCCGGCAGACCACTCTCCTGTGATCCTGGCACCGGCCTCTTTAGGTGCGAGCGGTGGCTGCTGCACCCGGTCTGATTTCTGGGTCATAGTGTCCAGTTGGCCTCAGTACTTACGGAGAATACATTGGGCAGATGGTAAACATAGAAACAGGAGTAGGCCATTCGGCCCGTCGAGCCTGCTCCACCATTCAATACGATCATGGCTGATCATCCAAATCCAGTACCCTGTCCCTGCTCTCCCACACAGAATCCCCACAGTACAGATAGAGGCCATCTCGGCCCATCGAGCCCGCACCGACACATATCCCACCCACCCCACATATTTAATTCCCCCTAACATATCCCATCCTATCCCCGTAACCCCACATATTTAATCCCCCCCCAACACTAAGGGTCAATTTATCATAGCCAAATCAACCTAACCCGCACATTTTTGGACAGGCTAGAACTGTTTTATTTTTCTGGGGCGCAAGTGGGCGGAGGGGTACTAGAATCACAGAAATAGAACCATAGAAATTTACGGCACAGAAGGAGGCCAGTCGGCCCATCGTGTCTGCGCCGGTCGAAACAGAGCTATCCCACCCTAATCCCACTTTCCAGCTCTTGGTCCGTAGCCCTGTAGGTTACGGCACTTCAAGCGCATATCCGAGTTCTTTTTAAATGTGATGAGGGTCTCTGCCTCTACCACCCTTTCAGGCAGTGAGTTCCAGACCCCCACCACCCTCTGGGTGAAGGAAGTTCTCCTCAACTCCCCTCTAAACCTCTGACCAATTACTGTAATTCTTCGCCGCCTGGTTACTGACCTCTCTGCTAAGGGAAATAGGTCCTTCCTATCCACTTGATCTAGGCCCCCTCAATCTCCCCTGTTCCAAAGAAAACAACTCCAGCCTATCCAATCTTTGTCAAGATCATTTGGTGACTGCCCCTGACACTCAGCACTGGGTGAGGAAGATATCAAAGGTCCTACCCAATCCAAGTGGGGTCACCACTTGGGTTGGGTCGTTGCCCTTTTCTGGGGCTTTCGGGTGGGGGGGGGGGGCTGTTCGTTTGCAGCCCCATTCCCAGGTGCCACTCGCCTCCATTCTTGCGGGGATGGGGCAAACCCCCTTTATAAAACAGGTCCCTTTAAGGCGTCTCCGTGCTCGGAAGGTTGCTACCCTTGGAAATACTGCCCACGGCATCAGCTAAGGAACGCTTAGCGTTCCTCTTCATTAGATCAGTGGACGGACAGACATGTGAAACTAATTTCACCGGCAATAATTACCGGCTTCACGTTTGTAAATTTCCAAAGACTCCCTATCATGATGGCTTTCTCAAAGCGCTCAATTGTTTATTGTTCCTTATGTTTAAGCACTGTGTTGGTTACATCACTCAACCTTGACTTCACCCGACCAAGGATCAGCATTCCGAAAGCTTGTGATTTCATATAAAACTGTTGGACTTTCACCTGGTGCTGTGCGACTTCTCACATTTCACCTTGAAAAGGGACATTCCCTGGAAAAGCCCGCAGCATTCAACCAGCTGGACTAACTTTAATTAGCCTTTCATATCACAGGTCTCAGCCCATACCTGGCACAGCAGGTCCCCTCCTATTTATTCTGTTTGTCGTGTCCCTGAACACGTCTCCTTAGTCTGTACCGTTGCATCTCCCTCATACCTGGAGTGTCAGCCTGGATTTGTGTGCTCAAGTCTCTGGATTGGGACATCAGCACACATCCTTCTCACTCGGAGGTCGAGAGTGCTACCCACTGAGCCACGGCTGACCCTGTAGCAGAAGGCATGAGAGAGAGAGAGAGAGAACCCCCGCCACCCACAATCTTGACCTTTGACAACAGGAAGACGCTTCTGGTCAGAAATTAATGGGAAGTGGCGTTAGATTTCAGAAACTGACCTCAGGCGAGTTGATTTCAGGTGAGAAGGAAAAAATGAGATATATGGAAATTCTTGTTTATTTTTTTCTCTGCAAAGTTCTGACATTCTTGCACGCCTACGCACATTTGAAAAGCCTATCTGGCTTGTGCGTGCACCGAAGCAACGAACATTGCACGCTGAAATGCAAGAGCATCTTATCAGGTTTTGGGGAGGTAGATCTGAAAAGTAACTGCATGTTGGTTTACATATCAGTACAGTTACTATACATTTTCCTAACTCAGTATTTAGAGGAAGGTACGTTTGACATCATGACCCTTGTAAACTTCATTTTATGTGCAGGCAGTGGTAGATGCTTCACCATCTGGTGAACCACAGTGGTTTTTTGCTACCTCCACACTTGACCATTCCAATGCTCTCCTGGTCGGCCTCCCTAAACTTCAGCTCATCCCAAAACTCTGCTGCCCGCAGCTTAACTCGCACCAAGCCCCCTTCGCCCGTGTTGTGCAAAGGGTAAACTTGATGGGCCTCTCCATGCTTTGAACTCTAAAGTTTATTCTTTCCCCCCCCCCCCCCCCCCCACAAAAAAATAAACCAGCTTCTCCGATAACTTGCTGGGTTGCAGACAGTGTTCCCGTTAAGCTGCGAGGCTGCGCAACGCCCGTGCCGGCCGGCTCACCGGCTTTTCAGTAGAAATAACCGCGCATGCGCCGACATTTGAATGGGCCACGCGGCCCCTTTAACAACCCCCCCAAAAAATTAAAGGGGACATTGGTTGCAGACCCCCCTCTCTACCTGTGTAGCCATACAGGCCAGAAGCTCCTAGTTTCGATTCCCATTGCTGTTGATGCTCATCCCTACTTCACCACCTCCCCCCCCCCAACCCCTACAGCCTCTGTTTCCAACTGATTATCCAACATTAAGACCTGGCAAAGCCAAAACCTCCTCCAGCCCAATGTTGGCAAGACTTAAGCCATGCTCTTGGCTTCCCGCAAACACCTACCAACCTCTGGCCTTGGCTCTATCTGCCTCCTTGGCTAACAAGCCAGGCTAAGCCCAGAGGTGTGACTCAACCCCCAAGCTCAGCTTCCTCCTCACGTCCAATTTGTCACTTTCTTCTTTCACCTCTGTAATATCGCCGACCTCTGCCCTTTAGTCTTCACCTCTGTAATATCACCGACCTCTGCCCTTTAGTCTTCACCTCTGTAATATCGCCAACCTCTGTAATATCGCCAACCTCTGCCCTTTAGTCTTCACCTCTGTAATATCGCCGACCTCTGCCCTTTAGTCTTCACCTCTGTAATATCGCCGACCTCTGCCCTTTAGTCTTCACCTCTGTAATATCGCTGACCTCTGCCCTTTACTCTTCACCTCTGTAATACCTAGGCCTTTATCACTTTACAATTAGACTCCTTCCAATGTTTGCCAGCTTCTCTGCTTCCACCATCTCCAAACAGCAAGTCCTCCAGAATTCTACAATCCCATGCCCTTGCCCGTATTAAGACCTGTCAACAAGTCCCACTGACTGTTTGCATCCCAGATATTCAACTACTAATCCCTCCAGAGACTTGCCCCCGCCCACCACCTGTGCTTCCCCTAAATGGGTCAACGAACCCGCTGGTTCACTATCAAAGTTCACATGTGAAAATGCCCGCTTTGGGCAAGGTGCCAGGGGGCTGCTGGGACTCCTGAAGCCGTACCCCAACAAGAGTCAGAGCCTTTGGGAAGGGGAGGCAAATTGGGGGCTTAAAAAAAAGATAGAACATAGGAAAGGAGTTGGTGAAACATCAACAACAACAACTTGTATTTATATAGCACCTTTAACGTAATAAAATATCCCGTGGCGCTCCACAGGAGCGTTAAAAAACAAAATTTGACAGCGAGCTACATAAGGAGGTATTAGGGCAGATGACCAAAAGCCTGGCCAAAGAGGCAGGTTTAAAGGAGCGTCTTAAAGTAGGAAATAGAGGCGGAGAGGTTTAGGGAGGAAAATACAGAGCATAGGGCCTTGGCAGCTGAAGGCACGGCCGCCAATGATTGAAATCAGGGATGCGCAAGATGCCAGAATTAGAGGAGTGCAGATATCTCGGGGGGGCGGTTGTGGGGCGGGAGGAGATTACAGAGATAGGGAGGGGCGAGGCCATGGAAGGATTTGAACACAAGGATGAGAATTCTGAAATCGAGGCATTGCCGGACCGGGAGCCAATGTAGGTCAGCGAGCACAGAGGGGAGATGGGCGAACGGGACTTGGTGCGAGTTAGGACACGGGGCAGCAGAGTTTTGGATGGGCTCAAGGTTACGTAGGGTTAGAACATGGGAGGCCGGCCAGGAGTGCGTTGGAATAGTCGAGTCTAGAGGTAACAAAGGCACGGATGAGGGTCGAGGCAGGGATGGAGTCGGGCGATGTTCTGGAGGTGGAAGTAGGCGGTCTTAGTTTCTAGATGCACTTGATTGAGTTTTACCCAGTGGTGCAACACCAGATCCTTTGGCCAAGGACCAAACTCAAACAAAAAAGTCAACAGGGAATTTCTCTTAACTTTGGACAAACAAAGAAAAAAAAGGGTAAAGCTTCCTCGAAGCTACTTGTGCCAGGGTGAGTGGGGATTTCCCCCTAATTAATCTGCCCTTGTTTCTGCACTTAACGGCTGATTCTTTTCTGAATGCAGTCTTTCAATTCTGGTGCCCTTGCACAGTAATTTCCAGGGGGTTTCTCAGGTCTTTCAAAATCGTTTATTTCCTTGCCCTGTATTTCTACATATTACATCACCTTTAGTTTACGTATTTATTATTTGCCGGTCTCCCATGACAATGCATGCATGGCACCGAGACCCAAGTGCTGTCTTCAGGTGAAATGGGGCTAATCCTGCAGTTTTGGGTGGGTTAAGTACAATGGGGGGGCTGTCATCACGGGACCACTCCGGTGTCATGGAGAGAGAGAGAGAGAGAGAGCAAGAAGACGACAAGCAAAAGAGATTAATTTTTAAATAAATAGCTAACTTCTGCCCACTGTCGATAGTGTCCGCTGTGGTTCAGCGGGCAGCACTCTTGCTTCTGAGTCCGAAGGTTGTGGGTTCACAGTCCCCACTCCAGAGCCTTGAGCGCATAATCCAGGTTGGCTCTGCCAGTGCAGTGCTGAGGGAGTGCTGCACTGTCGCAGGTGCCGTCTTTCGGACGAGACGTTAAACCTAGGCCCCGTCTGCCCTCTCAGGTGGATGTAAAAGATCCCCTATCACTATTTCGAAGAAGAGCAGGGGAGTTCTCCCCGGTGTCCTGGGCCCAATATTTATCCCTCAACCGACAGCACTAAAACAGATTTAACTGGTCATTATCGCATCAAAGTCACAAATGACATCCTTTGTGACTGTGACAAAGGTAAACTATCCCTCCTCGTCCTTCTTGACTTGTCTGCAGCCTTTGACACGGTTGACCACTCCATCCTTCTCCAACGCCTCTCCACCGTCGTCCAGCTGGGTGGGACTGCACTCTCCTGGTTCCATTCTTATCTATCTAATCGGAGCCAGAGAATCACCTGCAATGGTTTCTCTTCCCGCTCCCGCATCATTACCTCTGGTGTCCCCCAAGGATCTATCCTCGGCCCCCTCCTATTTCTCATCTACATGTTGCCCCTTGGTGACATCATCCGAAAACACAGTGTCAGTTTCCACATGTACGCTGATGACACCCAGCTCTACCTCACCACCACTTCTCTCGACCCCTCCACGGTGTCTAAATTGTCAGACTACTTGTCAGACATACAGTTCTGGATGAGCAAAAATTTTCTCCAATTAAATATTGGGAAGACCAAAGCCATTGTTTTCAGTCCCCATCACAAACTCCGTTCCCTAGCCACTGATTCCATCCCTCTCCGTAACATCTGTCTGAGGCTGAACCAGACTGTTCGCAACCTTGGTGTCATATTTGACCCTGAAATGAGTTTCTGACCACATATCCGCAGCATAACTAAGACCGCCTATTTCCACCTCCATAACATCACCCATCTCCGCCCTTGCCTCAGCTCATCCGCTGCTGAAACCCTTATCCATGCCTTTGTTACCTCTAGACTTGACTATTCCAATGCACTCTTTGGCTGGCCTCCCACATTCCACTCTACGTAAACTTGAGGTCATCCAAAACTCGGCTGCCCGTGTCCTAACTCGCACCAAGTCCCGTTCGCCCATCACCCCTATGCTTGCTGACCTACATTGGCTCCCGGTTAAGCAGCGCCTCGATTTCAAAATTCACTTCCTTGTTTTCAAATCCCTCCATGGCCTCGCCCCCCTCCCTATCTCTGTAATCCCCTTCAGCCCCATAACCCCCCTGCGATGTCTGCGCTCCTCTAATTCTGCCCTCTTGAGCATCCCTGATTATAATCGCTCAACCATTGGCGGCCGTGCCTTCTGTTGCCTGGGCCCTGAGCTCTGGAATTCCCTGCCTAAACCTCTCCTGTCGCTACCTCTCTTTCCTCCTTTAAGACGCTCCTTAAAACCTACCTCTTTGACCAAGCTTTTGGTCACCTGGCCTAATTTATCCTTATGTGGATCGGTGTCAAATTTTTTTGTCTTATAATACTCCTGTGCGGCGCCTTGGGACGTTTTACTACGTTAAAGGCGCTATATAAATACAAGTTGTTGTTGTTGTTGCTGTTTGTGGGATCTAGCTGTGTACAAATTGGCAGCTGCGTTTCCTACATTACAACAGTAACAACGCTACAATAGTACAGTACTTGGCTCTAAAGTGCTTTGGGATGTCCTGAGGCTGTGAAAGGCGCTATATAAATGCAAATTTGCTGGCTAAAACCTGTTATTGGAAGCATGATGGGATGGGAAAGGTAATATTGCATTCAGTTTACATGTCCAGAGTTACAAAAAAAGTAAACCGGAGGTTAAAAGACTAATTAAAAAGAAAAAAGATAATAAAATGGATCCTGTTCTGTTAAAACAAAAGGTTAAAACTTAGATGCAAAACTTAGCTGCTGAGCACTCAAGATGGCAGCTCCAACCTCTCAGTTATTTTAGAGGGGCTGAGAAGCTGTTAACAGTATAAAAGCAGGGAAGTCCTGCTCCAACTGTACAGGGTATTGGTGAGACCACACCTTGAGTACTGCGTACAGTTTGGGTCTCCTTACTTAAGGAAGGGTATACTTGCATTGGAGGCAGTTCAGAGACGATTCACTAGGTTGATTCCTGAGATGAGGGGGTTGACTTATGAGGAAAGGTTGAGCAGGTTGGGCCTATACTCATTGGAATTTAGAAGAATGAGAGGGGATCTTATTGAAACATAAGATACTGAGGGGGGCTCGACAAGGTAGATGCAGAGAGGATGTTTCCCCTCGTGGGGAAATCTAGAACTCGGGGGCATAGTTTCAGAATAAAGGGTCGCCCTTTTAGAACTGGGATGAGGAGGAATTTCTTCTCTCAGAGGGTCGTAAATCTGTGGAATTCTCTGCCCCAGAGAGCCGTGGAGGCTGGGTCGTTAAATACGTTTAAGGTGGAGATAGACAAATTTTTGCAAGATAAGGGAGTGAAGGGTTATGGGGAGCGGGCAGGGAAGTGGCTTTGAGCCCAAGATCAGCCATGATCTTATTGTCTGTGTTTAAATTGTGAATTCTGGGAGATTCTCTCACTGCTAACTTACCTGAGGAAGGAGCGACAGCTCCGAAAGCTTGTAAAATTAAATAAATCTGTTGGACTATAACCTGGTGTTGTGCGACTTCTCATTATGATCTTATTGAATGGCGGAGCAGGCTCAAGGGGCCAAGTGGCCTATTCCTGCTCCTATTTCTTATGTTCTTATGTTCTTATAACAGACTGGGCACAGAGCCACCCGGTGGTCGCCATGTGCAACTACAGCATGACACATTTACATAGGCAAAACGCATTATAAATGTTGACATGGGGCAAAGTGTGGCAAAGGAACATGATAGCAGGAGGCAAAGGAGTGCAGACTGGGAGTGCAATGCAGACACAACATTTTCCATATATTGTGGATGAGCAGATCTCCTGTGGCAATGCTCACAGGTAGTCTGAGGTCTGGAGCGCAGTTGTGCTGTTTAGATGTGAACCTGATCTGTTCTTACTGCATAACTACTCACTGTGTAGGGGCATAGTGTAAGTGGACAAATCCAGATAATTGCAGTCGTTTATAAATCCCAAAGTTAATCACGGGCCAAGCATAACTGCTTGTAAATTTCAGGCTTTGGGTTTGAAAGATTGTTTTTGAATTAGGAGCAGGAGTCGGCCATGTGGCCCCTCGAACCTGCTCCGCCCTTCCATAAGATCATGGCTGATCTTCGACCTCAACTCCACTTTCCCGCCAGATCTCCATATCCCTTGATTTCCCTAGAGTGCAAAACTCTATCGCTCTCAGCCTTGAATATACTCAACGACTCAGCATCCACAGCCCTCTGGGGCAGAGAATTCCAAAGATTCACAGCCCTCTGAGTGAAGAAATTCATCCTCATCTCAGTCTTAAATGGCCGACCCCTTATCCTGAGACTATGGGGGAAAAATTAGGTCGCGGCCCGTTTGGGGCGCAAATATCGTCTGGACGCAAATATTAGCGCCTGGCGCTAATTATCGCCACTGACTGGAAACTTCACTTTTACCGCCCCGGGAGGTGAGTGGAGCGCTAAATCAGGCGCTGCACACCTGTCTTAAGGCGCAAAGGCCGAGCAGTGAGGCGCTAACTCAGCGCGCGAGCGCAGCGCAGGTGCTGCCAGTTAGCGAGGGAACACAGACACACTGGCGCCGGCCAGTTCTTAAAGCGGGGGGGGCCAACTGTTAGGATCAGTAGGCAAAACTACCTCACAAAGCGTTGACTCAATGTAGAAGTCTCTCTTTCTCTCTTCCGAATCTCTCTCTCTCTCTCAGAACGAGTGGTGCAAAAATGTCAACCACAGAAAAAGACAGGAAGAGGCCCCCTTTAAATAGCGCCCCCCCCAGCCCCACAGCGATTGATAGCGTTCCAGTCTTCCGGTCGTTGGATGCGCCAGGCGGTAAGGCAGGGGGCGCCACTCAATTTCCGCTCCGGGGCGCCACAAGGGCGTTGCACCATGGAATGACGTCACAATCTGCGCGCGCAGGTGGTCGCAGCGGTAAAGTTTAGCGCCGCCGCACAATGTCTAGTTAAGTTCCGGAGCGGCGCAAACATCGCTGCGCCCGGGCGTTAGCGGCTTTGCGCCCCATTAGCGCCCTCTTAAGGCGCTAACGGGAGGCGCAACCAACTGAATTTTTACCCCTATGTCCCCTAATTCTAGGCTCTCCGGCCAGGGGATACAACCTCTCAGCATCTACGCTGTCAAGCCCTCTCAGAATCTTATCTGCTTCAATGAGATCACCTCTCATTCTTCTAAACCCCAGAGAGTATAGGCCCAATCTAGTGTGACTTTTGGAATGTGACGGATGCGTGCTTGGAGCAAGACTTTAATCTATATATAACAGATCTCCTGTGGTGTTGTTCATGGTAAGTTAAATGATGCATTGTTTTCTAAAGACAGCAATACATAGAAACATAGAAGATAGGAGCAGGAGTAGGCCATTCGGCCCCTCGAGCCTGCTCCACCATTCGATGAGATCATGGCTGATCATCCAAACTCAGTACCCTGTACCTGCCTTCTCCCCATATTCCTTGATCCCTTTAGCTTTAAGAAATATATCTAACTCATTCTTGAATATATTTAATGACTTGGCCTCAACTACCTTCTGTGGTAGAGAATTCCACAGGTTCACCACTCTCTGGGTGAAGAAATTCTTCCTCATTTCTGTCCTAAATGGCTTACCCCTTATCCTTAGATTATGACCCCTGGTTCTGGACTCTCCGACCATCGGGAACATTCTTCCTGCATCTAGTTTGTCCAGACCTGTCAGAATTTTATATGTTTCGATGAGATCCCCTCTCATTCTTTATACTCCAGCGAGTATAAGCCCAATCGACCCAATCTCTCCTCATATGTCATTCCTGCCATCCCAGGTATCAGCCTTGTGAATCTTCGCTGAACTCCTTCCATGGCAAGAACATCAACAACAACAGATAAGGCGACCAAAACTGCACACAGTACTCCATGTTACACCATGTAATCCATAAGGCGTTATTCTGTTACGGTGGATTTGTGACTCTTTAAAACCAAATTGTCCAATTGTTAAGTAAACACAAGGTATAGAGATTGTATCTTTGGGGAACTTTGAAGATTAGAATGTATTTGTCAATTTCAGGCTGAAAAGAGTTTGTACAATTCAAGTTCCGTTTTTCAGCTTTCAAAAAACTCGGAAACTCTGTTACACCAAGGGGAAAGTCGTTGAGAAAAATAGATACATTTTCTGTAAACCATGATTGCTTTTATCTTGGTCTAATCACTTATCTGTCCGTGCCTCTCCATGAGATGGTATCTCCGCCTAAAGTAAGAACTTTAGTGTTGTGTTGGAAACTTGGAGCCTGTGACCAGTTGGCTGAGGAAACAAGTATTTGGAGTGACTTAATTGGTACAGTTTCTGTTTTATTTTCATTAACAGATTTTCTGCAGTTCTCATCGGTGATCAACGGTACAGTTCACCATAATAGGGTAAACGTTATATAATCTTCTCTTAGGCAGTCCCTCGGAACCGAGGATGACTTGCTTCCACTCTAAAAATGAGTTCTCAGGTGACTGATGAGTGCAATGCGGGACCTACAGTCTCTGTCACAGGTGGGGCAGACGGTGGTTGAAGGGGCGGGTGGGCGGGGTGCTTGGGTTGACGTGCGCTCCTTCTGCTGTTTGCGCTTGGCTTCCGCTTGCTCCCGGCGAAGAGACTCGAGGTGTTCGGCGCCTTCCCGGATGCTTCTCCTCCACTTTGTGCGGTCTTGGGCCAGGGATTCCCAGGTGTCGGTGGGGATGTTGCACTTTTTCAAGGAGGCTTTGAGGGTGTCCTTGAAGCGTTTCCTCTGCCCACCTGGGGCTCTCTTGCCGTGTCGGAGCTCCGAGTAGAGCGCTTGTTTTGGGAGTCTTGTATCGGGCATGCGGACGATGTGGCCCATCCATCGGAGCTGATCGAGCGTGGTCAAAGCTTCGATGCTGGTGATGTTGGCCTGAGCCAGAACACTGACGTTGGTGCGCCTATCCTGCCAATGGATTTGCAGGATCTTGCGGAGGCAGCGTTGGTGGTACCTCTCCAGTGCTTTGAGGTGCCTGCTGTACATGGTTCATCATAATAGGGTAAATGTTATATAATATATATAATGTAATGTATATGATGAGTTGCAGTTTATTCCGTCACTGTAATAACTAGCATAAAAGAAAAAACTTGCATTTATATAGCGTCTTTTATCACTTCAGGATGGTACAAAGGGCTTCACAGCAAATGTACCCTCTAATATTTTTTCATGTGTGTGTGTGTGTGTGTGAACATAAGAACATAAGAAATAGGAGCAGGAGTAGGCCATTCGGCCCTTCGAGCCTGCTCCACCATTCAAGGAGATCATGGCTGATCTTCTGCCTCAACTCCATTCACCGGCCCTATTGCCATATCCCTTGATGCCCTTACTATTCTGAAATCTATCGACTTCTGATTTGAATATACCCAATGGCTGAGCCTCCACAGCCCTCTGGGGTAGAGAATTCCAAAGATTCACCACCCTCTGTCTCAGTCCTGAATGGCCTACCCTTTTTCCTGAGGCTGTGGCCCCTGGTTCTAGACTCCCCAGCCAAGGGAAACATTCTCCCAGCATCCACCCTATCAAGCCCTGTAATAATTTTGTATGCTTCAATGAGATCCCCTCTCATTCTTCAGAATTCAAGAGAATACAGGCCTAGTTTACTCAATCTCTTCTCATACGACAGTCCCGCCATCCCAGGAATCAATCTCGTGAACCTTCGTTGCACTCCCTCTATGGCAAGTATATCCTTCCTTAGGTAAGGAGACCAAAATTGTACACAGTACTCCAGGTGTGGTCTCACCAAGGCCCTATATAATTGGAGTAAGACTTCTTTACTCCTGTACTCAAATCCTCTTGTAATGAAGGCCAGCATACCATTTGCCTTCCTAATGGCTTGCTGCACCTGCACATTCACTTTCAGTGGCTCATGTACAAGGACACCCAGGTCCCTTTGAGAATCTGCATTCCCCAATCTTTCACCATTTAGGAAATACTCTGCCTTTCTGTTTTTTCTACCAAAGTAGATAACTTCACATTTATCCACATTATATTCCATCTGCCATGTTCTCGCCCACTCACTGAGCCTGTCGAGATCCCCTTGAAGCCTCTTCACAACCTCTTCATAACTGACACTGTCACCTAGCTTTGTGTCATCAGCAAATTTGGAAATGTTACATTTAGTCCCCTCATCCAAATCATTGTGTGTGGTCCCTTTAAATTTGCTGCACAGCGTGCATGCGCGCTTTCTTCCAATGGGAGCAGCTGGTGAGCGGCCTGCGCGGGACCTCCCGTTTGATGCCCTGCACCTTTGGGGGGGAACATCGCTTCCCAGCCACTGATTTATGTCGAAAGTGCGGTCGCGGTCCTTATAGCTTAACCCTTTTTACGCCCTGGTATCATTCTGGTGAATCTGCGCTGCACCCCCTTCCAATCGCCATTATACCTTTCCTGAGGTTCAGTGCCCAAAACTGAACACCGTTATATAGCAACTTATCATGCCTCGTAGAAATGTCTCGACAAACTTCTTCTGCAATGAATTATTCAAAGTACGGTGACTGTTGTGGCAAATGTGAAAGAAAAGGAAGATATACAGCGCCTTTCACAACCTCAGGACGTCGTATTACAGCCAACAAAGTACTTTTAAAATCTGGTCAGTGTTGTAATGTAAGAAACGCGGCAGCCAATTTGCGCACAGTAAGATCCCACAAACAGCAATGAGATAAATGACCAGATAATCTGCTTCGGTGATATTTGTAGAAGGATAAATATTGACCAGTACACCATGGAGAACTGCCTGCTCTTCTTCAAATGCCTTGAGATCTTTTACGACGGTGTCTAAATTGTCAGACTGCTTGTCCGACATCCAGTTCTAGATGAGCAGAAATTTTCTCCAATTAAATACTGGGAAGACTGAAGCCATCGTTTTCGGTCCCCGCCACAAACTCCGTTCCCTAGCCAGTGACTCCATCCCTGTTCCTAACATCTATCTGAGGCATATTTGACCCTGAAACAAGCTTCCGACCACATATCCGCAGCATAACTAAGATCTAAGAGGGCAACACGGTGGCATAGTGGTTAGCACTGGTGCCTCACAGCGCCAGAGACCGGGGTTCGAATCTGACCTCGGGTGACTGTCTGTGTGGAGTTTGCACATTCTCCCCGTGTCTGCGTGGGTTTCCTCCGGGTGCTCCGGTTTCCTCCCACAGTCCAAAAATGTGCGGGTTAGGTTGATTTGGCTATGATAAATTGACCCTTAGTGTTAGGGGAGGGATTAAATATGTGGGGTTATGGGGATAGGATGGGATATGTTAGGGGGAATTAAATACGTGGGGTTACGGGGGTCGGGTGGGATATGTGTACTGTGGGGATTAAAGCAGGGACAGGGTACTGGATTTGGATGATCAGCCATGATCGTATTGAATGGTGGAGCAGGCTCGACGGGCCGAATGGCCTACTCCTGCTCCTAGATTCTATGTTTCTCTATGTTTCTATCTCCTATTTCCACCTCCGTAACATCGCCCGTCTCCGCCCCTGCCTCAGCTCATCCGCTGCTGAAACCCTCATCAATGCCTTTGTTACCTCTAGACTTGACTATTTCAACGCACTCCTGGTCAGCCTCCCACATTCCCACCCTACGTAAACTTGAGCTCATCCGAAACTCGGCTGCCCGTGTCCTAACTCGCACCAAGTCCCGTTCGCCCATCACCCCTGTGCTTGTTGACCTACATTGGCTCCGGGTTAAGCAGCGCCTCGATTTCAAAATTCTCATCCTTGTTTTCAAATCCCTCCATGGCCTCGCCCCTCCCTATCTCTGTAATCTCCTCCAGCCCCACAACCCCCCGAGATATCTGCGCTCCTCTAATTCTGCCCTCTTGAGCATCCCTGATTATAATCGTTCCACCATTGGTGGCCGTGCCTTCTGTTGCCTGGGCCCTAAGCTCTGGAATTCCCTGCCTAAACCTCTCCGCCTCTCCACCTCTCTTTCCTCCTTTAAGACGCTCATTAAAACCTCCCTCTTTGACCAAGGTTTTGGTCACCTGCCCTAATTTCTCCTTATGTGGCTTGGTGTCAAATTTTTTGTCTTATAATACTCCTGTGAAGCGCCATGGGACATTTTACTACGTTAAAGGCGCTATATAAATACAAGTTGTCGTTGTTGCTGTTGAGAGGGCAGACGGGGCCACCTATTACTACAGCAGTAGTCGAGTGGTGCTTCGGTCTCTGCTTAATCCTCCTGCGTAGTGCTCCGTCCACAACAGAAGAACGTGAGACACCTCTCGCCCCTGAAGGCGCTGACTCCCACTGAGCGGGAGGTCCAAGGGTACCTCACCCAAGCACTTGGTCTTCATTTGCGAAGCTGGACAGTGAATGCCGGGGAAGTTGCGTCATGGGGTGCATCACAGCCGAGGCCGACCTCAACCGAAACACGTTCACGTTCCAGGAGGGGTCACCAGATAACTGAGTCAGGTGGTCGTGGGTTCGAGTCCCCACTCCAGAGACTTGAACACAAAAATCCAGGCTGACGCTCCCAGTGCGGTACTGAGGGAGTGCTGCACTGTCGGAGGTGCCGTCTTTCGGATGAGATGTTAAACCGAGGCCCCGTCTGCTCTCTCAGGTGGACGTAAAAGATCCACGGCCACTATTTCGAAGAAGAGCAGGGGGAGTCCTCCCCGGTGTCCTGGGACCAATATTTATCCCTCAACCAACATCACTAAAACAGATCATGTGGTCATTTATCACATTGCAGTTTGTGGGAGCTTGCTGTGCACCAAATTGGCTGCCGCGTTTCCCGCATTACAACAGTAACTACACTTCAAAAAGTACTTCATTGGCCGTGAAAGCGCTTTGGGGATGTGCTGCAGTCGTGAAAGGCGCTATAGAAATGCGAGTCTTTCTTTTTTAGGAGCAGGAACCCGCCTAGATTTCTTTTAGTACCCTGCCTCCCTCAGCACAGGGAGGGTGAAGTCAGTTGTCCTATCCTGGCACTACCTCAGTTGAACGAATTCAGCACAGACAAAGGGAGGAATTTCCTGTGTAATTCCGCACCATGTGGTGGCTTCTGCTGTTCAAGATATCAGGGAATAACTATTTACCCTTTCTAAAATAAACTGTAGATTACAAGCTGTATTGGAAAGAATAACAGGAACACGCTATGGAATTTAAAGCAGTAATTTGATCTGGGTTACTTGTGTGTGACTCCATGCCAGTTGTTTATGGTCCTATCTTATGCTCTTTGGGTGTTAATAATACTTTCACGAGCCAGAACTATGTTGACTGACTGGAGTAATGACAAATATCTATTTCTCTGACTGCTTGCAACCATGACACTCTACTTGACCCAGAGCTGAGCTTTCTGTTTTTTTTAAACGTGAAGGAAGAACAGCACCAACCAAAGTCACAATCTCGCGGTCGGTGATGTGGTTCATGTCCCACCGGTCGCGGAAAGCTCTGAGCTGGCATCTGCCTGGTCACTCAATGGGACCACCAGGGGGCGGCCACAAGGCCGGGGAAGAGAGGCGGGCAAGTCGGAGCGACCCACTCCATCACCAAGACTGCCTACTTCTACCCCACTGTAACTTCGCCCGTCTCCGCCCCTTGCCTCGGCTCATCTGCTGCCGAAACCCCTCAGCCGTGCCGTTGCTCCCCCTAGACTCGACTGTTCCGATGCGCTCCTGGCCGGCCTCCCACCTTGCACCCTCCGTACACTTTCAAGACGGAGGTCGGTAGATTTTATGTTGGGTAAGGGTGCCGAGGGATACGGAGCAAAGGCGGGTAAATGGAGTTGGGCTGCAGATCGGCCGTGATCTAACTGAATGGCGAAGCAGGTTGGAGGGGCTGAGTGGCCCCCTCCTGTTCCTATGGTCCTAAACACATTCTTTTAGCAAGTGAAGGAAAATCTACCTCTAACTGGTGAAGTCCGTGAAGGAGCAGGTTGTACAGGACCAATGGGATTTTACTCTTCCCATTTGAATCTTACATATTTCGGGCTTTTCTTCCAATGTCTCCGCAGTGTTTCTTTTCAATTTCTTGACGCACTGTTGGATTATTATATTGCAGTACAATCTCTCTTTGTTTGTCCCCCTTCAGCTCTTGTCCTTCCCCTTCTTTTTCTCTCATCTGTTTGCTGCAACGCTACTGCTCTCGCCCTTTAAGCTTGAGGGGCAGTTCCGCGGGTGCCTTCTGCTACTGCGGCCATTGGGCAGACGTGAGCCGAGCCCGAGCTCATCCGCACGGGAGGTCACCATATGGACAGCGATTAGGACCTTTTGCCCCTGGTTAAGAACATAAGAAATAGGAGCAGGAATAGGCCACTCGGCCCCTCGAGCCTGCTCCGCCATTCAATAAGATCGTGGCTGATCTTGGGCTCAAAGCCACTTCCCTGCCCGCTCCCCATAACCCTTCACTCCCTTATCTTGCAAAAATCTGTCTGGAGGGTTGGGGCCCTCCCCTGCTCTTCTTCGAAATAGTGGCCATGGGATCTTTTACATCCACCTGAGAGGGCAGACGGGGCCTTGGTTTAACGTCTCATCTGAAAGACGGCACCTCCGACAGGGCAGCGCTCCCTCAGCACCGCGCTGGTGTGTCAGCCTAGACTTTTGAGATCAAGTCTCTGGAGTGGGGACCTTCTAACTCAGAGGCACGAGTGCTACCCACTGAGCCAGGTGAATTGGACCAACTGTTAAGAATGTTTTATTAGTGGGATGGAGGGTGGGGCACTTGTAGTGATGTCACTGTCCTGGCGACACTGGGTTCCCACAGTGTCACCCTTTCAGGTCCAATTCAAATAGTCCCAATGCTGGGGCACTGAGGCCAATTGTGGTACCCCCTTATCTTAGTCCCAGTTGAGATCAGTTCAGTACAAGGCAGGGTCAAACTTGGGACCAACCTTGGGTGTTTGACTAAGCTTCAAGGGACTTGAGCACATAAATCCAGGCTGACACTCCCAGCGCAGTACTGAGGGAGTGCCGCACTGTCGGAGTTCCCGTCTTTCGGACGAGACGTTAAACCGAGGCCCCGTCTGCCCTCTCAGGTGCATGTAAAAGATCCCGCGGCCACTATTTCGAAGAAGAGCAGGGGGGAGTTCTCCCCGGTGTCCTGGGGCCAATATTTATCCCTCAATCAACATCACAAAAAAACAGATGATCTGGTCATTATCACATTGCTGTTTGTGGGAGCTTGCTGTGCGCAAATTGGCTGCCGCGTTTCCCACATTACAACAGTGACTCCACTTCAAAAAGTACTTCATTGGCTGTAAAGCGCTTTACGACATCCAGAGGTCGTGAAAGGTGCTATAGAAATGCAAGTCTTTTTTTTCCTTTCTCACTGCCTTAACCTTTGTGGAAGCACTTTACAGCTTCACCGCCCCTTCCCCATGCCTCTTGAATCCCTCTTCCATGTACTATTAATTACAATGCCTCCCCTTCCCTCTGTTTCCACAGGTCTCCTGTCCTCTGGCACATGGTGCTTTTCTCCCCGCTCTTTCTTTTGCCCTGTCTCAATTTTCCTCTCTCTTCCTCGTGCTCACTTTGCCCTCAATGCCCGCCTCACTCTTTCTCTGAATTTCCTCATTTGCGTTCCGAAACCGCACCTCCCGCCTGCTATTTCACGGGCTAGCGGGGACCGTGAGTCACACAAACTTATTCCGACCCACCCACCTCAAGCCTGTGAACAATCTCCACTTCAATCATCCCCAACAAACGCGCTCGGCTCCAAGCACACTTTGACCGGCCCGCCCACTTCAAAAAAAAAACACGTTTTTCCCCCCTTGTTTTTGGGTTAAATAAAAAGGGACGGTGAATCTTTCTTTACAGTTGCAGCTACTGTCACTTGTGATCCTGCGAGACAGAAGGAGTTCAAGCACAGTTCAACACACGAGTTTTAAAACTTTTTTAAACTTTGCTCAAGGTAAGAGAAACTTCTCTGAAAGTTTTAATGCCATTACTTTGTTTTTACTCTTAGCATAAATTTATTGTTTTGAAATTGATGTACTTCCCTCTCAAAGTAGCTCTGATCAATTTCCGTATCGAAACTACCTTTTGATCAATTTCTCTATTAACTCTACATGGGAGTTACAATTAACTTTATTTACTTATGTTTTAAGTTCTGAACGCTTGGGATTGCGGCTTCACTTGCTGGGTAGTCGCCTCGCTTGTGTCAGACACACCGCTTTGCAAGACAAGGTTACACTGAGATTTTATAGCCTAGTAAAGTGGGGATCATCTCGTGGCTCTGTGTTTAAAAAGAAAGACTTGCATTTCTATAGCGACTTCAGGACGTCCCAAAGCGCTTTACTGCCAATGAAGTACTTTTTAAAAAGTGTAATCACTGTTGTAATGTAGACAGCCAATTTGCGCACAGCAAGCTCCCACAAACAGTAATGTCATCATGACCGGATCATCTGTTCTTTGTTATGTTGATTGAGGGATTAAATATTGGCCCCAGGGTCAAATGTTCCCTTTAATTCTTTTTCCTGGGTGCGTGGCCCCTTTAAGTGGCTGCATAGCTAACTCAAAATACTGCGCATGGATGGTTTTTCCCTATTTAAGAGTTGGCTGCACCGGGGGAGGGGTGGATGCAGAGCGCTGCATGGCCGCGCAGCTTTAAGGGGACATTGGCCAGGACACCGGGGAGAACTTCCCCAGCTCTTCTTTGAAATAGTGCCTCGCGGGATCTTTTACGTCCACCTTAAGAGGGCAGACGGGGCCTCGGTTTGACGTCTCATCCGAAAGATGGCACCTCCGACAGTGCAATGCGGCACTGGCGTGTCAGCCTAGATTTTGTGCTCAAGTCCCTGGAGTGGGAATTAAAAAAAAAAATGACCTTTTATCCCTGTCTGACTTTGACGTGTCTCTATACATCAATAGATTGCACGGGACTCTGGATAGATTTTATGGTTCACCTACTCTCCCACCTGCGCACAAGTCAGCGTGAGCCTGTGTGCGTGGACCAGATAGTCTTTTTTTGGGGGCTTGACAGGGTAGATGCAGAGAGGATGTTTCCCCTTGTGGGGGGAAAGTAGAAAAGGAGGCATAATTTCAGAATAAGGGGGCACCCTTTTAAATCGGAAATGAGGAGGAATTTCTTCTCTGAGGGTGGTGAATCTTTGGAATTCTCTTTCCCAGAGAGCTGTGGAGGCTGGGTCATTGAATATATTTAAGGTGGAGATAGACAGATTTTTTGAACGATAAGGGAGTCAAGGGTTATGGGGAGCGGGCAGGGAAGTGGAGTTGAGGCCAAGATCAGATCAGCCATGATCTTATTGAATGGCGGAGCAGGCTCGAGGGGCCAAATGACCGACTCCTGCTCCTACGTCTTATGTTCTTGTGTTAAGTGGTGTTGATTGAGGGATCAATATTGACCAGGACAACGGGGAGAGCTCCCCTGCTCTGAAATAGTGCTGTCTGATTTTTCCGTCCATCTGAGATGTCACTGTTTGAGATTATTCTGAGCCCTAATAAGAGGTGTGTGTGTGTGTGTGTCTTAGATGAACGATAGTTAACAACTTTACACAGAATATGTAAAGCAGAGTCAAACAGGGAGTCCGTGGAACTTAAATAGTTGGGTGAATTCATCAGCAAACTTTTTAGTTCCGAGAGAAAGTGATTGAGGGGTGTGATGGAGAGCAGTGTATGGTATTAATATTTGGCACTAGGTGAATTTCAATGCTGTCTTCTATCTTTGTATAGTCCTGTATAATCTTTGTTTCCACAGCAGGGTAGTATATAATCATCCATGCCATTGTTCCCTCTAGACTC
Organism: Squalus acanthias; assembly: GCA_030390025.1. NCBI lineage: Eukaryota > Metazoa > Chordata > Chondrichthyes > Squaliformes > Squalidae > Squalus > Squalus acanthias. Next base: position 7,787,317 of record CM059450.1, read on the forward strand.
AACTATTCCAATGCTATCCTGGCTGGCTACCTAGAACTCTGCTGCCCGTGTCCTAACTCGCACCAAGGCCCGTTCACCCATCACCCCTGTGCTCGCTGACCCACATTGGCTCCCGGTCCGGCAACGCTTCGATTTATAAAAAAATAAATAAAATTCTCATCCTTGTTTTCAATTCCCTCCAGGGCCTCGCCCCCCCCCTCCCTATCTCTGTAACCTCCTCCAGCCCCTACAACTCGCAGATCTCTGCGCTCCTCCAATCCTGGCCTCTTGCGCATCTCCGATTTCCTTTGTCCCACCATTGGCGGCCGTGCCTTCAGCTGCCTGGGGCCCTCAGCTCTGGAATTCCCTCCCTAAACCTCTCTGCCGCTCTCCTCTTTAAGACGCTCCTAAAAAACTACCTGTTTTGACCAAGCTTTTGGTCACCGGTCCTAATATCTCTTTATGTGGCTCGGTGTCAAGTTTTGTCTGATAATCGCTCCTGTGAAGCATCTTGGAATATTTGACTATGTTAAAATGCTATATAAATGCAAGTTGTCGTTGTCTCTGTGTGTCCCTGTCTTTTCCTGCCTCCCATCTCTTTTTCCAACCCCCCCTCCATTTCCCCCTTGGTAAATTCCAGTGAAGTAGCGCTGCCCCACTGTGCAGCGACTCGTCAGGTTCTGACGAGGCTTGGTGAGAGACCGTGGTTTACCCCAGAATCAACCACTAAATAATCACACGATCGCTGCCAGCGAGCTGCTCATTTTGAGTTCAGCAATGTGGTTGAGTTGGGACCTGTCTGCATTGCTAAGTTGTACAGGCCAGCAAGCTTGATTTCCACCCTGTTGATGTTGCTGATTATTGGCTTCCACATCCCCAGGTTATGGCGGGCGGACTCATCGGCCAAGACTTCTGCTCTAGCCACCCCTGGTGGAAGAACATAGAATCATAGAATGGTTACAGCATGGAAGGAGGCCATTCGGCCCGTCGAGCCCGTGCCGGCTCTCTGCAGGAGCACTTCAGCTAGTCCCACTCCCCCGCCCTTTCTCCGTAGCCCTGCAAATATTTTTCCTGCAGGTACTTATCCAATTCCCTTTTGAAAGTCACGATTGAATCTGCCTCCACCATCCTTTCAAGCAGTACTTTCCAAATCCTAACCACTCGCTGCGTTTATAAAAAAAAAAAAGTTTTTCCTCATGTCACCTTTGGTTCTTTTTGCCAGTCACCTTGAATCTGTGTCCTCTGGTTCTCGACCCTTCTGCCAATGGGAACAGTTTCTCTCTATCTACACATTCTAGACCCCTCATGATTTTGAACACCTCTATCAAATCTTCTCTGTTTAAGGAGAGCATCCCCAGCTTCTCCAGCCTATCCATGTAACTGAAATCCCTCATCCCTGGAACCATTCTTGTAAATCTTTTCTGCACCCTCTCTAAGGCCTTCACATCCTTCCTAAAGTGCGGTGCCCAGAATTGGACACAATACTCCAGTTGAGGCCGAACCAGTGTTTTATAAAGGTTCATCATAACTTCCTTGCTTTTGTACTCTATGCCTCTATTTATAAAGCCCAGGATCCCGTATGCTTTTTTAATCGCTTTCTCAACCTGCCCTGCCACCTTCAACGATTTGTGCACATATACCCCCAGGTCTCTCTGTTCATGCACCCCCTTTAGGATTGTAACCTTTAGTTTATATTGCCTCTCCTCATTCTTCCTACCAGAATGTATCACTTCGCACTTTTCTGCATTAAATTTCATCTGCTACGTGTCTGCCCATTCCACCAACCTGTCTATGTCCTCGTGAAGTCTATCACTATCCTCCTCACTGTTCACTATACTTCCCAAGTATTGTCATCTGCAAATTTTGAAATTGCACCCTGTACTCCCAAGTCCATGTGTGTAGACCTCGAGTGAGGACGGGACCGGTCTCTGATGATCTCCACAGTTGAGTAGATTGTCAACACTCACTGTCTAGGCTTCCCCATGGCGACTGGCCACTCGAGTGAGGTGCTGGAGTTGTTGCCCCCTGTACCCATAGAGCACAGGACGCCAGCAAGAGCCGGCGAGACATCTGGAATGATCAAAGCAAAACCACACTTTCAGTACTTTCTATTGAAGTATGGCAGGACTTGAGCACAGAAAGCTAGGCTGACACTCCAGTGCAGTGCTGAGGGGGTGCAACACTGTCGGAGGTGCCGTCTTTCGGATGAGACGTTAAACTGAGGCCCTATCTGTCCTCTCAGGTGGACGTAAAAGATCCCATGGCTTTATTTGGAAGAAGAGCAGGGGGAGTTCTCCCTGGTGTCCTGGCCAATATTTATCACTCAATCAACACCACTAAAACAGATTATCGGGTCACTATCACATTGCTGTTTGTGGGAGCTTGCTGTGTGGAAATTGGCTGCCGCGTTTCCCACATTACAACAGTGTCCACACTTCAAAAGTACTTCATTGACTGTAAAGCACTTTGAGACATCTGGTGGTCATGAAAGGTGCTATAGAAATGCAAGTCTGTCTTTCTTTTATGGCATAGGGACAAGTAGAGGGAGATCTGGTGGTGAGCAGAGTATTTCTGTAATGCTGATTATTATGCCATTGTTTGGCAGAAGTGGGGTGTGTGTGTGTGACTTTTGGTGTCAGCCGTGGCTCAGTGGGCAGCACCCTCGCCTCTGAGGCAGAAGGTTGTGGGTTCGAGTCCCACTCCAGAGACTTGAGCACCAAAATCTAGGCTGACACTCCCAGTGCAGTACTGAGGGAGTGCTGCACTGTCGGAGGTGCCGTCTTTCAGATGAGACGTTAAACCCAGGCCCCCGTTTACCCTCTCTGGTGGATGTAAAAAGATTCCATGACACTATATCGAAGAAGAGCAGGGGAGTTCTCCCTGGTGCCCTGACCAATATTTATCCCTCAATCCGCATCACTTAAAACAGATTATCTGGTTATTACTGTTTGTGGGACCTTGCTGTGCGCAAATTGGCTGCCATATTTTGTGCTCAAGTCTTTAGATATTATAAGACTGCAACAGCAGATGAGTTTGAAATTGAAGCTCTGTTGCTTACTGAAAGGTAAATTACGATTGTTGGAATCACCTGCGGTCAATTAGAGAAATTGTGCATGCAAATTATGCGGTTGTATGAATGAACTGCACACGTGTGAGATTAGCGGGGAGAAGTGTGAAATACCTATTTATATTTTGCTGGCGAGTTTCATAATGTGTTGCAGGTGGGTAGCACGCTCGCCTCCTGAGTCAGAAGGCCGTGGGTTCAAGTCCCGCTCCAGCACGAAATCCAGGCTGACGCTCCCAGTGCAGTTACTGAGGGAGGGTGCTGCACTATTGGAGGTGCCGTCTTTCGGATGAGGGGTTAAACCGAGGCCCCGTCTGCCCTCTCGGGTGGACGTTAAAAAATCGCATGTCCACTATTTTGAAGAAGAGCAAGGGGGGGGGAGTTCTCCCCTGTGTCCTGGGCCAATATTTCTCCTTCAGCCGACATCACTAAGAACAGATTATCTGGTCATTTATCTCGCTGCTGTTTGTTGGGAGCTTGCTGTGCGCAAATTGGCTGCTGCGTTTCCTACATTCCAACATAAGAACATCAGAACATAAGAAATAGGAGCAGGAGTAGGCCAATCGGCCCCTCGAGCCTGCCCCGCCATTCAATAAGATCATGGCTGATCTGATCCTAACCGCCAATCTACTATCTACTATCACAGAACCATCTCCTGCATCTAACAGAATTGCACACACGAAATAGGAGCAGAATCAGGCTACACGGTCCCTGGGCCCGCTCCACTACCCACAGGGCCATGACCGATCCGAACCTAGACTCATGTCCAAATTCCTGCCCGCTCCCCGTAACCCTTAATGCCCTTTACTTCTAGGAAACTGTCTATTTCTGTTTTAAATTTATTTAATGATGTAGCTTCTACAGCTTTTTGTGGCAGCATATTCCATGGACCTACCACCCTTTGAGTGAAGTAGTTCCTCCTCATCTCCGTTTTGAAAGAGCAGCCCCTTATTCTAAGACTATGTCCCCTAGTTCTAGTCTCACCCGTCATCGGGAACAACCTCCCCGCATCCACCCGATCCAACCCCTTCACAATCTTATGTTTCAATAAGATCGCCTCTCATTCTTCTGAACTCCAATGAGTAGAGTCCACTTCAAAAAAAGTACTTCATTGGCTGTAAAGCACATTGAGATGTCTTGAGGTCATAAAAGGTGCTATAGAAATGCAAGTTCTTTTAAAGGAAGAGGGATATGTACTTGTGTGATCCAGTTTGCTTTTGAGACTGTTTTTTCTCTGATGAGGGAGTGCAGAACAAAAGGGCATAATCTTAAAATTCAGAGTGAAATTGGGAAGCATTTTTCTCAAAGGGTAGTGGAAATCTAGAACTTGCTCCCCAAAAGGCTGTGAATGCTGGGAGGCATTTGAAATTTTCAAGACTGAGATAGATTTTTTTTTTTGTTGGGCAAGGGATGTGGATCAAAGGCGGATAAATAGAGCCAAGGTAAAGATCAGCCATGTTTTAATTGAATATCTACTTGCTATGGATACTTGAGTCGGCTGGATGCGGGTGGCCCCCAATTGTCAAGGGCAGGTGGGGGCCTCTTTCGCCTCGGTTGCGGCCCACCTAGGAGAAGGTATTCCGATTGGGTTTCAAAAACCCTGAGGTAGGCAACGGGAAACCACCTCCAAAACAACTCTTCCCTAGTAAGTGGTTCAAGAACCTTCGTGCGTGAGACTTGAGTTAGGAGCTGTCCTAGGGATAGAACGCAATGGACGGACGGGCTTGGGGAGGGCAATTACAAGACTAAAGGAAACCCTGGTCAAAAGGCACTGAAGCGGCCCAACCACTGCCTTTATGAGCGGACTCTGCCAACCCTGGGACCATCTGGTTTGTCTTTTTAATCAGTGGAGCCTTCTGGCACGAGAGATTTGCTTCCAAGTGCTGTAAAAGTCTTAATTTGAGAAGCAACACCATGGACTTTGTAGGGTCCACTGTGAGGAGGAGGGGAGGTGGTCTTTCAAATTCCCTGAAAAATCCTCGAGCGAACAACGAGCCCTCCATGATCAAGTGGACATTAAAAATGACCTTTCAGGACGTCCCAGAACGAGTTTACAGCCAATGAAGTACTTTTGAGGTGTCGTCACTGCTGTCATGTAGGAAAAGACATCATCCATGATTCACTTGCATCTCAAAATTGTGCAGAGATGTTTTATTGCTTTTCTGTTCGGGCAAAGTACTGTTGTGTTTTTTTGGAGAAACCTTGCATTCCATCTAGAGAGAGCTGAGGGTATTTGTTAATCCGCTGCTTGGTTTCAGTTGGAAGCAAGCGATTTAGTAAACCCATCATTTAAACATCAGCTGGAGAATCCGCTTGTGCGATGTGCTTACTTCCTGGGCTGGTGAGGTATCACCAGGAGAAATTAGAACTTTATCTTTTGCCCGTGCTCTGACCTGACCGAAATGAGCAAAGGGATTCTCGCCGTATTACTTGCAAGGAAGAGATCTGGGATTAGGTGCGGTGTGGCGAGGGAGGGGAGGGGGAAATATTCCCCAACAGCATAGTTGATGTGTCGAATAAGCCCCGTTTCTTTTTTCACAAGAAACAACTGAGTCGGGGATTGAGGGTTATAGATACTATCGTTGCTTGATTTCTCTAGCCCCCTCCCCTAGGGGTTGAAGAAGGAAATAAAGTAGAGGGTTAACGTGTGGTGTGGCTCTCTCTCTTTTTCCACCGACCCCTCCCCTCTCTCTGGGTAGGGGCAAGTAGCATGGTGCCAGGTGGCTTGGAGACTTGCCCTTCCCTCACCCGCCCCCCCCCCCCCCCCCCCCCCAAATTGTGTGGAGATCTCTTCAATTGATTGTGTTGACTTGCAGACCAGGCCTGAGGGCCATGCTAAGTGGCTAACCTAGTATTTCCTTGTGTTTTAAAGAGAGAAGAAGTCTTTAATTGTGGAATGTAAAGCGTGGAGATGTTGAAATGAAATTTTATCATGTATGTCCGAAGAGCTCATTAAAGGACCAACGATTGACGGTGAAGGAGCTGCTTGTGAGTACTTCCTCCCCTCCCGCCCTGTTCTAGATTTGTTCCCCACTTCAATTTTCCAGTAGAGTAGTGACACCCATGGTAGAATCATACAGCCCAGAAGGAGGCCATTCGGCCCATCGTGCCTGCGCCAGCCCCCTCAAACATGCTACCAATTAGTCCCGCTCCCCAACTCTTTCCCCATCGCCCTGCAACTCTTTCCTGAAGTATCTATCCAATTCCCTTTTGAAAATTACTGTAGAATCTGCCTCCAGGTGTGGTCTCGCTTGCCCTGTACACTTGCCACAAGGCTTCCTTACCCTTGTACCCCAACCCCCTTGCAATAGGCCAACATGCTATTTGCCTTCCTAATTGCTTGCTCTGCCTGCATGCTAGCTTTCTGTGTTTGTGTACAAGGACACCTAAATCTCTTTGAACACCAATAGTTTCTCTCCTTTTAAAAAAAAAAGTCCTGTTTTTCTATTCTTCTTACCAAAGTGAATAACCTCCCATTTCCCCACATTATACTCCATCTGCCACCTTCTTGCCCACTCACTTAACCTGTCTATATCTCTTTGCAGGCTCTTTGAGTCCTCCTCACTGCTTACTGTCCCACCTAGCTTTGTATCGTCAGCAAACTTGGATATGTTACACTCAGTCCCCTCATCTAAGTCATTGATATAGATTGTAAATAGCTGGGGCCCAAGCACTGATCCTTGCGGCACTCCACTAGTAACAGCCAGCCAACCCGAAAATGACCGGTTTATTCCTACTCTGTTTTCTGTCCTTTTAACTGATCCTCTATCATAACAAATCACTGCATTTCAAAAAAAAAAAATTCTCCTCCTCTCCCCTCTCGCTTTTATGCTCTTGAAAAGGAATACCAAATCTCTGTTGAGTGACGGGAATATTGATATTGGAAGCTATTTTCTGGTTTTCCGGCTCCATGGGATGGCATCTGGACAATAAAGTGACTCCGTAAGGGCAGACACCTGATACAGGTGGAATATCGGCTCTTGACATGGGTGCAGCATTGGCTTAAGTCTTGTGTAAGTTTAATGTATTGACCCTGTACTCGGAAGCAAGGGTTATTCATGGTGACTTGCACATGATGTCACGGTCAGCCATACTGTCACATCTGTTGAGGCGACTCATCCGCTGTCATCCAACGGGGATTTTTCTATTCATGTTTTAAGAGCCAGTGTACAGATTCCCTCCATTTTAGATCCGTGGGCCCAAACATAAGAAATAGGGGCAGGAGTCGGCCATTTGGCCCTTCGAGCCTGCTCCGCCATTCAATAAGATCATGGCTGATCTTCTACCTCATCTCCACTTTCCCGCACTATCCCCATATCCCTTGATTCCCTTAATATCCAAAAATCTATCGATCTCGGTCTTGAATATACTCAACGACTGAGCCTCCATAGCCCTCTGGGGTAGAGAATTCCAAAGATTCACCACCCTCTGAGTGAAGAAATTTCTCCTCATCTCAGTCCTAAATGGCCGACCCCTTATTCTGAGACTGTGACCCCTCGTTCTAAACCCCCCCGGCCCAGCCAGGGGAAACATCCTGGCTGGGGGGGTCTAGAAGACTGAATCAGGCTTGATGTTGGGGGGGCGAAAGAGAGGGTCCCCACCGATGTTTCCTTATCAGCTGAGTGGCCGCGCAGCGGTCTGGAGGTCCCGCGCAGGCCGCTCAACGGCTTTTAGATTGAAGAAACTGCGCATGCGTGGAAAATTTGAACGGGCCAGTTAAAGGGACCGCGCACCTAAAGTAAAAATTGAGAGAACGTCGGTCCCCACGGTCGATTAACTTGTTGCCCAAGCTCCGACATGAAGAATGGCCACTTGAGTAAGGTATCAGAGGGTGGATGGTGTCTGGAAACCTCTCCCTGAACAAGACCTTGTCGTCGGGGGAGACAATTGGACTGCGTACTTGTGGGGGGAGGGGGTGGTTGGTGGAAGGAGGTAAAGCAGTCCCCGATCACAACTCCATGTTGCTGATCTTTGTTGTATTGCTTCTGTATGTTGCTCGGGGAGGGGAGCAAGAACATGAGAAATAGGAGCAGGAGTCGGCCCCTCAAGCCTGCTCCGCCATTCAATAAGATCATGGCTGATCTGATCCTGGCCTCAACTCCACTTTCCTGCCCGCTCCCCATAACCCTTGATTCCCCTGTTTTTCAAAAATCTACCTATCGCCGCCTTGAATATATTCAACGACTCAGCCTCCACAGCTCTCTGGGGTAGAGAATTCCAAAGATTCACCACCCTCCGAGAGAAGAAATTCCTCCTCATCTCCGTTTTAAATGGGCGACCCCTTATTCTGAAACTATGCCCCCTAGTTCTAGATTCCCCCACGAGGGGAAACATCCTCCCTGCATCTACCTTGTCGAGCCCCCTCAGAATCTTATGTTTCAATAAGATCCCCTCTCATTCTTCTAAACTCCAATGAGTATAGGCCCAACCTGCTCAACCTTTCCTCATAAGACAACCCTTTCAACTCCGGTATCAACCTAGTGAACCTTCTCTGAATATTGCTACTGGGTGTTGGGTTGGGGGGTGGAGAGAGGAGGGATTGACCTTGTTTCTCCAGAGGGGCAGAAATGAGAGGCATTTGTCTCTAGCTGCATTGGTGCACTTCCTGGTGACCAGTTTGTAAAGGAAGACGAGGCCTGTGAGATGGAGGGGGCGGCTGAAGGAGACAAAATGGGGAGGGGGGTGGGGGGGGGGGAATATCCTGTCAAATATATATATATTTTTTTAATTGAATTTGTTGTAAAAGTAATTTATTTTTTTCTTTCCCAGGTGACTTTCTTCTTCTTAATTATATTTTTATCAGAAAGATGTCGAGCTTGCGACTTTCGTGATTATCGACCGCACACATCAAACTACGACCAGAGCATCAAGAAGCTGGTGAGTGCGGGGAACAGGGCGCGATTACCTGCTCATAGAATCCGAGCGCAGGAGGAGGCCAATCATACCTGTGCCGGCTCTTTGCAAGAGCTATTCAATTAGTCGCATTCCCCTGCGCTCTTTTTTTTCCCCCATAGTCCTGCAAATTTTTCCTTTTCAAGTATTTATCCAATTCCCTTTTGAAAGTTACTATTGAATCTGCTTCCACCGCCCTTTCAGGCAGCGCATTCCAGATCACGACCACTCATTACGTGGAAAAAAATTCTCCTCATCTCCGCTTTTTGCTCCTTCCTCTGGTTACCGGCCCTCCGGCCAGTGGAAACAGCTTCTCCTTATTTACTCTATCAAAACCCTTCATAATTTTAAACACTTCTATTAAATCTCCCCATAACTTCTCTACTCTAAAGGAGGACAACCCCCAACTTCCAGTCTCCACAGAATTGAAGTCCCTCATCCCTGGTACCATTCTAATAAATCTCTGCACCCTCTCCAAGGCCTAGACATCCTTTCATGAAGCGTGGTGCCCAGAAGTGGACACACATTCTCTCGGTCTTTTTCTGGAGCTGAATCAAGTACATCGGGGTGCTAGGCTAGAAGCCCAGGCCCAAATTGCAATTCTTCTCCTGCCCCTCCACCCCAACCCCCTCCCACTAATCCTCTTCTGAAGATGTTGCCTCTTGTATTTTCTACAATTAAATATTGGGAAGACCGAAGCCATTGTTTTCGGTCCCCGCCACAAACTCCGTTCCCTAGCCACTGACTCCATCCCTCTCCCTAACCTCTGTCTGAGGCTGAACCACACTGTTCGCAACCTTGGTGTCATATTTGACCCTGAAATGAGTTTCCGACCACATATCTGCGGCATAACAAAGACCGCCTATTTCCACCTCCATAACATCGCCTGTCTCCGCCCTTGCCTCAGCTCATCCGCTGCTGAAACCCTCATCCATGCCTTTGTTACCTCCTAGACTTGGCTATTCCAACGCACTCCTGGCTGGCCTCCCACATTCCACCCTACGTAAACTTGAGGTGATCTGAAACTCGGCTGCCCGTGTCCTAACTCGCACCAAGTCCCGTTCACCCATCACCCCTGTGCTCGCTGACCTACATTGGCTCCCGGTTAAGCAGCACCTCGATTTCAAAATTCTCATCCTTGTTTTCAAATCCCTCCGTGGCCTCGCCCCCTCCCTATCTCTGTAATCTCCTCGAGTCCCACAACCCCCCCAAGATATCTGCGCTCCTCTAATTCTGCCCTCCTTGAGCATCCCTGATTATAATCGCTCAACCTTTGGTGGCCATGCCTTCTGTTACCTAGGCCCTAAGCTCTGGAATTCCCTGCCTAAATCTCTCCGCCTCGCTCCCTCTCTCTCCTCCTTTAAGATGCTCCTTTAAACCAAGGTTTTGGTCACCTGCCCTAATTTATCCTTATGTGGCTCGGTGTCAAATTTTTTGTCTTGCAATACTCCTGTGCGGCGCCTTGGGACGTTTTACTACGTTAAAGGCGCTATATAAATACTAGTTGTTGTTGTTGCTGAGGTGACTGCCAGATAGAGAGGCAACAACTTTGCAGCACATTACACTAGCCATTTCCTGCTTGGCTTTGGGTGGTCTGGAATCAACCACAGGCTTGAGAGGCAGGGTGAAAGTCTCCAGTCCATTAGTGTACCCCTCTAATGGCGAGTGGACTAGGCGGAGGCTTGGCATGGAGTCACCTGCTACCTTGGTCACAGTGGAGACGCGCAGGGAGAGAAGTTTTTGTGGTGATGGAGGGAGCAGAGACTAGAGGAAGTCCAACCTTCATTTAAAAAAAAAAAAAAAATCTACCTGGGTAGCAGGACTGCATAATTTGTATAAGGGTGCACCTTCTCAAAATTGGAGTAAAATCAGGAAGTGCTTTCTCACACGAAGGGTAATGGAAATGTGGAACTCTTTCGCCCTCCAAGTCTTGCGATTGACAGATTTTATTTTAATTGGGTAAGGGCATCGAGGGGTATGGGTCAAAGGCGGGAAAATGGAGTTGTGGTACAGATCTGCCAGAATCTAATTGAATGGCGGAACAGGCTCGAGGGGCTGAATGGCCTCCTCCTCTGTACTTGGGAATGAAGTAAAACTTTAAGTTTTATTTCTGATCTCGTTCATAATTTAACTGGCAGTCGAATGGTTTTCTGGAGAAGGGAGCAAAGGCTGTCACATAATAGCTGATCAAATGGCTTTTTCCTATTGTCAAAATGGTTTTTTTTAATTCAATTAAAGCACCTGTCTCTTTTTTTAAATTAAAAAAAAATCTCGCAAAATGAAGTTCTTTTCAATCTTTAAAAAAAAAATGTTTTTCAATGTTTTTATTTTCAGAGAACCAGTCTTCCTACTGACTACAATCTCACCATATTCTTGCAGGACACTGCCAGTCTGGTAAGTTGCAGTTCACCCTGTTCTATTTACAGGACAATTAGATTGTTTTGGGGGAAAAAAGCCAATCCTCTCAATTGTGAAAGAGATTTTGCGCAGGGACCAGAGCCCCTCTCGCTCTCCTGGGGAAACATTCTACACACTGACTGGATTCCCTCCTTCCATTGCCTTCCCCTTGGGCTCACCTTGGTCCCCATTCACAATGACACCTCGGGAATTTTCTCAAACATTGAATCCCTGGCTACCTTTTTTTTAAAATTGAGAGGTCGCACAACACCAGGTTATAGTCCAACAGTTTTATTTGAAATCACAAGCTTTCGGAGCTATCGATTTGCTCCTTCCTCAGGTGAAGTAAATTAGATACAGAATCTCCAAAGCATATATAGATGGAAAACAAAGAATGTGTACTTTACAATTGCAGACCAATAAATTAAATCATCCTGACTATCTGCCGAGGTGTGATAAAGTTAATTAAGTCAGCCAGGAAGGTACCACATCAAAGACATAGCAAGATACAACTGAGACAATGAGGTGTAGTCGCAGGGGTTCTAACGTGTCAAAAGCTGCCGTCTGTATGTAAAACGAAAAGCTTTAACATTTTTTTACTTTTTTACTGGGAAAATTTTTACTTTTTTTACTGGGAATCACATCTGTGAACAAGCTAACGACGACTCGAGTCCGGATCACGTCATGTATCGTGACATAAACCCAAGATCCCGATTGAGACCGTCTTCATGAGTGCGGAACTTGGCTATCAGTTTCTGCTCGATGATTTTGCGTTGTCGTGTGTTTCTAAGGTTGCCTTGGAGAACGCTTACCCGCAGATCCGAGGCTGAATGTCCTTGACTGCTGAAGTGTTCCCCGACTGGGAGGTAACAATCCTGCCTGGCGATTGTTGCGCGGTGCTCGTTCATACGTTGTCTCAGTGTCTGCATGGTCTCGCCGATGTACCATGCCGCGGTGCATTCTTTCCTGCAACGTATGAGGTAGACAACGTTGGCCGAGTCACATGAGTATGTACCATGTACCTGGTGGGTAGTGTCCTCACGTGTGATGGTGGTATCTGTGTTGATGATCTGGCATGTCTTGCAGAGTTTGCCATGGCAGGGTTGTGTGGTGTCGTGGTCGCTGTTATCCTGAAAGCTGGGTAATTTGCTGCGAACGATGGTACTTCTGAGGTTAGGCGGCTGTTTGAAGGCAAGTAGTGTGGGCGTGGGGATGGCCTTAGCGAGGTGTTTGTCGTCATCGATGACATGTTGAAGGCTGCGAAGAACATGGCGTAGTTTCTCCGCTCCGGGGAAGTACTGGACGACGTAGGGTACCCTGTTGGTTGTGTCCCGTGTTTACCTTTTTTTTAACCAGTAGTTTTTCAAACATGAATTTCTCCCATTCCTTTTCTTCCTCTGTGGCTCAGTGGGCAGCACACTCGCCTCCTGAGTCAGAAGGTTGTGGGTTCAAGTCCCACTCCAGGGACTTGAGCACATTTATATAAAAAAAAATCCAGGCTGACACTCCCAGTGCAGTGCTGAGGGAGTGCTGCACTGGCCCCGGTGTCTTGGGGCCAATATTTATCCCTCAATCAACATAACAAAAACAGATTATCTGGTCATTATCACATTGCTGTTTGTGGGAGCTTGCTGTGCGCAAATTGGCTGCCGCGTTTCCCACATTACAACAGTGGAAAAGTACTTCATTGGCTGTAAAGCGCTTTGAGGCATCCGGTGGTCATGAAAGGCGCTATAGAAATGCAAGTCTTTCTAAGTAACAAGGAATGAAAGATTTTCTGAAATTCAGAAGTGTGTATAAATGTCGTGGCGTTTGTTTATAATAAATAGTCAGCATGGATTTCAAAAGGGAAAGTCTTTCTCTCTTTTTTGGGGGGGGGATTTCCTCACGCTCTTAATTACATGACACAAAAGCAGGCCATTCGGTCCATTTTGGTGTTAAGTCTTCACAGGAGTATTTACATTCTCCTACATGTTCTTTCTGTTTTTAAATCGAGACCGTGTGCTGGCGTTCATCCAGTTCCCTTACCCCCTCCTCGATCCTTCCTTCCTCTGACCGACTACAGGAGGCTTTGAAAACCCATATTGATGTTGTCTGACCACGTCCCGATTTTATTTTTTTCAGCCATTGTCTCTTTTTTTTCTCCTTATTCTCAACGTTTGGTTACCCTGCACGAAGAAATAAAATGTTTTATTCAAGTACGCAGCCCACAAAAAGTTTAAATTATACATGTTCTATCCTTTTGTGTGGGCCAGCACTTCAAAGCATGCTGGATAATACTCTGTAAATGGTTCTTTTTCAAAAGGCGTCCTATGGGGATGAAAACTGTCTGCTGAGAATGTTGTAGGGCCCAGTGTGTGCTCCAGTTTAGTTGTATTTATTATCTTTCATGCAACTTTGCAAACCAGAATTAAAAAAAAACCTTTTAATTCAGTTGCGCTCCTGTTTCTTTGCACCAGATTGTCAATATGAGCTGTTTGAAGTTTCAAGGGTGGGAAAGTGCTGAACTTCACATTCTTTGCTGTTGCAATGATTTATCTCAGATAAAAGATGAGATTTGCTCTTTACTTCCTCTGCCTATCTTCTGTCCCCTCACAGGCAGAGGTAGATAGAGCTTTACTCTGCATTTAATCGTGCTGTATCTACCATGGGAGTGTTTGATGGGGCAGTGTAGAGGGAGCTTTACTCTGTATCTAATCCGTGCTGTACTTGCCCTGGGAGTGTTTGATGGGACAGTGTAGAGGGAGCTTTACTCTGTATCTAACCCGTGCTGTACCTGCCCTGGGAGTGTTTGATGGGACAGTGTAGAGGGAGCTTTACTCTGTATCTAACCCGTGCTGTCCCTGCCCTGGGAGTGTTTGATGGGACAGTGTAGCGGGAGCTTTACTCTGTATCTAACCCGTGCTGTACCTGCCCTGGGAGTGTTTGATGGGACAGTGTAGAGGGAGCTTTACTCTGTATCTAACCCGTGCTGTACCAGCCCTGGGAGTGTTTGATGGGACAGTGTAGAGGGAGCTGACAGATGCTCAACTTTCTTGAGGTGGGAGTATCATCAGGTTTGAGTACTGGTGTCTGGGACAATGTGCTGCGGTGAAGTGGGGGGTTGGGACTATGAATTGGGAGATATTAAGGAAGGAACGCTGGCACAGGTTACCTAATAGAAGTCTTTAAAATTATGACCGGTTTTGATAGAATAGAGAGGAAAACTAGAGGCCATCAATATAAGATAGTCACCAAGAAATCCAATAGGGAATTCAGAAGAAACTTCTTTACCCAGAGAGTGGTGAGAATGTGGAACTCGCTACCACAGGGAGTGGTTGAGACAAATTTCAAAAAATTACTTGCATTTCTATAGCGCCTTCCACGACCAACGGACGTCTCCAAGCGCTTTACAGCCAATGAAGTACTTTTTTTTTTGAAGTGCCGTCACTGTTGTAATGTGGGAAACGCGGCAGCCAATTTGCGCGCAGCAAGCTCCCACAAACAGCAATTTGATAATGACCAGATAATCTGTTTTTTTTAGTGATGTTGATTGAGGGATAAATATTGGCCCCAGGACACCGGGGATAACTGCCCTGCTCTTCTTCGAAATAGTGCCCTAGGATATTTTATGTCCACCTGAGAGAGGAGATGGGGCCTCGGTTTAACGTCTCATCCGAAAGACGGCACCTCCGACAGTGCAGCACTCCCTCGGATAGTATGGAAGTATTTAAGGGGAGGATAGATAAGGGAATAGCGGGTTATGCTGATAGATTTAGATGAGGAAAGACTGGAGGAGGCTCGAGTGGAGCATAAACGCCGGCACGGACTGGTTGGGCCGAATGGCCTGTTTCTGTGCTGTATATTCAATGTAATCCTGTGTAGGAACTTTTTCCTTGTTCTGCCCTTCAAATCCAGCAATGCCCTGCTGTCGCCCCCCCACTGATCTAAATTCGCTCAGTCCAACAGTGCTTTTACACTCATTGTGGCTCTTGACTCTGCATCTGACCTAGGAATGCTTGGTTCTAACACTGGGCACCAGAAATGTTCTATTGCCCAACAAAGACCAATCGACTCTGAGTGCTGATTGCGAGGGGGGAGGGAAAGCAAATGTGTCTTTTTTTTTTAAAATGTGTTCATTTCCAGTAAGAGAATTTCTGGCACAGAATTTCAGTTTTCATCCCAAGACTTCTAGTAGGTGTGGTAGGACAAGAGGCATGTGTGTGGGTGTTGAGAGGAGCGAAGTGATTGACTTGTTTCAAATAATTTGGCAAATAATTCTAAATTGCCAGGATACTTAAAACTCCAGGTGGTGGTGGCGGGGGAGGAGAGGAGAACTAGGAGCGCAGCAAGTCTGTGTGGAATTTTTGACGTAGCAATGGCCTATTCATAATATCACTGTGGATTCTAAACAAAATGTATTCCCTGCCCCCTCCATGTTGCCTTGAGCACGTTTTGAACACTACAGTGGATGCTTCCTTTAGCGTTTAGGATAATGGCAATTTAATTTGGACTTTATTTTTCCCGTCTCTAGCAATTCGCATGTTCCTAAAATGGGGAATTTGCAAGAAATGGGGAGGATGCATTTTAACCGCTTGCAACCCCCCCACCCAAGCTGCCTCTCCTGCTGATCAGGAAGAGTTACAATTCCGCCTACATGGTGGATAAGTTCGCACTGGGAAGCAGACGTCTGATTAGCAAATCTGGTGCGATCCTTCATCAGAACTCCCATTACCAGGCTTGTGTTGCCGTCACTTTAGTGTGACTTGTAACCGGTGTTTGCGGGACCTTGCGGTCAGTGTCTGGTCTCTGCAGTGGACCCGAACCCCTGTGTAGTTCTGACGTTGTGTTTTGTTTTATCAAGGGGGCTGACTCTCTTCTACATCGAATTTTTCCTAGACCTTGGAGAGGGTGCAGAAGTGATTTACCAAACTGGCACCAGGGCAGAGGGACTTCAGTTATGTGGAGAAGCTGGGGTTGTTCTCCTTTAGAGCAGGGAAGGTTAAGGGGAGATTTAATAGAGGCGTTCAAAATCATGAAGGGTTTTGATGGAGTAAATAAGGAGAAACTGTTTCCACTGACAGAAGGGACAGTAACCAGAGGGCACAGATTTAAGGTGATTGGTTAAAGAACCAGAGGAGGCATGAGGAAACTTTTTTTTTTACGCAGCGAGTTGTTGCGACCTGGAATGCACTGCCTGAAAGGGCGGTGGAATCAGATTCAGTAATCACTTTCAAAAGAGAGTTGGATATATTCTTGTAGGGGAAGAATTTACAGGGCTGTGGGGAATGAGCGGGGGAGTGGGATTAATTGGCTAGCTCTACCAAAGAGCCGGCACAGGCACGATGGGCCGAATGGCCTCCCTCTGTGCTGTATCATTCTATGATTCTATAATTTACAGCACAGTAATGGGCTACTTGGCCCAACAGGCTTATGCTCCCCGGGAGCCTTCTCCCACCTTCCTTCATCTCGCTTTATAGTCATTTCTTTCTCCTTCATGCACAAATCTAGCTTCCCCTTAAATGCACCTATGCTATTCGCCTCAACTACTCCCTGTGGTAATGAGTTCTAGTCTCCTTGAGTAAAGTAGTTTCTCCTGACTTCCCTCTAGGATTTATTAGTGACTACATTATATTTATGACCCCTAGTTTTGGACAAGTAGAAACCTCTTCTCTACATCTACAGTAACCAACCCCTT
This sequence comes from Squalus acanthias, assembly GCA_030390025.1. Lineage (NCBI taxonomy): Eukaryota > Metazoa > Chordata > Chondrichthyes > Squaliformes > Squalidae > Squalus > Squalus acanthias. The sequence continues at coordinate 7,804,326 of CM059450.1, forward strand.
ATTCGGTCACCTCTCTGTCTTTTTTCTTTTGAGAAAAGAGCCCCAGCCTATTAAGTCTGTCCCGCAGATTGTGCTGGGAATGATGGTTGATAACTGTTATCTCCTAACCGACCTTGACCTGTCGACCTCTTGTTTCACCCTCAGGACCACTGTTGCGTGGAGCTGCAGGCGATGTTGTCGCTGAGTCAATCAATCGGGCACCTGTACCGTCATTCCATGGACCCGCTCCAAAACTTGACCTTCGATGTCCTACAGGAGCTGATTTTTTTAAAGGACTGTCCTGTTCAGGTAAGTGTTCCATGTGCTTTTACAGGCGGGTAGGGGGGGTGCGGGGGGGGGGGGTGTTCTATCTTCCCCACCCCGACTCCCATTGTAACAGTAAGGTCCAATAACCTTTTTGTGTTCGGGCAGAAAATGGTTCGGCTTTTCACGTTGCTTGCTGTGGAGGTTGTCTCTTGTCTCACCACTAACTTGAATGAATTTTTTGAGGAGGTAACGAGGAGGGTCGATGAGGGTAGTGCGTTTGATGTAGTCTATATGGATTTTAGCAAGGCTTTTGATGAGGTCACGAAAGTAAAAGCCCATGAGATCCAAGGCAAAGTGGCAAGTTGGATCCAAAATTGGCTCTGAGGCAGGAAACAAAGGGTAATGGTTGAAGGGTGTTTTTGTGACTGGAAGGCTGTTTCCAGTGGGGTTCGCAGGGCTCATTACTAGGTCTTCTGCTTTTTGTGGTGTATATATCAATGATTTTGACTTGCATGTAGGAAGTATGCTTAAGAAGTTTACAGATGATACAAAAATTGGCCGTGTGGTTGATTAATGAAGAAGAAAGCTGCAGACTGCAGGAAGATATCAGTGGACAAGTCAAGTGGGCAGAACCGTGGCAAATGGAATTCAATCTGGAGAAGTGTGAGGCAATGCATTTGGGGGGGGGGGGTTGCTAACAAGGCAAGGGAATACACTATATAAATGGTAGGACACTGAAGTGCAGAAGATCAGAGGGACCTTGGAGTGCATGTCCACAGATCCCTGAAGATTGCAGGACAGGTAGATAAGGTGATTAAGAAGGCATACAGGATACTTGCCTTTATTAGCTGAGCCATGGAATATAAGAGCAGGGAGGTTATGCTTGAACTGTATAAAACACTAGTTCGGCCACAGCTAGAATACTGCGTGCAGTTCTGGTCACCACATTACAGGAAGGATGTGATTACACGAGAGAGGGTGCAGAGGAGATGTACGAGGATGTTGCCTGGGCTGGGGAATTTTAGCTATGAGGAAAGATTGGATAGGCTGGGGTGGTTTTCTTTGGAACAGAGGAGGCCGAGGGGAGACCTAATTGAGGTGTATAAAATTAAGTGGATAGGAAGGATCTATTTCCCTTAGCAGAAGGGTCAATAACCAGGGGGCATAGATTTAAAGTAATTGGTCAGAGGTTTAGAGTGGATTTGAGGAGAGATTTTTTTCACCCAGAGGGTGGTGGGGGTCTGGAACTCACTGCCTGAAAGGGTGGTAGAGGCAGAAACCCTCATCACATTTAAAAAGTACTTGAAGTGCCGTACCCTACAAGGCTACGGACCAAGAGCTGGAAGGTGGGATTAGGCTGGATAGCTCTTTGTCGACCAGCGCCGACAAGATGGGCCGAATGGCCTCCTTCTGTGCCGTAAATTTCTCTGATTCTGAGGGCGCGTGATTGCTCCGTTATAATGGAGGGAGACGTGCAGGGGCGTGGGTTGGACACAACCTTTCACCTCCCGAATCTGGGTTCAAATCCAACCGCTGACTGAATGAGATGCCTCTCTTCATCTGCTGGCTGCAAGAGTCTTGTGGGAGATGAGATCCTGGTGAGCACAAGTCCACAGTGGGAAACTACCCCTAATTGTTGCCAAACTGGCACTGGATTGGGGGGGGGGGGGGGGGGGGAGTGTAGGAGAATATTGGGGGTGGGCTTTTTTTGAAGCAGGTTAAAAAGAAAGAGTTGCATTTCTATAACCCCTTTCATGACCTCCGAGTGTCCCAAAGCGCTTTACAGCCAATTAAGTACTTTTCGAAGTGCAGTCACTGTTGTAATGTAGGAAACGCGGCAGCCAATTTATTTGTGCACAGCAAGCTCCCACAAACAGCAATGTGATAATGACCAGATAATCTGTTTTTAGTGATGTTGGTTGAAGGATAAATATTGGCCCAGGACACCGGGGAGAACTCCCCTGCTCTTCTTCGAAATAGTGGCCGTGGGATCTTTTACGTCCGCTTGAGAGAGCAGACGGGGCCTCGGTTTAACGTCTCATCTGAAAGACGGCACCTCCGACAGTGCAGCGCTCAAAGAATCATAGAAAGTTACAGCACGGAAGGAGGCCATTTCGGCCCATCGTGTCCACGCTGTCCAACAAAGAGCCGTCCAGCCTAATCCCACTTCCCAGCTCTTGGTCCATAGCCCTGCAGGTTACAGCATCCCAAGTGCACATCCAAGTACTTTTTAAATGTGGTTAGGGTTTCTGCCTCTACCACCCTTTCAAGCAGTGAGTTCCAGACCCCGCACAACCCTCTAGGTGAAGAAATTTCCCCTCCAATCCCCTCTAATCCTTCTACCAATTACTTTAAATTTTTGACCCCTCTGCTAAGGGAAATAGGTCACAGAATCCCCACAGTGCAGATAGAGGCCATTTCGGCCCATCGAGCCTGCACCGACACATATCCTACCCTATCCCCATAACCCCACGTATTTAATCCCCCCCTAACACTAAGGGTCAATTTATCATAGCCAAATCAACCTAACCCGCACATCTTTGGACTGTGGGAGGAAACCGGAGCACCCGGAGGAAACCCACGCAGACACGGGGAGAATATGCAAACTCCACACAGACAGTCACCCGGGGCCGGATTCGAACCCGGGTCCCTGGCGCTGTGAGGCAACAGTGCTAACCACTATGCCTTCCACTAGGTCCTTCCTATCCACTCCATCTAGGCCCCTCATAATTTTATACACCTCAATAAGGTCTCCCCTCAGCCTCCTCTGTTCCAAGGAAAACAGACCCAGCCTATCCAGTCTTTCCTCATAGCTAAGATTCTCTACTCCCGGCAACATCCTTATAAATCTCCTCTGTCTCCTCTCCAGTGCCCCTTCGGAACCGTACTGGAGTGTCAGCCTAGATTATGCGCTCGAGTCTCTGGTGTGGCAACCTTCTGAGTCCGAGGCGAGTGCGCTAGCTGCTGACTCCACACTGAACTGCTTTATTGCTGCTGATTGTAACACTTTCATTTCTCCCCCCCCCGCCCCCCCCACCCAACCACCCCAGGAATCCTTTAACTGTGAAATGGGACGATGGAATTCCTCGCATCTTCTCCAGAACTTGTTGCAACACTTTGGATCTTTTGATACGAAATACGATCAGAAGAAATGCAACTTTGGACGATGCACTTTATACACCTGCGTGACCGGTAAGGGCAGTCCTATTTCAGCAGCTTCGCTCATTGCTGCGACCTGTGTGTGTGTGTGTGGGGGAGGGGGGCGGGGGGGTCGTACTTCGCACTCGAGGGCAACAGTCACGTTTTTGGGGGGGGGGGGGGGCGCTTAATTTTGGCTTTCACCACTTGGGAGATTAACTGGCTGGAGGTTCTGTAACAGGTGGGCAATCTTTACCACCTCAGTCATAGAATGATACAGCACAGGAGGCCATTCGGCCCATCATGCTTGTGCCGGCTCTTTGAAAGAGCTCTCATAAGAACATAAGAAATAGGAGCAGAGAAGGCCATTTGGGCCCTCGAGCCTGCCCCGCCATTCAATCATGGCTGATCTGATCTTGGCCTCAACTCCACTTTCCCGCCCGCTCCCATAACCCTTGACTCCCCTGTAGCTCAAATATCTGTCTTATCTCCGCCTTGAATATAAGCAATGACTCCGCCTCCACAGCTCTTTGGGGTAGAGAATTCCAAAGATTCACGACCCTCAGAAGAAATTCCTCCTCATCTCCGTTTTAAATGGGCGACCCCTTATCCTGAAACTGTGCCCCCTAGTTCTAGATTCCCCCACAAGGGGAAACATCCTCCCTGCATCGACCCTGTCAAGCCCCCTCAGAATCTTATGTTTCAATAAGATCACCTCTCATTCTGCTAAGCTCCAATGAGTATAGGCTCAACCTTTCTTCATAAGACAACCCCTTCATCCCAGGAGTCAACCTAGTGAACCTTCTCCTGAACTGCCTCCAATGCAAGTATGTCCCTCCTTAAACATGGAGACCAAAACTATATGCAGTACTCCAGATGTGGTCTTGCCAACGCCCTGTAAAGTTGTAGCAAGACTTCCTTACTTTTATACCCCTTGCAATAAAGTCCAATTAGTCCCACTCCCCTGCTCTTTCCCCACTGCCCTGCAAATGTTTCCTTTTCAAGTATTTATCCAGTTCCCTTTTTTTTTTTGAAAGATACTATTGAATCTGCTTCCACCAAAGAGCCAGCACAGGCACGATGGGCCAAATGGCCTCCTCCTGTGCTGTATGAGTCTATGAATGGCAGCTGTGGGTGGAGCTCGTCACCTGGTGCTTGGCAGTTTAATGTTGTTCCAGCACACTAATCCTGCAGAGACACCCGTTTGGATCATCGTAACCATCGGGTGTGTTTTATATACGGGAATGGATGGAAATTCCCGAAGGAGTGCCTTTGCCCCCTGGCTAGCGATCATTAAGCAAAGTTGGCAGAGGTGTAGGAGTTCTCTGTTTAACCTGGCTGTGCGATCGGCAGGTAAATCACTAGGCCAAAGAGAGAGAGAGAGAGAGAGAGAGAGAGCGAGGTTATTCCAGCATTCGCTGAATTTCACCCGGTAGAGGCTGGGCCTTGTATTCTCCTGGTGGCTCAGTCAAGTGACCTTGCTGCATTGTGTGGAACTGACCTGTGTAGAGGTTCCCAGATTTGATTCTGGTCTGCACAGTGCCTGTTTTTTCGGGTGCTAAGAAGGCTCCAATATGGCGGGCAAGAAGCGTGCGCACGTTTGCGGCCAGAAGTGCGCCGCCCGCCATATTGGGCAAGGATAAAGGATAGGCGTCCTTTGCATATGCCTGAAGCAGACGGGCTTTTTGCATATGCAAATAAGTGGCCGAATGCCTATTTGAGGCCCCCTCTCTCCATTGGTATATATTTTTTTTTATTTGATCATTTGCGGGATGTAGGCATCGCTGGCAAGGCCAGCATTTATTGCCCATCCCTAATTGCCGGCACTGGCTGCACTCCGGAAAACCAGACCGAGGGATTGCTAGTGGTGGCCCGATCTTGCTCTACTCTTCACCAGTTCCATTACAATGAGGCCCAAGATCTGGGGCATGTAACCTGCGCCCCCCACACCCAAATATGGCTTAATTGGTAGCACTATCGACTTTGATCAGAAGAGTGTAGTAGCCAAATAACTTTTTTTTACACCCCTCTCGAATGTTTTAGGGCACGTTGAGGCGGCTTTACCAACAGTAACACATGCCACATTTGCTTCAGTAGAAGAACCAGGCACTTTCGCCAATGGATCCAATGCCACTCTACCAGCTAGAAGCTATGCAACCAATCGCACTTCATCCTTAACCAATGGCACCCTAGCAACCGGAACTATTGCAACCAATCGCAGTTCATCCTTAACCAGTGGCACCCTAGCAACCGAACCAATGCAACCAATCGCAGTCCATCCTTAACCAATGGCACCCTAGCAACCGGAACCAATGCAACCAATCCCAGTCCATCCTTAACCAGTGGCACCCTAGCAACCGAAACCAATGCAACCAATCGCAGTTCATCCTTAACCAGTGGCACCCTAGCAACCGAAACCAATGCAACCAATCGCAGTTCATCCTTAACCAGTGGCACCCTAGCAACCGATGCAACCAATCGCAGTTCATCCTTAACCAATGGAATCCTAGCAACCGGAACCAATGCAACCACTCGCAATTCATCCTTAACCAATGGAACCCTAGCAACCGGAACCAATGCAACCAATCGCAGTTCATCCTTAACCAATGGAACCCTAGCAACCGGAACCAATGCAACCAATCGCAGTTCATCCTTAACCAATGGAACCCTAGCAACCGGAACCAATGCAACCAATCCCAGTCCATCCTTAACCAGTGGCACCCTAGCAACCGAAACCAATGCCAGCTCAACGTCTTTAAACAACACAATTGGCAATATGGCAGCAACGATTGGGTGCAACACTGTGACCTCTCCCCTGACAAATCAGACAGTCGCGATCATTCTAGTAGCCAGCGTCCTCTTCAACATGATGCTCCTCGGGTGCTTACTGAAAAGGAACCGGCAGCCGGTAAGTAGATGTTTCCAAGAGATGTCTGAGGGAAGTCTTTCACAGTGCTCTACCTTTTTTTTTAATTAAGACAGGTTACCAAAAGCTTTTGTTTGGGGGGGGGGGGGGTGGGGGCAGAAGTAGGTTTTAAGGAGCGTCTTAAAGGAGGAAGAGAGGCGGTGAGGTTTAGGGAGGGAATTCCAGAGCTTGGGGCCCAGGCAGCTGAAAGCACGGCCACCAATGTTGGAGCGATTGGAAAATCGGGGATGTGCAAGAGGCTGGAATTGGAGGAGTGCAGAGATCTCGGAGGGGTTGTGGTGCAGGAGGAGGTTAGAGATTGGGAGGGGAGGGGATTGGGAGGCCACGGAGGGATTTGAAAACCAAGATGACAATTTTAAAATCGAGGCGTTGCTTAAACCGGGAGCCAGTGTAGGTCAGCGAGCAGCGGGGGTGATGGATGAACGGGACTTGGTGTGAGTTAGGATGCGGGCAGCCGAGTTTTGGATGGGCTCGAGTTTACAGAAGATGCAAGGTCTGGAGCACTCCAATTACCATAGATACATTTTTATGGGTCAATTTTGTTTTGTACCGATCAAGGTGAGAGATGTCTATGTTCAGGGGTTTTCTTACACTTGCTGGATGCCATACAGTTAAACGAGAGTAAACCTCTTGTCTGTGTAGAACATTGGAGTCTCTTTTTAATTTTGGAAGCTCTGACCCTCGCAGATAGCCATGCATCTCTGCTTCAGTGTTGCACTACACTCCTTTCTACTTGCCATACAGGGAGTGCAACAAAGGTTCACCAGACTGGTTCCTGGGATGAGGGGGATTGTCCTATGAGGAGAGATGAACGAGACTCTGCCTATATTTTCTGGAGTTTAGAAGAATGAGAGGTGATCTCATTGAAACATACAAAATTCTTACAGGGCTTGACAGGGTAAATGCAGGGAGGATGTCTCTCCTGGCTGGCGAGTCTAGAACCAGGGGTCACAGTCTCAGAATAAGGGGTCGGCCATTTCGGACTGAGATGAGGAGAAATTTCTTCACTCAGAGGGTGGTGAATCTTTGGAATTTTCTACCCCAGAGGGCTGTGGAGGCTCAGTCGTTGACTATATTCAAGACAGAGATCGATAGATTTTTGGATATTAAGGGAATCAAGGGATATGGGGATAGTGCAGGAAAGTGGAGATGAGGCAGAAGATCAGCCATGATCTTATTGAATGGCGGAGCAGGCTCGAGGGGCCAAATGGCCGACTCCAGCTCCTATTTCGTATGTTCTGTTGCAGCATTCCCATGTAGAAATCTTCCCCTCTCTCTAGTTAAGGATTCGAAAGGCCAAGATTCAAGCGAGACACTGTAGCTAATACAAAAGAAAATACTGCGGATGCTGGAAATCTGAAATAAAAACAGAAAATGCTGGAGATACTCAGCCGGTCAGGCAGCATCTGTGAAGAGAGAAACAGAGTTAACGTTTCAGGTCGATGACCTTTCGTCAGAACTGGAAAAAAGCAAGAAATGGAACAGATTTTTAAGCAAATGTAGGGGCTGGGAAATAGGGGAGGGGATGAAAGAACAAAAGGGAAGGTCTGTGATCGGATAGAAGGCAGGAGAGGTTAAGAGACATTGAGAGATATTCAAGGCAAAAGGAGGTGGTAATGGGACAGGTTAAGAAACAAAGGATGGCTCTAGATGAAGTGTGAATTGCGCTGGCAGAATGAAAGACAGTTGCCATGTGGGAGAGAAGAACAAAAGGTACAAACAAAAAGTGTGGATAAAAAATATATATATGATAGGGGCCGAGGTTATGATCTGAAATTGTTGAACTCTATGTTGAGTCCAGAAGGCTGTAAAGTGCCTAATCGAAAGATGAGGTGCTGTTGCTCGAGCTTACGCTGAGCTTCAGGGGAACAATGTAAGGCCGAGGACGGTGAGGTCTGAGTGGGAGTGGAGCGGAGAATTAAAGTGACAGGCGACCGGAAGCTCGGGGTCCCCCTTACGGACTGGACACTTATTTTCTAACTCAAAGAATTTTATTTAACGTTCAGACACAACAGTTTTTACCGGAAAGAAAGGTATCGCTTCTCCTATAACCTTTCTAGCTAGGGCAGCTCCAGAGCAAAGGACTGATCTTTCCTTGGGAGATAAGAAGGTTCCTCTCCTATGTGGTCTTGTACAAATATTGCACGTGGTTCTCCAGCGTCTTGAGCACACAATCCAGGCAGACACATCAGCGCCGCACTGTCGGAGGTGCCGACTTTCAGATGAGCTGCTAAACCGAGGCCCCGTCTACACTCTCAGGTGGACGTAAAAGATCCCATGGCACCATTGGAAGAAGAGCAGGGGGGAGTTCTCCCCGGTGTCCTGGGGCCAATATTTATCCCTCAACCAACATCACTAAAAACAGATTATCTGGTCATTATCACATTGCTGTGTGTGGGAGCTTGCTGTGCGCAAATTGGCTGCTGCGTTTCCCACTTTACAGCAGTGACTACACTTCAAAAGTACTTCATTGGCTGTAAAGTGTGTTGAGACGTCCTAAGGCTGTGAAAGGCGCTGTATAAAATGCAAGTCTCTTTTTTTTTCTTGTCTTTTTAAAATTACTGGGAGCCTGTAGTTTTCTCCTTCTGGCTTGCGAATGCCATATTTAGGCATGTTTTCCAGTTCTCCCTGCCTTCTATAGCCTACTAAGGTCTCCAACCAGTCTTGCATTCTCTCAAGCATCCTGGACAGTAAGCAAAGACCATAATGCACTCTGACTTTGGCCAGGCCGACTGCTTTCCTTTGCTGTTCGTTAACCAGGCTGAGGAATCTAGGACTAGGGGGCAGAGTCTAAAAATTAGAGCCAGACCTTTCAGGAGTGAAGTTAGGAAACACTTCTACACACAAAGGGTGGTAGAAGTTTGGAACTCTCTTCCGCAAACGACGGTTGATGCTAGATCAATTTGTTAATTTTAAATCTGCGATTGATAGCTTTTTGTTGACCTAAGGGATATATGGAACAAAGGCAGGTCACACAGGCTCGAGGGGCTAAATGGCCTCCTCCTGTTCCTAAGTTCTGCTCTGTTACCAAGTCCATTCTTTTCTTCCCAACCAGTCCATGTCAAAGTCCCAATGCTTCACCCTCGACAACCGGCTGTTTGCAATAGATTGGGTTTCGTTCCTTTTTATCTAAGGATTGATTGATTGTTTGAGAAGAATGGTTGTTTTGTTGTGAGCAGCTTTACAACACCAGGAGGAAACATGCTCATTTGGAACAACTTCAAAACTCTGCCATTGAAAAACTTGGCCCCAAGGAATAGGTCATTGATTTCGAGCCAATACCACACTTCATCATTGTGAGCTTCCGTGTACACTTGCTGTGTCTCTATGACTTCAGAAAATCTCACACACACTTGAAGTCAAAGCCACCCCTAGGCTCAGTGGGTAGCACTTTCGTCTCTCGTGTCAGAAGGCTGTGGGTTCGACTCCCACTCCAGACACTTGAGCACGAAATCTAGGTTGACGCTCCCAGTGCAGCACTCCCTCCGTACTGTCGGAGGGTGCCGTCTTTCAGATGAGATGTTAAACCGACTTCCCTGTCTGCCCTCTTGGGTGGACACAAGATCCCCGCGGGCACTATTTCGAAGAAGAGCTGGGGAGTTCTCCCTGGTGTCCCTCAACCAACATCACTTTTTTTTTTTAAAAAAAAAACCCCAGATGATCTGGTCATTATCTCATTGCTGTTTGTGGGAGCTTGCTGTGTATAAATTTGCGGCTGCGTTTCCTACATTACAACAGTGACTACACAAAAGTACTTCATTGGCTGTAAAGCACTTTGGGGGGCGTCCTGAGGTCATGAAAGGCGCTATATAAATGCAAGTTATTTTGTCCACTTGATCTTGAGGGCTCCTTGCTCGATCACCAGGATTTTTCAGGGAATTTTGGAGGACCACCTGTGGACCTTGCAATGTCCATTGTGTCGTTTATCAAGTTAGACATTTACAGCACCTAATAGCACTTGGGAGCAAACCTCTAGTACCCTGTGGCTTCACCTAGTAAAGGTCAAACCGTTTGATCCCAGGCTATGCTGAGCCCACTGATTTCAAAGGCAGCGGTTGGGCTGCTTCAGTGTATCTCCGTGCCCCTTGGCCAGGGTTCCCGCTGTTGCTCCCTGGGCAGTGACACCGACTGGAGCAAGCGCCCGTACAGTTGCTGATTTTGAGGATGGTTTGATGTGGTGTGATGCCTTGCACGGTTGACTAGCCAACCCTCGCGGATGTAGCATGGGCGTTTGGACGATTGCCTGAGCGTGTTGTTGGTACCTGTGGAACTGTTGGAAAAGTTGGTCCCTTCAGGAGAGGAGGAGGAGGAGTAGAAAAACAGACCTGAGGGTCCTGTTATCGGGGTACAAGGTGAAGCCGCAGCAGCGCTGTCCACTCTTAGTTTATGGGCTGGATGCTGCAAGGAGAAAGATGTACTGGTGATTGGTAGGAACTCTGCTTTCTCTCTGTGGAGTCCATCCATTTTGAATCCATGCACCTGAACACTTGCCAGTAAGATGTCTGAAGTCCCCATTCCAACCACAGTCAGTGAATCTTGCCCAACGGGACTGTGGCACTTGACCCCAAAAAGTTTGGCATGACATTAGTTTGGACAGTTCCAGCCCAGATTGTTTAAGGCTTAAAAGAAGGGGGCGGGGAGGAATATTTCCACACTGAATTGTAATTCTCCTCAAGCGAGATCGTAGATTGCCAGGTGTGAGTAAAGGAAATCCTACTGGTGCAATAGGGAGTGCCCTTCTGAGATTGAACTTGTTGGGACAGAGTAGAGGATGATCCACCATTTCTCTCCACTCCTCCCCACCTTTTTATTTGAGTAATTAAAGCTAACCAACATTCGATCGAGGAGTTGATCGGGTAGATCGCGAGAAACTATTTCCTGGGTGGGGGGGGAGTCCAGAACAAGGGGGCATAACCTTAAAATCAGAGCTCCATTCAGGGGTGATGTCACTACACAAAGGGTAGTGGAAATCTGGAACTCTCCCCTGAAAAGCTGTTGGAGGGTCAACTGAAACTTTCAAAACTGAGATTTTGTTAGGCGAGGGTATTCAGGGTTATGGAACCAAGGCGGGTAGATGGAGTTAAGATACAGATCAGCCGTGATCTCATTGAATGGCGGAAGAGGTTCAAGGGGCTGAATGGCCGCCTCCTGTTTCTATTCACCAGCACTGATGACCCCCTCGCCTTCATGCATTAGGAGTCTCTGGTTCAGTTATATTAAAGCGCTCTCTCTCTCTCTCTCTCTCCTCTGTTTTGTCGCATAGGCCCCTCCACAAATGACTGAAATGGAGCCATTGTCATCGACCATTGTGGAGCAATGAGCAAAGCACAGGAAGGAAAGCTTTGGAAAGCAATGAAGAGGTGAGTTTCTTGCCTTGAACACCATGACGTAGCAACTAAAGGCAGGTTCTGCGTGAGGTGGTTATAGACCACATCCAGGGATTCACCAGTGAGGCTCATTCATTTATTTACTTTACTAATTTACAGCCAGTGACCCTTGGTAACTAGGCTCCCGTCTCCCTTGGCAACCACAGCCAACAAACCGTACCAATAGGACGGAGTCGCTGCAACTGCAGTGACCCTTTCATACCATATATGGACCTAGCTCTAAATTAGTTTACTGACTTAATGTTGCACGTTTTAAACAAAATGAGCTATGCCAACACACACCACTGTGGTAAGATGCCAGCTCTCCGCTTCCAACAATAGGGCCACAATAACGCCTTGTCTAAGCTTTATTAAAACTTTAACAAAGGCTGCCTTTAAGTTAATCTTGATTTGTGTGTGTGTGTGTGTGTGTGCGCGCACGTGTATTTTTATCTTATCCCTCATCCCCCTAATGGCACTGACTCTTCACTGGGCGGGAGTCGGAGGGGGTCATGACCTCTTTCTCTGCCCCACCCCCAATCCCAGTCATTTTTAAGTTCGGGCAACGTGGCTTAAGGTAACACTCGGGTGGGGGGTTTCCCCAGTTGAGCCCAAACCTACAATCTCGGCACTTTTTTCCCCCCCTTCTCCTAGCAAAATTCACCGGCCTGGGATCGGTATTGGAACCTCCTGGCGTATTTTGTTCCCCCCCCCCGCACCCCCAAGCTCTGAGCCACAATTGTCCTGCGGCCTCCCCACCCCGAGGTTAATTAACCCCGCATAAATTACACCGCAGTGCCATCGGTCAACAGTTCGAGTGTGTGTTGGTCTGTTGAGAGTTTACAGCATCTGCACCGTTCGCACTTTTGTGAGCCAAGTACTGTAGTTTATGTAATCTGAGGGAGTGGGCGTGGAGGGCGGATGTGAATTTAAAATCTTGGAAGATTGCCCAGAAGAAGGAACTCTCTGTAGTCTCATAGAAGTCACAGCACAGAAACGGGCCATTCTGTGCCGGTGTTTATGCTCCACACGAGCCTCCTCCCACCCCACTTCATCTCCCCCTATCAGCATGTCCTTCTATTCCTTTCTCCCTCATGTACTTGCCTCGCTTTCCCTTAAATGCATCCCTGCTATTCGCCTCAACTACTCCCTGTGGTAGTGAGTTCCACATTCTCACCCCCCCCCATTATCTCTTTAAGGTTATTGAGGGAATGAATCTGACTGCAGACAAAAGCAAAATACTGCGGATGCTGAAAGTCTGAAAGAAAAACCGAAAATACTCAGCCGGCCCTGGCTGAATGGCCTCCTTCTGTGCTGTAACCATTCTATGACCAGTCAGGCAGCATCTGTTGGTGGGGGGAGAGAGAGAGAGAGAAACAGAGTTACGTTTCAGGTCGATGACCCTTGCGTCAGAACTGGAAAAAGGTGGAGATGTAATGGGTTTTAAGCAAGTGCAGGGGCTGGGGAAAGGGGAGGGAGGAAAGAGCAACAGGGACGGTCTGTGATAGGGTGGAAGGCAGGAAGGGTGGAAGGCAGGAGAGATTAAATGACACAAGGGATGATGGTACAAAGCAAAAAGGCAGCGGTAATGGGACAAGCAAAGAAACCAAAGATTGGGTCTAGAGGAGGTGTAAATGGCAACAGCAGAACTATTGCTATATGTGGGGGGGGGGGGGAAATGGGAGCAGTGGTTTTACGATCTGATATTGTTGTACTCCATGGTGAAGGTTGTAAACTGGTGGAAGTGAGTTTTAGTTGCTACCACCCATAAAGCCTATGTTGTTCAAGTCTTGTATTTTGGCAAGGTGCCATCCAATGGTCCCAGCCGCAGAAGATCTCTCTGTTCCATTGACTATCTGAATATCCTTCTTGCTATTATAACTGATGAGGGTTTATTGCTTCTTTGTTGCAGAGAATGTACAAAGCAAGATGACTTCGCAAGGGCTTCTATTTTGAATGAGTCCTGCTTCACGCCATGTTCAAAGTCTCCAGCGCGCATCGCCTGGTCTATATTCTATATCTTGTGCTGCTGTTGTGCCTCAACTCTTTTTTGGTCCGTCCCCCCGCCCCCTTTTTTTTAAATTGCAAAATGGACTCTCCATCGGCAAGCTGAGGTGGGGAAAAGCTTTTCATTCGTGGATAGAAAGGATGGTCAATCTAACGGACCTCCTGGGAGAAGTGGGCGGAGGGGGGCCTTTTGCCATGAGAACTGTCAATCCCATCATTTTTTTTTTTTTTTTTTTGTTCCCGCGGGCGATAAGACTGCTTAAATTTTCACCCCAGAGAGAATTCGCGCCTTGGCCGTAGAAAGCAGCCAACGACAATGTATCGTAAGCGTGCAGGAGCACGGCCCCCCCCTCCCCACCCCCAAAACCACAGGAAGGGAAGGAATTCCGTGTCGGAATTGAGCGGTAACCCCTTGGCCTGCTGCATTGTACAGAATTTTTACAGCACCGAAACCGGCCACTCGGCCCAACAGGATGCATTGTCGTGACATGGAAGAGGAGAAAGCAGCTTTGTACAAAGCATTCGCACCAGTTGCTTCTTGGCTTTCTGGTGCACCATCTACCTGCGAGGCTGCCCTCGCTGCTGGACACCGACCGGCTCAATGTTGATCCAAAGAAATGCACTGAAGATATTTGAACTATTGACTTTTTTTGCTGTTGTGTTTTATAATTTTTTTTTTTTTTGTTCTTGCCTCGCTCGTCGTTAAGTATGGCTTCCAACTTTGGCTTCCACTCGGACTAGGGAGCAAACCTGGGCCACGATGTCCATGGGACCGTTGGAGGCAGTGCCCTCTGTTGGTGTATTTGCTGTGGGTCTCCCCTTGCGCTGATCCGGAATGAGGAGGGAGCTGGGTTGGGGCAGCCTGGGAGGAGAGAGTGCCTGACTAGATTGGGAATGCCTTGAAGGAAGGAGACAAATGGCTGTGTTGTAGATATTGCAGAGGGAGGGAGGGGGGGGGAAATGTTCTGGAATATGATGCGGAGGGATGCACCACAGAGGGGAAATGGCTGGGTTAGGAATGTGGAAGGAGCAAAGGGGTTGGCATAGGGGGGGGAGGGAGGGAGGGAAAAGCTGGGGAAGGAACGTGCTGGACCATCTCTTGAAGAGAATAAAAATTTGAAAGCGCTCTTCTGGAGCAATGAAGATATAGTATATGCTCCTTTTTTTAAAAAAGGAAAAAAATTGTATTTATACTCCCTATTTCATATGGAATACACCGTCAGGAGAGCTGGGAGGTGTCGGTGGATAGGCAAACCATTCACTGGCTTTTGCCAACATCGAACGTCTTGCTTTCCGCTTGCGAACCCTGGCAGTGTGGAGGATCCAGAGTGTGTTCCTCCACATTTGGAACCGTCGACCCACTCCCGAGGGTCTCTTTGCTATTTGCCGGGACACCAAGACTTAAGTCGAGCCGGTGACTGTACCAAATGGTAGATCTGAATGGCGTTACTGACTGACTGGTGCCCCCACCATATGCGGGGTTCAAAGCAAGCTGATGTCGTGTGTTTGAAGTCTCGATCAATGGAGAGCCGCATGGCCTTTCTCCTCTTGTGATTCGTCAAGGGTAGGGTTGCATGATCTCATCGGGGACATGCTGTGTGTTATTGTGGTTTTTAAAAAAAATATATATATATATATTACGGCTGTGCTGTATCATGCCCAGAGAATGTGAGCTTATAAGACAGATATTTATTATTCATTCTTTAAAATAAAAGCAAATTTTCATAGTGATGGATTTTTTGTTGTTGTAAATAAATGCTTTTTGGTTCTGATGGGTCTTCTCGTGTTTGGATACTGTGAGGGGGAGAGCGGGGTTTCTTGGCTTGCTGTTGCGTGCACACACACTACAGTCTTTTTTTTATTCGTTCCTGTGATGTGGGCGTCATTACCCATCCCCTAATCGCCCTTGAGAAGGCGTTGGTGAGCTGCCATCTTGAACCGCTGCAGTCCGTGAGGTCAAGGTCTTTTCCTAGCGGCTTGATGTGTACTTAAGTGGCTCGCTAGGCCATTTCAGAGGGCAGTTAAGAGTCAACCACATTGCTGCGGGGGTCTGGAATCACATATCGGCCAGATCGTGTAAGGGTGGCAGATTTCCTTCCCTAAAGGACATTACTGAACCAGATGGGGTTTTTACGACAATCCGATAGTTTCATGTTCAACATTACTGATACTAGCTTTTTATTCCAGATTTATTCAATTAAATTCCAAATGAACTGATGTCTTCCGGGTCATTAGCCCAGGCCTCTGGATTACTAGTCCAGTAACATAACCACTATGCTACTGTTCCTGTTAAATCACTCTCGTAGGTGAGTTCTTAGCCCCTTGCGTCCTTGAGTTACTGTCCTTGACATCTGGTTAAATTTTGGCAATGTCCTCAGGATTAAAAAAACAGAACTGTTCTTTAAAATTGGCTACTGGAACTGTCTGCTTCAATTGAATCTGTTTCACTTCTTCAAAAAGTGGCGGTGTCAGAACATCAGACCTTGAGTCAGTCTTTATAAACTATCAAGCAAATTCATTCAAATAAACAATTATAGGCTCTAAAAAACCTTGTTTCCCATTGTCACACTTTTGTGTCAACTTTTCCCATTATAAATTCCTATGTCCGTATTTACAATGTAAACTGCCTATGTAAACTTGTCACGCTGTAGTTACGTCCTTCTGCCAGTGGTGGTGCTGTAGCAACTCATTTTTGCATCTTCCAGCTCCTCCACCTGTACCACATAGAAACTCCTATATGCCAACCAACTCTTCCCAGATTGCAGTCAGTTTTGCTATTTAATTATAAATGATATACATATGTAAAAAAAAAGACAGAATTTATTACTTTAAAAGCTTGCACTTATTTTGCAACACTTGGTCTGAACTTAGTGACCCTGGCATCACTGCTGGTTACTGCCCAAGTTCACACATGAGCAAAGGGCTCATAGGCAAAGGCCAGCCGGAGCTAGTCAGACTCCAGAGTTGGCACTTTACGGAGAGGAGGAAGAGAGATCAATTAAGAAAAATAAGGAGGTCACCTATTTGGGGGGGGGGGGAAAGAATCTAAATGGGGTAGAGGAGCAAAGGGATCTCGGAGTACAAATACACAAATCGCAAAGTTGTGACACAGGTTCACAAGGCCATATCAAAAGCAAACCAAGCACTAGGGGTTGTTTCTAGAGGGACAGAATTGAAAAGTAGGGAAGTTATGTTAAACTTGTGTCGAGCCTTGGTTAGACCACACTTGGAGTACTATTATAAAATTTTATAAAATGGATTTTGAGGCACTGGAGAGGGTGCAAAAACTTTTTTTTACAAGGTTGATACCAGAAATGCGAGGGTATACCTATCAGGAAAGGGTGAACAGGCTGGGTCTCTTTTCTCTGAAAAGAGAAGGCTGAGGGGTGACCTAATAGAGGTCTTTAAAATTATGAAAGGTTTTGATGGAGTGGATACAGAGAGAGTGTTTCTACTTGTGGGGAAGAGCAAAACTAGAGGCCATCAATATAAGATAGTCACCGAGAAATCTAATAGGGAATTCAAAAGAAACTTCTGTTACCCAGAGAGTGGTGAGAATGTGGAACTCGCTACCACAGGGAGTGGTTGAAGCGAATAGCATAGAGCATTTAAAGGGCGGTTAGACAAGCATATGAAGGAGAAGGGAATAGAGGGTTATGCTGATAGATTTAGATGAGGAAAGACGGGAGGAGGCTCGAGTGGAGCATAAACGCCGGCATAGACTGGTTGGGCCGAATGGCCTGTTTCTGTGCTGCATATAGGAAATAGTACTCGGTAAAATAATGGGACTATCCCTCTAGAAAGGAACCCCGTAGTGCTTGGTTTGCTTTTGATATGGCCTTGTGAACCTGTGTCACAACTTTGTGATCTGTGTATTTGTACTCCGAGATCCCTTTGCTCCTCTACCCCATTTAGACTAAAAGACGACAAGTCCCCTGGACCAGATGGCCTGCATCCCAGGGTCTTAAAAGAGTGGCTGCAGAGATAGTGGATGCATTGGTTGCAATATACCAAAATTCCCTGGACTGGAGAGGTCCCAGCGGATTGGAAAACCGCTAATGTAACACCCCTATTTAAGAAAGGAGGGAGGCAGAAAGCAGGAAACTATAGACCAGTTAGCCTAACATCTGTCGTTGGGAAAATGCTGGAGTCCTTCATTAAGGAAGCAGTAGCAGGGCATTTAGAAAAACATACTGCAGTCAAACAGAGTCAGCATGGTTTTAGGAAAGGGAAATCATGTTTAACAAATTTGCTGGAGTTCTTTGAGCATGTAACAAGCAGGGTGGACAAGGGTGAGCCAGTGGATGTAGTGTATTTGGATTTCCAGAAGGCATTCGATAAGGTGCCACATAAAAGGTTACTGCATAAGATAAGAGCTCACGGAGTTGGGGGTAATATATTAGCATGGATAGAGAATTGGCTAACTAACAGAAAGCAGAGAGTCGGAATAAATGGGTCATTTTCTGGTAGGCAAACAGTAACTAGTGGGGTGCCACAAGGATCGGTGCTGGGGCCCCAAATATTTACAATCTACATTAATGACTTGGATGAAGGGATCAAGTGTAATGTAGCCAAGTTTGCAGATGATACAAAGATGGGTGGGAAAGCAAGTTGTGCAGAGGACTCAAAGAATCTGCAAAGGGATATAGACAGGCTAGGTGAGTGGGCAGACATTTGGCAGATGGAGTATAATGTGGGAAAGTGCGAGGTTATCCACTTTGGCAGGAAAAATAAAAAAACAAACTATTATTTAAATGGAGAGAGATTACAAAATGCTACAGTTCAGAGGGACCTGGGGGTCCTTGTGCATGAAACACAAAAAGTTAGCATGCAGGTACAGCAAGTAATCAAAAAGGCAAATGGAATGTTGGCCTTTATTTCAAGGGGGTTGGAGTATAAAAGCAGAGAAGTCCTGCTACAACTGTACAAGGTATTGGTGAGACCACATCTTGAGTACTGCGTACAGTTTTGGTCTCCTTATTTAAGGAAGGATATACTTGCATTGGAGGCAGTTCAGAGACGATTCACTAGGTTAATTCCAGAGATGAGGGGTTTGACTTATGAGGAAAGGTTGAGCAGGCTGGGCCTATACTCACTGGAATTTAGAAGAATGAGAGGTGATCTTATCGAAACATATAAGATACTGAGGGGGCTCGACAGGGTAGATGCAGAGAGGATGTTTCCCCTCATGGGGAAATCTAGAACTCGGGGGCACAGTCTCAGAACAAAGGGTCGCCCTTTTAGAACTGAGATGAGGAGGAATTTCTTCTCTCAGAGGGTCGTAAATTTGTGGAATTCTCTGCCCCAGAGAGCCGTGGGGGCTGGGTCATTAAATACATTTAAGGTGGAGATAGACAAATTTTTGCAAGATAAGGGAGTGAAGGGTTATGGGGAGCGGGCAGGCTTTGAGTCCAAGATCAGCCATGATCTTATTGAATGGCGGAGCAGGCTCGAGGGGCCAAGTGGCCTATTCCTGCTCCTATTTCTTATGTTCTTATGTTTTTATATTCTATATAATTGTATGTAAAGTGGCATTTATTCCTGTTTTCACTTTCTGTGCTAAAATGGACCTCAAAACGGAGCCAGTTCTGATGAAAGATCATTGACCTGATTGATCTCTCTCCACCGATGCTGCCTGACCACCTGGGTATTTCCAACCATTTTCTGCTTTCACTTCAGATGTCCAGCGGCCGCACTATTTTGCTTTTCACAGAATCATAGAATGATGCAGCACGGAAGGAGGCCATTCAGCCCATCGTGCCTGTGCCAGCTCTTTGAAGGAGCGATCCAATTAATCTCACTCCCCACCCCCACCCTGCTCTTTCCCTGTATCCCTGCGAATGTTTACTCTTCAAATATTTATACAACTCTTTTGAATGTTATCATTGACTCTGCTTCCCCCGCTCTTTCAGGCAGCGCGTTCCAGATCACAATAACTCGCTGAGTTTTAAAAAAAATGTTTCCTCATGTCGAGTTTGGTTCCTCTGCCAATCATCTTAAATCTGTGTCCTCTGGTTACTGACAGCCCAGTGAGTGGCGAGGAGGTGCCTCTCACAGTTGGAGTAGCCCTTCTCCACATCAGTGAGTATCCTGGATGAGTAGACCTCTGGTCTCAGCCTGTCGTGCCTCTCTTGGAGCAGCACAGCACTCAGACTGACCCCGCTGGCTGCCACCTCCAGGAAAAACTCTCTCTCCCCATCAATAGCCCCTAGAGCTGGTGCGGTCTGCAGATCCTCCTTGAGCTTTACAAATGCTGCCTCGCAACCCTCGTCCCAAGCCCACTCTACACCCTTGTGTAAGAGTCGGAGCAGAGGGGCTGCTGTGGCTGCATAATCCTCAATAAAATCTCTGCAGTACCCAGTCAGTCCTAGAAAAGACCTTACCCCTGTGACTGTGTTGGGGGCTGGTAACTCCTGCACTGCTTCCCTTCTGGCTCTGTCAATGGCCCTCTCCCCTGCGCGCACAGTTAGCCCTAGGAATTTTACTTCCTGTTGGCCAAACTGTTCCTTCTTAGGGTTTACCTTGAAGCCTTCTTGCTGGAGCAGCTCCAGCAGTTCAGCCAGTAGTGGACCATGTTCCTCTCCTTCATCAGTGAACAGGAGTAGGTCATCCACATACTGTACCAACTGCCAGGGCCGGCTGAAGCCCTTCAAACAATAAGCCATGCATTGGTGAAAAATGCTGGGGCTATTGTGGAAACCCTGGGGTAGGCAATTCCAGGTGTACTGTTGGCCTTTAAACGTGAAGGCGAACTTGTACTGGTCCTCCCTTCTTAAAGGGATGGACCAAAACCCGTTGGAAATGTCCAGCACTGTGAAGGTGGTTGCAGATGCTGGGATACTTCCAATGAGGTCGGCAACGGCTGCCACCGTGGGTGCACAGGCGGGGATGTTACGGTTGAGTACCCGATAGTCCACTGTGGCCCTCCAGGAGTTGTCCGGTTTTCTAACCGGCCACAGTGGGGAGTTTACATGGGTGGCTATCGGTCTCAGCACCCCCTGCTTTACTAAGGAAAGCCATGGCTGCTTCCATGTCTGCTTCCGCCTCCCTGGGAAAGTTATACTGCTTCTGTGGTCGGATCATGGGGTTTCCACTGACACTAACCTCGACCCCGTTGACCCTCTCACAGTCATGCTTGTGAGTGGCAAATGCTGCGAGGTGTGCTCGCACAAATGCCTGGTACTCCACCGGAGTGTTACTGACCATTTGCTCGAGGTCGTAACCTTCCTTAGATTTTAGGGTACACAAGGTCCCCTTACCCTGTTTCCCTGGGATGACTGCCACTTCACTTTCTCTACCCACACATGCTCCCCACAGACAGTGGTTCCTCCGATCCACTAAAATCCTGTGGCCTGCGATAAAGTCGGCCCCCAGGATCCCCGTCCCCTCTTTCCCCCATTTCATCAGGACACAGGTCCACTTGGTGTGGAGAGTCCCTAAATGAATGGACAACGGGATGGAGAACGAGCCAGCCTGCTCGTTACCTGTGAATCCCACTAAACTGTACGGGACCCCGTTAGACAGAGGTGAGGCTGTGGGATTCTCTGAATAGACTATGGTGCTGGAGGCTCCAGTATCTAACAGATAAGTCCCTTTTACCTTTTCCACCTCCATCCTAACAAGTGGCCTCTTCCATGCGACGTACTCCAGGGGACACAGGTAGACAGGCTGCGCTGGCTCTAGTCATAAGCCTGTGTTTGGTGGGGCAGATGGGGTCACTGTCCCAGTGGCTGTGGCTACCTTTCCTGGGTCAGTTAACAAGGCTCGAATCGCTTCTACGACCGAGTCTAACGTGTGGGGAGAGGTTGGGATTTCTACTTTTGGGGCAGGGACTGGGGAATTCTTTCCTAGGTTATCCTTCCATGGATTCCTACAGTCCTTCCTCCAATGCCCACTCTTCCCGCACCCAAAACAGTTACGCTTCATGTCGGAAGGGTTACCCCTTCCTGGTGCCACTATTTCTTACCCTGGCTGGGTTTTATCTCATGCACCTTCCCCTTGGGTGGATGCTCCTCTGTCCCTCTACTGTTCCGGTAAGCCAGGGTCAGTTGTCTGACCACTGTCTCTTCGGTGCCCTAGGGGTCCCTTGGGTCAAACCACAGCTCGGCCTTGGCTCTGATCCGTGGCAAGCTGTTTGCCACCAGACTTTGGAGCCAGTGGGCCAGCTCATCCTGGTTCAGGTGAGCCCTGTTGAGAACCCCATTACAGGCACTCCTGTACACAGGCCACAGTCGGTCTGCGAAAACCTGTGGGGTCTCCCCTGCTAGCTGTGTCGTCTTCTCCACCCGGGAGAAGGGACTACCATCATTCATACACATGGCCTCCAGAACTCCCTCTCTGATAGCAGCATATCCACCCTATCCCCTCTTACTCTCTGCGGAGAGGGACTGGTAGATTCTGCTGTCCAGTGAGAACAGGAGCATTTTGGCCATCTCGGCATCATCGCAGTCGTTGATGCCCGCTGCCTGTTCCACTTCCATGAAGTGGACCGAGGGGTCCTCTTCTTGAGTGAGCTTGCCCAGGTGACTTATCATAGCCCTAAGCTGTTGGGTACTGTGGGGAGCCACGTATTGGCTTTCAAGGGGTCCTTGACCCCCACCACCGCCGGTGGGCCAAACTTTTGCTGCCGGACCGGGCACATCGGCCCCGACTCCGACTTCTCCTGCATTGGTTCGCCCACCCCTGCCTGCTGCCAAGCCGAGTTAAAACCCGGCACCACAGGTGGTGGTGTGTACTCCCTGCCAGCCTCACAAATCGCCCTTCCCTCCTGCTGCCCAACCGGGTCGTTCCCCGGTGCCACAGGTGGCGTTCGAACAGTTTCCCCCTGCACTTCCAGGTCCACCCGGGCCGTACCCGGGCTTAACAGGAATACCATGCCTTTGGCTCTGGACAGAGCAAGGTTCAAACTTTCTATTTGTTTCTGGCAGGGGCCGTGCTCTCCCGCTTCATACCCCCTTGTGCTTGCTACCTTGTGAGCTGCCTGGACATCTCTTAACCTCTCTTCTAGTTCCTTTACTTGCCTGGCAAGGCAGGTGTTCTCTTCCCTCAACACCAGTTCACTGGTTTTTGCTTCGGTGACCTGACACTGAAAATACTCTTGACTGTTCCTGTGCGTTTCCACTAACTGCCTCCTTTCCTGATCTCGGGCTGTTAGTTCATTCAATAACGTTTCCCCTGCTAGGGCCCTTGCTTGAGATAGCTGAGCAGACTCCTGCAGTTCTGCTTTGAGTGTCTCTACATGTTTATCTAATAGTTGTATCTGTTTCTGGGAACAGATCAACCAGATGGCCTTTTCCACAGATTTCCTGTGGTCTTTGCTCTCAGTCCACTTAGCTGCTGCGTCTATTGGACGTTCAGCGCGTAGCAGACTGCGCACCCACTTCTTAGTTATGTTCACCTTTTCGAACACATAAGAGGAAATCCTTTCCTCCATCTTGATTCTCTCCTCAAACACAGTGTCCACTGCATCACATCCCTTTTGCCAAGCTCATGCCGCGGTCGCCATTATGTAGGGGGTGGTGTTTTTGTGTCAGCTTTACCTCTGACTTCTGAGCGGTTCGAATCGCTCCCACTCCCTTGGTTCTAGACCTTAGACTTATTTGGGGGTTGTGATACAAAAGGTGCAGCAGACAACTGAGTTTGATGAAAGAACTTCAATCTTTATTAAAAGGTAAGACACAAATAATAACACTCTTATCACTCTAAAGGTGGGGAACACTTCGGTACAAGCGAGGGAAATGACAGTAGAACAATACTTCACCCCTCCCAATCCCACTTTACTAGCTAAGTTAGGTTTTGAAGGACCAGGGATAATGCTCACCAATCCTTTGACAGTTGGGCTAAATCGCGGTTTTGGGGTTCGCTGTTTATGGCGGTTAGTGTCTGCCGTACCCCGTACGCGGTAGAAGACTTCACCTGGGTCTCTGGTCAGTCTTCGCGAGTCCGCTGATGCGGTAGGATGTCGTTATGGATTTATCTGGTGAGTACCCAATTTCTTTAGTTGAGCAGTAGGGCTTAGAGTCTTTGGGGAAAATCTTACCCAGGGGTAAGTCAGGAGTAGTTTGTAGTGTGGAAACTTTGTGATTCTTCGGGTTTTCTTCCCTGGAGTTGGTCTTTGTTGGTTGCGGTGGCCTGCGATTACCCGGTCAGTTGGGGGTAATGCGCGGTTGTTGGTTTCGTGAGGCCTTTTGTTTCCACGATGGCTTTAGGCCTTGGTTGGTGTGTCGGTCGACCTCGTGGAGCCGTCGGTGACTTGCTGCTGCTTGTTGCTCCGGATGACTGTGTTGGGGCCGTTGTTGGAGGTCCGTCGAGGTAGTGTCTTCACGAGCTGGACTCAGGTGTGTCTGAGTGGTGAGTGATGCCGACTCGCTTCCAGCTCGGGCCTTCTTCTTCTTGGTCTCTCCTCCTTCTGATGACCACCGGTTGCGACTCACTGCTCGACCCAACGAACGCTGAACTGTGGTGTTTCTCTCTCTTCTTGCTAGCTTGGTGTGTGCTTGGTGGGCCTTCAATTATGCAGAATTGAAGTGGCCTTATCTACCCGCCAAATCTGTTCAGTTCATTGTCTAGTTTTGGCGGGCACGTAAATCGGTAACGATTTACTAGCACGTTAACTGGGTTTTAATAGGCCTTCAATCTGACCCATTGAATATGGCCTTATCTACCCACCAAATCTGTTCAGTTCATTGTCTGAATTTGGCGGGCCTGCTACCAGTAACTGCTCTGTAAGTGTCAAATGGGTTTTGGGATGGTTTGCATCCTGTCGATCTTCTTGGCTGATTGCTGGTGATTGGTTTTGTGTTTTGGGTTCCTAGGCTGATCTATAGCCTAGTCCTGGGTGCTCTGTATATTGCATGTTTCTTGATGGGCCCTGTCATCGGTTTGATGGGACCTGTTGTTTTGGGTGGGACTGTCTTCTCCTCGGGTCTAATGTCGAAATGTTAATGCTTGCTGGAGCTTTGAGTGAGGTCATCCCGGTTCCCCAGACATTGCAATTAACTGCAATACCCAAACTGCTTTTCCAGTTCTGACGAAGGGTCTTTGACCTGAAACGTTAACTCTGTTTCTCTCTCCACGGATGTTGCCTGGCCTGCTGAGTTTTTCCAGTGTTTTCTGTTGTTGTTTCTGCTTTTACAGAGGTTGAACCCACCTCTTGTTCCTTTACAGGCCCAGACATAGTTTTAAAATGCCAGAACTTGGTTTTTGGTCTTACAGTCTCTTAGGTTAGGCCCAAATACTATATTATCACTCTGAGGTAGTTCCAAAGTCCTTTTTCCTTAAGTTTTGGGGATCTGTAAATTTTGGAAACCTTACAGCGGGTGCTTTTAGGGACAGAATTATGTATGGCGTTGCCAATATCTTATGTATGGCGTTGCCAATATATTACTGGAAGTCTGTTAATCTGTTAGTCTGGGCTTCTGCCAAGTAGCAGACTCTTAAAGGGGCATGTCTTTTTATTCTCATTGAAATATTGTTCGACTAACATTTTCTGTCTACAAAAGGAAAAGAGACCGCAGAGGCACATATCCTAACTCGCACCAAGTCCCGTTCACCCATCACCCCCTGTGCTCGCTGACCTTCATTGGCTCCCGGTTAAGCAACGCCTCGATTTTAAAATTCTCATCCTTGTTTTCAAATCCCTCCACGGCCTCGCCCCCCGACCCCCGCCTCCCTATCTCTGCGATCTCCTCCAGCCCCACAACTGCCCCGAGATCTCTGCGCTCCTCTAATTCTGGCCTCTTGCGCATCCCCCGATTTTCATCGCTCCACCATTGGCGGCCGTGCCTTCAGCTTGCCTGGGCCCCTAAACTCTGGAATTCCCTCCCTAAACCTCTCCTCCTCTCTACCTCTCTTTCCTCCTTTAAGACGCTCGTTAAAACCTACCTCTTTGACCAAGCCTATCCTAATATCTTTCTTATGTGGCTCGGTGTCAAATTTTGTTCGATAATCGCTCCTGTGAAGCGCCTTGGGACGTTTTACTATGTTAAAGGCGCTGTACAAATACAAGTAGCTGTTGTTGTTTTGTTCTCTGTGATATTGCGTGCAAGTGGCCGGTTTCAACCTCACTTGGCTTTCCAACAGATGCTTTATAAGTGCTTCTTCATTGGGAGGTGACTGGCAAGGTGGAGTTCTGGAAGTGAGAGAGAGAGAGAGAGAGAGAGGGAAAACAGTGAGAGTAATTTCTATCTGACACAAGTGCAATAGAGGAGAAGAGAATGCAACCAAACGCAGGAGAACTGTCTCCGCAAGGAATCCTCCTAATAAATCAGACGCAAGTAAAACAATCAACCTCATTAACAGGAAATTGTCTGTGGTTGATGACAGATTGTGGCAAGCTGGGGGAAATTCCAGAACACCAAGGCAATAATCTAGTTAGAACTATTTGCAATTAAGTGCTGACGTGTGTACTAGATCCTAATCATAGTATTAGGGATTTAAAAAAAAATTAACTTTCTTCTCTTCAGCTGTGACTCAATGGGTGGCACCCTCGCCTCTGAGTCAGAAGGTTGAAGGTTCAAGTCCCACTCCGGAAACTCGAGCACAAAAATCTAGGCTGACACTCCCAGTGGAGTGCTGAGGGAGTGCTGCACTACCAGAGGTGCCATCTTTCGGACGAGACGTTAAACCGAGGCCTCCGTCTGCTCTCTCAGGTGGACGTAAAAGATCCCATGGCACTATTTCAAAGAAGAGCAGGGGAGTTATCACCGGTACGATAGCAAAATACTGCAGATGCTGGAAATCCGAAATAACAACAGAAAACGCTGGAAAAACTCAGCAGGCCAGGCAGCATCCGTGGAGAGAGAAACAGAGTTAACGTTTCAGGTCGAAGACCTTTCATCAGAACTGGAAATAGCAGGAAATGAAATAGATTTAAGGCAAGGATAAAGCTGGGAAAAGGGGGAGGGGATGAAAGAACAAAAGGAGAGATTAAGAGACATTAATCACCGGTGCCCTGGCCAGTATTTATCCCTCAACCAACACCACTGAAACAGATGATCTGGTTATTATCACATTGCTGTTTGTGGGATCTTGCTGTGTGCAAATTGGTTGCTGCCTTTCCTACATTACAACAGTGACTACACTTCAAATGTTGGCTGTGAAGCGCTTTGGGACGTCCCGAGGTCGTGAAAGGCGCTATAGAAATGCAAGTCTTTCTTTCTTCTCCATAGCCAGCTGCCCTCTTGTCCAAGTGTTCTTCATACACAAGTCTTGATAAGCTATTCCACTACGGTGTGGGGGGGGGGGTCACCGCTGAGCCCCATCCTGTCATCATCTGATGTTCATACACACGAGCAGGGGGCTACAAGTAGTGTTGTAAGCTGTTCCGCCATGGGGGCAATCAGAGCTGAGCCCCATCTTGTCCTTAGCCACCATCCATGCACATACACTTTATAACAGGAAGTTAGCAGGACTGCATTCGGGAGCGGGGACCCAGGCTGTACTGGTTCCCCCACCCCCGGGGAGAAAGCACAGTGCACACAGACTTTGACAGGCTGTCATATGGGAGATTATTAGAGCAGATTAAGAGGTATGGAAATGGTGAGAGGATGGCAAAGTGGATTAAGAATTGGTTAGAAGAGAGAAAACTGGTAGCAAGAGTTAAGGGCAGTTTTTGGAAGTGCGTAGTGATGTCCACTTCTGTTCACTCTATAGAAACATAGAAAAATAGGAGCAGGAGTAGGCCATTCGGCCCTTCGAGCCTGCTTCGTCATTCAATGTGATCATGGCTGATCCTCTATCTCAATACCATATTCCCGCTCTCTCCCCATACCCCTTGGTGCCTTTTGTGTCTAGAGATGCCTTTTGTACATATCAATATCAATGACGTGGATCTGGGGTGAGAAGGTGTGCGTCAATATTTGCAGACGATACCAAAATGTGTGGTATAGCTAATTCTTCAGAAGACCGAAGGAAGCTACAGAGATGCATTGATAAGATGGGGGTGAGTGAGCTCAAAGGTGGTAGATGGAATTCAATGTCAGTGAGCATGAGGTAATCCATTCTGGTTAAGAAAGTACCAGCAGTATTTACACTCTGAATGGAAGTAGGCTCGGGGCTGTGCAAGAGCAGAGGGATTTGGGGGGAGGGGGGGAACAGGTTCACAGGACAGGAAAGACAGAACTTCAGACTGATAAGGCTGCTATAAAGAAGCTAATGACGTTCTACATTTTATTACAAAGGGGCCATAGAATACAAAAGGCAAGAGCTAAGATGACCCTTTATGAAACCTTAATAAGCCATCACTTAAGAGTGCTGTGTGACTTATTGGGCTTCGCACTATAGGAAAGATACTGAGGCTTCAGAGAGGGTACAATGCAGATTCACCAGAATGCTGCCTGGTATGAGGAAATACAAATAAAAGAAGACAAAAAGTTCTGGGATATCTTCTAAAGAAAGAAAGACTTGCATTTATACAGCGCCTTTCACGATCACCGGACGTCTCAAAGCGCTTTACAGCCAATGAAGTACTTTTTGAAGTGTAGTCACTGTTGTGATGTGGGAAACGCGGCAGCCAATTTGCGCACAGCAAGCTCCCACAAACAGCAATGTGATAATGACCAGATCATCTGTTTTTAGTGATGTTGGTTGAGGGATAAATATTGGCCCCAGGACACCGGGAAGAACTCCCACTGCTCTTCTTCGAAATAGTGGCCGTGGGATCTTTTACGTCCACCCGTGAGAGCAGACGGGGCCTCGGTTTAACGTCTCATCCGAAAGACGGCCCCTCCGACAACGCAGCGCTCCCTCAGAGTGTCAGCCTAGATTTATGTGCGCAAGTCCCACTCAGGAACCCACAACCTTCTGACTCAGAGGCAATGGTGACACCAACGGAGCCATTTGGAAAAATGAGGTCTTTTTTCATTAGAACAACACAGATTAAGGGGCAATATGATAGAAGTGTTCAAAACTATGAAAGGATGGGCCGAGGCAGATAGAAGCAGACTGTTCCCAGTAGTTGAGCGGGCCAAGGGGCCATAGATACAGATTTTACATCTAAGGAATTTAGCACAGAGGGCAGGGGAAACATCTTTACGCAGAGAGTCGTGAGGCTGTGGACTTCACTTACAGTAGTAGTTGAGGCAGAAACAATGTCAACCTTCAAGATTAGATTGGATAGGGGATGAAGTAAAAGGTGATAAAGGGATATGGGAAGTGGGCGGGTAAGTGCGATTAGGACTCTTTGCTCTCGTCATCAACACTGATTGGTGGGGTTGAATGGCCTGTTTCTGTGTTGTAATTTCGATGCATTAATTGAAGAAAAGCAGAGGAGATCTCCTGGTGTCCTGGCCAACATTTATCCTTCAACGAATATCACCAAACACAGATTATTTGGCCAACTATCTCTATGCTGTTTTGTGGGATCTTTCTGTGCACAAATTGGCTGCCATGTTTGCCTACAGAACAACAGTGATTACATTTTAAAAGCAATTCATTGGTTGTGAAGCACTTTCGGGGGGCTTGAGGCTATGAAAGGCGCTGTAGAGACACAAGTCCTCTCCTTTCTTTGGTGACAACATTTGAAAATGGGCAGAACTAGGGCAAGGAAAATTCAACACCGATTACACATTGGGATCGCGTGTTGGGGGTGGGGTGGGGGGTGGTGAGGTAAAGGAATGGGAGACACTGGATTATGCCCCTATTCATAGTCCATGAGGGATCAATCTAGCCCACTTAAACTCAACGAAATTTGTTTGAGTCAGTTCGGAAAGAGGCTGACAGGTGAGTTGGGAGTGTGATGGTTAGGCATGAATGCTAACCAGCGACATATCCAGGCTTCTGCTCAGACATGGTGGGATGCGTGCTCGCTCAATTGGAAAGGGCGAACACCACAGGAATCTCTAATAATGGAATTGAGCTCCTGGGCCACGTTGGGTCTGGGAGCTTATCGAAGGGGGTGGGGGCAAATGATGTGCTGCTGGCCAAGGGTTAGGGAATATTTAAAGGGATACAGCCACTTTAAGGTCAACATTAACCGTGTCACTCTTTAAAAAAGCATCTTTGAGCCTTTTCAAGACGGTTTGGGGCAGAAACAGTGGTTGCTGTAATCAACACGGAGGTGGGAAGCAGCGTATGGGTGAGGGGCAGCACTGCGTGTAGAGGAGAAAGTGGTGGCTCGTTGGCTGGTGGAGTTCCAACACAATTTTTTTTTTTATTATTCATTCTGGGAATACGGGCATCGCTGGCATTAATCGGCCATCCCCCAGTTGCCCTTGAGAAGGTGGTGGTGGGCCGCCTTCTTGAACTGCTGCAGTCCGTGTGGTGAAGGTGCTCCCACGGTGTCGTTGGGCGGGGAGTTCCAGGATTTTGACCCCAGCGACGGTGAAGGAACGGCCGATCTATGTCCAAGTTTGGAGGGGAACTTGGAGGCGAGGGTGTTCCCATCCAGCTGCTGCCCTTGACCTTCTCGCGGGTAGAGGTCGCAGGTTTGGGAGGTGCTGTCAAAGACCAGAAGGAAATGGAGCCGAGGAGAGCGCGCGGGGAACCTTCCCAAAAAAATATCTTCTGCCTAAACATTGGAAATGCAAACCACAGCAACTGCAACTTGCGACTTTTAACGTAGAAAAACGTCCCAAGGCGCTTCACTGAGGCGTAAGCTAAAGAAGGAGAGGTTAGATGGGGCAACGGAAAGCTTAGTCAAAGAGCTGGGCTTTAAGGAGGGTGTTAAAGGAGGTGGGGCAGAGGGGGTTTAGGGAGGGAATTCCACAGCTGGGCCTGATCAAAGGCCTCAATCAGCATACAGCATGTGTGGTTATTAAGACTCGCTCTCAAATGGAGAGGAAGTGATTGGCACCAGTTCATAGTTCCAACAGAAATATGTGCTGCGTTGGCTTTGAGCCTAGGTTCCGGATGTGAAAGACCCGCTATGTCATCAGTTCCCTGTTTTAGTGCTGAGTGCGTTGAAACTCCCGGTTAAACCAGGAGCAGGAACGCGGTCGGTTTTCTGAGCTGACGTTTCTTTTTGTTCCTTCTTCTTCTCGTTTCAAGATTAACTTGGCACTTTACTGTTCAACTTGAAAACAAGATGGATGCAAAGGTTGAACGTGCCCACTGGGGGGGGTCCCATTCTCTCTTTTTTTTCCCCCTTTATTTGATCATGGGGAGATCGGGCATACCAAGGCTGGTGAAGTTGGATCTCGCAGTGCCTCTTTTCCGGGTGCAAAGAGGTCCAATTGAAGAGGGCCAACCTCCCGCTCCCGAACAGTGCCAGAAACACATCCAACGTCATATTGGTTCAGGTGCTGTAGAGGCGTCCTTTGTGGCTAATAAGGGGCCTAACGCGCCTGTTTTAGGACCCAGATGTTAGCCCTGAACGCAGTACGTTCAGGATTACCAGACCCGCCTGTGGGCTAACCAGTGGTCCTTAAAGGGACCACCACCAAGAAGCCACGCTTTGCAATAAATGCTTACCTTAATGTGGGGTCGGCAGGAGCGGGAGTTCCCACTGTCGGCTCCCCATCCAAACTGCGGGCTGCTGCCGCCCACCGCTCGCCATCCAAATCATTGCCTCCCTCCCCAACCGACGCACCCTCAATCTCGCTCCCCTTGCGACCAGCGATTATCCTAATCAGAGCGCTGGGCCATATTGCCATGGTCCTCCCACTGGCCACATTAGAAAAAAAATGAGAAGTCGCACAACACCAGGTTATAGTCCAACAGATTTATTTAAAATTACAAGCTTTCGGAGCTGTCGCCCCTTCCTCAGGTAGAGTTACTGTGAGACAATCTACCAGAATTCACAGAATATAAACACAGAGAAAATGCAGAGATTCAATCTATCCCTACATCAAAGACATACTAAGAGCACAGCCAAGACAATGAGATGTGTCCCAGGGGGTCCAACGTGTCAAAACACCTGCTGGATGCATATCCTCTCCATTTGGATTTGTTTCTTGTGTTTGTTTCTTGTGTTTGTTTTTTAAAAAAAGCTGGAAAGACCGGCAACGATGTCAAGTCACGTTCTGTAACGTGACATGAACCCGATATCCCTATTGAGGCTGTCCTCATGAGTGCGGAACTTGGCTATCAGTTTCTGCTCGATGATTTTGCGTTGTCGTGTATCCCGAAGGCCGCCTTAGAGAACGCTAACCCGCAGATCCGAGGCTGAATGTCCTTGACTGCTGAAGTGTTCCCCGACTGGGAGGCAACCCTCCTGCCTGGCGATTGTTGCGCGGTGTCCGTTCATACGTTGTCTCAGTGTCTGCATGGTCTCGCCGATGTACCATGCTCTGGGGCATCCTTTACTGCAACGTATCAGGTAGACAACGTTGGCCGAGTCACATGAGTATGTACCATGTACCTGGTGGGTAGTGTCCTCACGTGTGATGGTGGTATCTGTGTTGATGATCTGGCATGTCTTGCAGAGGTTGCCATGGCAGGGTTGTGTGGTGTCGTGGTCACTGTTCTCCTGAAAGCTGGGTAATTTGCTGCGAACGATGGTACTTTTGAGGTTAGGCGGCTGCTTGAAGGCGAGTAGTGGAGGTGTGGGGATGGCCTTAGCAAGGTGTTCGTCGTCATCGATGACATGTTGACATGACCACATCATGACCACATTAGAAAAGACAGACTTGCATTAATACAGTGCCTTTCATGACCTCAGGCTGTCCCAAAGCGCTTTACAGCCAATGAAATAGTTTTGAAGTGTAGTCGTTGTTGTAATGTAGGAAACGCGGGAGCCAATTTGCGCACAGCAAGCTCCCACAAACAGCAATGGGATAATGACCAGATAATCTGCTTTTCAGTGATGTTGGTTGAGGGATAAATATTGGCCCAGGACACCAGGGAGAACTCCCCCTGCTCTTCTTCGATGAACACCATGGGATGCTTTACGAGAAGACAGACGAGGCCTCGGTTTAACGGCCCAACTGAAAGACGCCCCTCCGACAGTGCAGCACCCCCTCAGTACTGCACCGGGAGTGTCAGCCTCGATTATACGCTCAAGTTTCTGGAGTGGGGCTCAAACCCACAACTTTGTCAGGCTAGAGTGCTATCACTCAGCTAAGGCTAGTGTGTATTGTGGATGCCATCCATATGATATGTTTGTATTGTGGCGGATCGCCACCTAAACGGGCATAACCCACTTTTCCGTCTGTGGACAATATATCGGTGAACCTTCCCTTTAAGGCGCCTTACCTTTAAGACAGGAGTGGGCGGGGCTTCAGGGTTTTTCCAGAGAATTCTGGGAGCAGCTTTCTCAGCCATTTTGTGTGCCATGCAGTGAATTAAAGTTTCTTGTTTTCCACATATGGATTCAGCCTCCATTCGTGTTTCGCGGCAGCCTCAACAGTATGTACATTTGTATAGATGTAGAAAAATATCCCAAGATGCCTCACAGTTGGAGTGGGGTTGGGGGGGTGGGTCAGACCTGTGCTAGAATATGAGGGGAGCTTGGATCTTGTTTCACCAGAATGATACCGGGTCTAAAAGGGTTAAATTATGAGGATAGGTTGCATAGACTAGGCTTGTATTTCCTTGCGTATAGAAGATTAAGTGGTGATCTAATTGAGGTGTTTAAGATGATTAAAGGATTTAATAGGTCCTCTGATGTGGGAGTTCAGAACAAGTGGCATAATTTTAAAATTAGAGCCAGGCCATTCAGGTTTGATGTCAGGAAGCACTTCTTCACACAAAGGATGGTGGAAATCTGAAACTCTCTCCCCCCAAAAGCTGTTGAGGCTGGGGGTCAATTGAAAATATCGAAACTGAGATTGATAGTTTTTTGTTAGGCAAGTGTATTAAGGGATAGGGAACCAAGGCGGGTAGATGGAGTTAAGATACAGATCAGCCGTGATCTAATTGAAAGGTGGAACAGGCTTGAGGGGCTGAATGGCCTCCTCCTGCTCCTTTGTCCCTATGAGTGTGACCAAAGGCAAAGTCAACAGGATTGTGAAGGTGGGGGAAGTTGTACCAAGGGGGAAGG
Source organism: Squalus acanthias (assembly GCA_030390025.1). Taxonomy (NCBI): domain Eukaryota; kingdom Metazoa; phylum Chordata; class Chondrichthyes; order Squaliformes; family Squalidae; genus Squalus; species Squalus acanthias. The sequence continues at coordinate 7,837,927 of CM059450.1, forward strand.
GTTTAGACAGAGAGCTCTGGAGTTTGGGGACAAGATGGCTGATGCCTCTGCCATGGATGGTAGGGTTGAGGGAGGAGGAACCTGTTCACCGGACTGGTTCCTGGGATGGGGGGATTGTCCTATGAGGAGAGATTGAGTAGACTAGGCCTATATTCTCCAGAGTTTAGAAGAATGAGAGGTGATCTCATTGAAACATACAAAATTCTTACAGGGCTTGACAGGGTAGATGCAGGGAGGATGTTTCCCCTGGCTGGGGAGTCTAGAACCAGGGGTCACAGTCTCAGAATAAGAGGTTGGACATTCAGGACTGAGATGAGGAGAAATTTCTTCACTCAGAGGGTGGTGACTCTTTGGAATTCTCTACCCCAGAGAGCTGTGGAGGCTCAGTCGTTGAGTATATTCAAAAATGAGAAGTCGCACAACACCAGGTAATAGTCCAACAGATTTATTTAAAATTACAAGCTTTCGGAGCTATCCTGCCCCTTCTTCAGGTAAAGTTACACTGAGTGAATCTACAAAAGTTCACAATATAAACACAGATACTACAGAGATACAATCTTTCCTTACATCAAAGACACACCAAGAGCACAGCCAAGACAATGAGATGTGTCCCAGGGGGTCCAACGTGTCAAATCCTGCTGTCTGTAGCCGATCTCTCTCCATATCCCTTCCCCTCTCTGCCTTTTTTGGGGTTTGTATTTTGGGTTTGATTTTTTGTGTTTGTTTTTTTTTAAACTGGAAAGACAGACAACGATGTCAAGTCACGTTCTGTAGCGTGACATGAACCCGATATCCCGGTTGAGGCCGTCCTCATGAGTGCGGAACTTGGCTATCAGTTTCTGCTCGATGATTTTGCGTTGTCGTGTGTCTCGAAGGCCGCCTTGGAGAACGCTAACCCGCAGATCTGAGGCTGAATGCCCTTGACTGCTGAAGTGTTCCCCAACTGGGAGGCAACTATCCTGCCTGGCGATTGTTGCGCGGTGTCCGTTCATACGTTGTCTCAGTGTCTGCATAGTCTCGCCGATGTACCATGCTCTGGGGCATCCTTTCCTGCAACGTATCAGGTAGACAACGTTGGCCGAGTCACATGAGTATGTACCATGTACCTGGTGGGTAGTGTCCTCACGTGTGATGATGGTCATCACCGCATCTCCGCATCATGAGTATATTCAAGACAGAGATCGATAGATTTTTGGATATTAAAGGAATCAAGGATATGGGGATAGTGCAGGAAAGTGGAGTTGAGGTAAAAGATCAGCCATGATCTTATTGAATGGCGGAGCAGGCTCGAAGGGCCGAATTGCCGACTCCTGCTCCTATTTCTTATGTTCTTATGTAACTTGCGCTAGATCAAGGTTGGATGTCAGGATGGACGATTATGCAGAGCTTGCCTTCAAGAGGGAGCTGGATGGGTTCTTGACTGGGGCAGGGATCGCATCATAGAGAAGATAAGTGTCTTTATTGGTCGATGTGATCTCCCGGGCTGGTTTCAATCGTCTGAGGGATTTTCTTCCCCTTGTTGGTCCTGGGTTTTTTCTCAGGTTTTTTTTGCCTCTCTGAGGTGATTACATGGCAATGTTACTTCCTCTAGGAAAGGATGTGGGAGGGGAGGGGAGGAGTGGTGGGGGGGGGGGGGGGGCGGATGAGGGATGTTGCAGCACAGACCAAGGAGGAGGTGAACATTGGGCCAGAATGCAAGTGGAGTGGCACATTTAAAAAAAGCTGGGCCAATCCAGGAGAGTTGGCAGAGGTCGGGGCGGAGGGTGATGGGGGTGGGGAGGGGAACGTAAGTGGTTAGTTACGATTACATAAGATATACGGCACAGAAACAGGCCAATCGGCCCAACCAGTCCATGCCGGCGTTTATGCTCCACTCGCGCCTCCTCCCGTCTTTCCTCATCTAAATCTATCAGCATAACCCTCTATTCCCTTCTTCCTCATATGCTTGTCTAGCCTCCCCTTAAATGCATCTATACTATTCACCTCAACCACTCCCTGTGGTAGCGAGTTCCACATTCTCACCACTCTCTGGGTAAAGAGGTTTCTTCTGAATTCCCTATTGGATTTCTTGGTGACTATCTTATATTGATGGCCTCTAGTTATGCTCTTCCCCACAAGTGGAAACATTCTCTCTGTATCCACTCTATCAAAACTTTTCATAATTTTAAAGACCTCTATTAGGTCACCCCTCAGCCTTCTTTTTTCAAGAGAAAAGAGACCCAGCCTGTTCATCCTTTCCTGATATGTATACCCTCACATTTCTGGTATCATCCTTGTAAATTTTCTCTGCACCCTCTCCAGTGCCTCTATATCCGTTTTATAATATGGTGACCAGAACTGTACGCAGTACTCTAAGTGTGGTCTAACCAATGATGCTCTGGCCTTGAATGTGGGGCAGGCTTGCTGGACCAGCTGGTCTTTTCCTGCCCCTCACTTTTGTAAGTTCATATGAATGTTCACAGGTAGGATGGAGCAAGGGCACAGGGAGGTTTGTAGGGAAGGAGGTTGAAGCCAGTGCGTTGGGCGATGGGGAGATAACGGGGAATGGCATTTGATTCACCCGCCTCGTCTGTCTGGGCTGGATTCAAAACCATGTCCCGGGAGGGGAAAGGACACTGTTCTGACAGACACCTCCCAGAGCAAGGAATTGTTAATCACTGCCTTATCCTGTCTAGTAATCGGCTCAAACCAGAGCCAAGGGTTGCCTATAGCTCAATCACTGAGGGTCGGCAACTCTGGTGGGACGTGTTCCTGGAGGTTTCATCACATGACCTTCAACTATCCCGCCCCCACACTCCCGCCATTGGTCGGCTGACACATCCATCCTCACAGCGTCCCGCCTCCCCAGGACCAATTGGAAAGCCGATTGGATGAATGAATCTTGACTGTCCTTCGAAACAACCTTTCCCCCAACACCCCGCCATCTTCAATATTTTAATAGCTTTACAAAGAAAATGGGGTGGGGCGGTGGGGGGGGGAGGAAACACACTTTTTCTCCCGGGATTTGCTCGCGGCAGAGCCTTGGGGATTAATCTTCAATTCCTGGAGTCTCCAGGGCCAATCCAAGGAGGCAATCCTGGAGACTTCAGGGCAATCCAGGAGGGTTGGCAACCCGATTAGACATCCATCCGGCCTCTCACTTGTGTACCAACAAGGACATTCCCCAGCCAAGTCCCCACCTGACCAGCTGCATTACACTTAGCCCAACTTCTTTTAAATGTGTCTCTCAGCTTCCATTCCTGGCCCAATGCTCACCTCCTCCTCGGTCTGTGCTGCAACATGCCCCCAGTCCCCCACCTCCCCCTTCCCCGCTCCCTTCCCCACATCCTCTCTTTCAGGAAGTATCATTTCAACACATTGAATGACATCACCACTTTCTGTCCTTTTTTTCTTAATCCCAACTTCCTTATTTAAAAGACCTTTTTTTTCTGTTATGTGTTCCGGATCAGACATTAACTCGGCCAAGCTTGAATTACTTATCCTGCTGGTTGTTTGAGGACGTTCCCATTGCGTCTCCAGCACCAGTGTTGTCTTTATTAAGCCACCAATCTATTGTGTACACCAAGGTCACGAGATCTCAGGACTTGAGGATGGGACACGTAAGAACATAAAGAATAGGAGCAGGAGTAGGCCATATGGCCCCTCGAGCCTGCTCTGAGTAAACAGGGGTGTCCTGGCCAATATTTACCCCTCAAACAACATCAATAAAACAGAATATCTGGTCATTATCAGATTGCTGTTTGTGGGAGCTTGCTGTGATCTCATTGGCTGCTGCGTTTCCTACATTACAACAGTGACTGCTCTTCACAATGTACTTCGCCGGCTGTAAAGCACTTTGGGACGTCCTGAGGTCATGAAAGGCGCTATAGAAATGCAAAGCTTTCTTTCTTTCGCAGTAAAGATGCTTCTGCATTGCCTGATCAAGCACCACTTAGCTACAACATGAGTTAGATACAGAGTAAAGCTCCCTCTACACTGTCCCATCAAACACTCCCAAGGCTGGTACAGCACAGGTTAGATACAGAGTAAAGCTCCCTCGACACTGTCCCATCAAACACTCCCAGGGCAGGTACGGCACGGGTTAGATACAGAGTAAAGCTCCCTCTACACTGTCCCATCAAACACTCCCAGGGCAGGTACAGCACGGGGTTAGATACAGAGTAAAGCTCCCTCTACACTGTCCCATCAAACACTCCCAGGGCAGTTACAGCACGGGTTAGATACAGAGTAAAGCTCCCTCTGCACTGTCCCATCAAACACTCCCAGGGCAGGTACAGCACGGGGTTAGATACAGAGTAAAGCTCCCTCTACACTGTCCCATCAAACACTCCCAGGGCAGGTACAGCACGGGGTTAGATACAGAGTAAAGCTCCCCCAACACTGTTCCATCAAACACCCCCAGGGCAAGTACAGCACGGGCTAGATACAGAGTAAACCTCTCTCTACACTGTCCCATCAAACACTCCCGGGGCAGGTACAGCACGGGTTAGATACAGAGTAAACCTCTCACTACACTGTCCCATCAAACACTCCCGGGGCAGGTACAGCACGGGTTAGATACAGAGTAAAGCTCCCTCTAAACTGTTCCATCAAACACCCCCAGGGCATGTACAGCACGGGCTAGATACAGAGTAAACCTCTCTCTACACTGTCCCATCAAACACTCCCGGGGCAGGTACAGCACGGGTTAGATACAGAGTAAAGCTCCCTCTAAACTGTTCCATCAAACACCCCCAGGGCATGTACAGCATGGGCTAGATACAGAGTAAACCTCTCTCTACACTGTCCCATCAAACACTCCTGGGGCAGGTACAGCACAGGTGAGATACAGAGAAAACTTCTCTCTACACTGTCCCATCAAACACTCCCAGGGCAGGTACATCACGTGTTAGATACAGAGTAAAGCTCCCTCTACACTGTCCCATCAAACACTCCCAGGGCAGGTACAGCATGGGTTAGATACAGAGTAAAGCTCCCTCTACACTGTCCCGTCAAACACGCCCAGGGCAGGTACAGCACGGGTTAGATACAGAGTAAAGCTCCCTCTACACTGTCCCGTCAAACACGCCCAGGGCAGGTACAGCACGGGTTAGATACAGAGTAAAGCTCCCTCTACACTGTCCCATCAAACACTCCCAGGGCAGGTACAGCACGGGTTAGATCCAGAGTAATGCTCCCTCTACACTGTACGAAAGGCTGATTTTTAAAGATATTTAGTCGATGAGAATCATATATGTATAACTTTAAGTGTAGCCATTGACCAAATAATATTACCCATAATTACTCCTGGGTAACTAAAAAAAGCTAAGACTTGTTCAAAATGTAGCTGTGACGGACGGTCAAAATCAGTTTTGACTAAGTTTTGATAACAAACAGCCACAGACTGCAAGTGAAGGTAAAATCATTAAATTGCGAAGAAAAATATATTATAATGCTGTACAGAACTTAGAATTCACTTAACAAAACTAATTGCAACAATATTTAAAGGATAATTAGTATAAATTCCAATAAAATGTGAGAGATCATGGAAGTTAAGCTATTTATCTGGTAGATTAAAGTGTGATAGTCTGGATACCAATCAAGACTAGTGAAGCAGCGCTGAAATGGGCTGGGCCCTTGGTGTCGAGAAAGGCATTGTACTGCTTGAAGCTAGAAATGAAAGAGAAAAAGTAAATTCCAATGGGGTGACAAGCTATAAACAAGATAACACGACAGCGGAACAGGGTTAATGGAATGTACTGGAGAAGGAGTGGCCAGGTTATTAGCCTTAACTTGAGTGACAATGGTATTTTGACCATTAGAACCAATTACAAAAGGTGATTTTGTTAAAGACCATATATGAACACTGGCCAAACGAACTGTTGATAAGGAAAGGGTTAAAACCTCGATACTCAAAGAACAACTTCACACAGAGATTTGCTGCGAAGAAAAGGAACAGACTTCCGACGACATTGCCCGTGTCCGAAGGGCTCCAGAAACCAAGGACTGCCAGCTATTCGTTTTACTATCGCCGAATGTTAAGTATTGATTACTGTCGGGTTCTCAAAATTCCCACATTCCCCAGAGTTATTAATAAGGGGTACCCCCGACAAAGTGGCTTCTAGACCTCGTGGCAGAAGCCTGCGACATTGAACAGAAACCAGGGCCCTGCAAAAACAGCAGGCCAGGTGACATGCAGACCTCAGTACAGGCTGCCAAAGGAGGCAGGGCTGGCCTCTACAGACAATGTTGTATATTACAGGTGATCGACCGACCTGTCTCCAGCCCCATCAAACTGTTTAGCATTTATACAAGGAAGTAAAGTCAACACAAATGAACAACCATCAGACCAGCAATCATCCTCCACTTAACAAATATTTAATATCGTTAAAGGCCATCTCCTGCCATTAACGTTAACTACCTTAACGAGCCCACCAGAATTAAACAAAGCACTGGGAAGATTTGGCGGGCAAATAAGGAACAATCGAACAGTATAACTTTAGAGTTCTACAAGCCGGGGTGCTACAGAGACCTGTGCTGGAAGAAGCGGGAGTTCCACAGAGATGAGACGAGCAGTTTTGCAGCCGAGCAGTTTAAAAAAACAAGCTGTTCAAGCCACACCGACAGGCTACAAGCAGGACAGCTGAAGCACAGGAGTTCTCCAGTACACAGTTCAACAGAAACAAGACCGTTCAACAAAGAAGGCCAGCAGCTCCAGAAACAGACCGACACACAAGAAACCAGAGCAACGGTTCCAGTGACCATCAAACACCTCGAGGCACAAGGGCCTTATGAAACCTTTTACTTAAAAGGACTTTAAACCATATCTCAACTGTCAAAGGATTCGTTTGGTGAGCATTATCCCTGGTCCTCAAGAGTCTAACTTAGCTAGTAAAGTGGGGTTGGGAGGGGTGAGGTATTGTTCTACTGTCATTTCCCTCGTTTGTACCAAAGTTAAGATTGACATGTTATGTTTCATCTCTCTTAAATAAACATTGGTTTTCCTCGCACCAATCCACGGGTCTGTTCATTTGTCCTTATCGCCGCTCGATAAGTCCTGGGCTCAGAACTAGGAAGGGGATAGGGATTCGCAACCGCACAGCGGGCAGCACGGCTCAGGAAAACATAACTGGCTGACCTACAAATAAGCCCGAGACAAAAACACCTTACATTACGCTGTAAGCTTAATAATTCTGATCTATTGCTCAAACATACTGGCTGTTGCCTATCTGTGTCTGTTCCAAGAACTCTGAGTGGTCACTTGACTGACTCACAAAACTGTCCAGTCAAACACTCCCAGGGCAGGTACAGCACGGGTTAGAGACACAGTAAAGCTCCCTCTACACTGTCCCATCAAACACTCCCAGTGCAGGTACAGCACGGGTTAGATACAGAGTAAAGCTCCCTCTACACTGTCCCATCAAACACTCTCAGTGCAGGTACAGCACGGGTTAGATACAGAGTAATGCTCCCTCTACATTGTCCCGTCAAACACTCCCAGGGCAGGTACAGCACAGGTTAGATACAGAGTAAAGCTACCTCTACACTATCCCATCAAACACTCCCAGGGCAGGTACAGCACGGGTTAGATAGCGAGTAAAGCTCCCTCTACACTGTCCCATCAAACACTCCCAGGGCAGGTACAGCATGGGTTAGATACAGAGTAAAGCTCCCTCTACACTGTCCCATCAAACAGACAACGTATGAACGAGCACCGCGCAACAATCGCCAGGCAGGATTGTTACCTCCCAGTCGGGGAACACTTCAGCAGTCAAGGACATTCAGCCTCGGATCTGCGGGTAAGCGTTCTCCAAGGCAACCTTAGAAACACACGACAACGCAAAATCATCGAGCAGAAACTGATAGCCAAGTTCCGCACTCATGAAGACGGTCTCAACCGGGATCTTGGGTTTATGTCACGATACATGACGTGATCCGGACTCGAGTCGTTGTTGGCTTATTCACAGATGTGATTCCCAGTAAAAAAGTAAAAATTTTCCCAGTAAAAAAGTAAAAATTTTAAAGCTTTTCGTTTTACATACAGACGGCAGCTTTTGACACGTCAGAACCCCTGCGACTCCACCTCATTGTCTCAGTTGTATCTTGCTAAGTCTTTGATGTGGTACCTTCCTGGCTGACCTGATTAACTTTATCACACCTCGGCAGATAGTCAGGATGATTTAATTTAGTTGTCTGCAATTGTAAGGTACACATGCTTTGTTGTCTATCTATATATGCTTTGGCGATTCTGTATCTATTTACTTCACCTGAGGAAGGGGCAATCGATAGCTCCGAAAGCTTGTGATTTCAAATAAAACTGTTGGACTATAACCTGGTGTTGTGCGACCTCTCAATTTTGTCCATCAAACATTCCCAGGGCGGGTACAGCATGGGTTAGATACAGAGTAAAGCTCCCTCTACACTGTCCCATCAAACACACGCAGGTCAGGTACAGCACCGGTTAGAGACAGAGGAAAGCTCTCTCTGCACTGTCCCATCAAACACTCCCAAGGCAGGTACAGCACGGGTTAGATACAGAGTAAAGCTCCCTCTACACTGTCCCATCAAACACTCCCAGGGCAGGTACAGCACGGGTTAGGTACAGAGTAAAGCTCCCTCTACCCTGTCCCATCAAACACTCCCAGGGCAGGTACAGCACGGGTTAGGTACAGAGTAAAGCTCCCTCTACACTGTCCCATCAAACACTCCCAGGACAGGTACAGCACGGGTTAGATACAGAGTAAAGCTCCCTCTACACTATCCCATCAAACACTCCCAGGGCAGGTACAGCACGGGTTAGATACAGAGTAAAGCTCCCTCTACACTGTCCCATTAAACACTCCCAGGGCAGGTACAGCACGGGTTAGATACAGAGTAAAGCTCCCTCTACACTGTCCCATCAAACACTCCCAGGGCAGGCACAGCACGGGTGAGATACAGAGAAAACCTCTCTCTACACTGTCCCATCAAACACTCCTGGGGCAGGTACAGCACAGGTGAGATACAGAGAAAACTTCTCTCTACACTGTCCCATCAAACACTCCCAGGGCAGGTACATCACGGGTTAGATACAGAGTAAAGCTCCCTCTACACTGTCCCATCACACACTCCCAGGGCAGGTACAGCACGGGTTAGATCCAGAGTAATGCTCCCTCTACACTGTCCCATCAAACACTCCCAGGGCAGGTACAGCACGGGTTAGATCCAGAGTAATGCTCCCTCTACACTGTACGAAAGGCTGATATTTAAAGATATTTAGTCGATGAGAATCATATATGTATAACTTTAAGTGTAGCCATTGACCAAATAATATTACCCATAATTACTCCTGGGTAACTAAAAAAAGCTAAGACTTGTTCAAAATGTAGCTGTGACGGACGGTCAAAATCAGTTTTGACTAAGTTTTGATAACAAACAGCCACAGACTGCAAGTGAAGGTAAAATCATTAAATTGCGAAGAAAAATATATTATAATGCTGTACAGAACTTAGAATTCACTTAACAAAACTAATTGCAACAATATTTAAAGGATAATTAGTATAAATTCCAATAAAATGTGAGAGATCATGGAAGTTAAGCTATTTATCTGGTAGATTAAAGTGTGATAGTCTGGATACCAATCAAGACTAGTGAAGCAGCGCTGAAATGGGCTGGGCCCTTGGTGTCGAGAAAGGCCTTGTACTGCTTGAAGCTAGAAATGAAAGAGAAAAAGTAAATTCCAATGGGGTGACAAGCTATGAACAAGATAACACGACAGCGGAACAGGGTTAATGGAATGTACTGGAGAAGGAGTGGCCAGGTTATTAGCCTTAACTTGAGTGACAATGGTATTTTGACCATTAGAACCAATTACAAAAGGTGATTTTGTTAAAGACCATATATGAACACTGGCCAAACGAACTGTTGATAAGGAAAGGGTTAAAACCTCGATACTCAAAGAACAGCTTCACACAGAGATTTGCTGCGAAGAAAAGGAACAGACTTCTGACGACATTGCCCGTGTCCGAAGGGCTCCAGAAACCAAGGGCTGCCAGCTATTCGTTTTACTATCGCCGAATGTTAAGTATTGATTACTGTCGGGTTCTCAAAATTCCCACATTCCCCAGAGTTATTAATAAGGGGTACCCTCGACAAAGTGGCTTCTAGACCTCGTGGCAGAAGCCTGCGACATTGAACAGAAACCAGGGCCCTGCAAAAACAGCAGGCCAGGTGACATGCAGACCTCAGTACAGGCTGCCAAAGGAGGCAGGGCTGGCCTCTACAGACAATGTTGTATATTACAGGTGATCGACCGACCTGTCTCCAGCCCCATCAAACTGTTTAGCATTTATACAAGGAAGTAAAGGCAACACAAATGAACAACCATCAGACCAGCAATTATCCTCCACTTAACAAATATTTAATATCGTTAAAGGCCATCTCCTGCCATTAACGTTAACTACCTTAACGAGCCCACCAGAATTAAACAAAGCACTGGGAAGATTTGGCGGGCAAATAAGGAACAATCGAACAGTATAACTTTAGAGTTCTACAAGCCGGGGTGCTACAGAGACCTGTGCTGGAAGAAGCGGGAGTTCCACAGAGATGAGACGAGCAGTTTTGCAGCCTAGCAGTTTAAAACAAGCTGTCCAAGCCAGACAGACAGGCCACAAGCAGGACAGCTGAAGCACAGGAGTTCTCCAGTACACAGTTCAACAGAAACAAGACCGTTCAACAAAGAAGGCCAGCAGCTCCAGAAACAGACCGACACGCAAGAAACCAGAGCAACGGTTCCAGTGACCATCAAACACCTCGAGGCACAAGGGCCTTATGAAACCTTTTACTTAAAAGGACTTTAAACCATATCTCAACTGTCAAAGGATTCGTTTGGTGAGCATTATCCCTGGTCCTCAAGAGTCTAACTTAGCTAGTAAAGTGGGGTTAGGAGGGGTGAGGTATTGTTCTACTGTCATTTCCCTCGTTTGTACCGAAGTTAAGATTGACATGTTATGTTTCATCTCTGTTAAATAAACATTGGTTTTCCTCGCACCAATCCACGGGTCTGTTCATTTGTCCTTATCGCCGCTCGATAAGTCCTGGGCTCAGAACTAGGAAGGGGATAGGGATTCGCAACCGCACAGCGGGCAGCACGGCTCAGGAAAACATAACTGGCTGACCTACAAATAAGCCCGAGACAAAAACACCTTACATTACGCTGTAAGCTTAATAATTCTGATCTATTGCTCAAACATACTGGCTGTTGCCTATCTGTGTCTGTTCCAAGAACTCTGAGTGGTCACTTCACTGACTCACAAAACTGTCCAGTCAAACACTCCCAGGGCAGGTACAGCACGGGTTAGAGACACAGTAAAGCTCCCTCTACACTGTCCCATCAAACACTCCCAGTGCAGGTACAGCACGGGTTAGATACAGAGTAAAGCTCCCTCTACACTGTCCCATCAAACACTCCCAGGGCAGGTACAGCACGGGTTAGATACAGAGTAAAGCTCCCTCTACACTGTCCCATCAAACACTCTCAGTGCAGGTACAGCACGGGTTAGATACAGAGTAAAGCTCCCTCTACATTGCCCCGTCAAACACTCCCAGGGCAGGTACAGCACGGGTTAGATACAGAGTAAAGCTCCCTCTACACTATCCCATCAAACACTCCCAGGGCAGGTACAGCACGGGTTAGATAGCGAGTAAAGCTCCCTCTACACTGTCCCATCAAACACTCCCAGGGCAGGTACAGCATGGGTTAGATACAGAGTAAAGCTCCCTCTACACTGTCCCATCAAACAGACAACGTATGAACGAGCACCGCGCAACAATCGCCAGGCAGGATTGTTACCTCCCAGTCGGGGAACACTTCAGCAGTCAAGGACATTCAGCCTCGGATCTGCGGGTAAGCGTTCTCCAAGGCAACCTTAGAAACACACGACAACGCAAAATCATCGAGCAGAAACTGATAGCCAAGTTCCGCACTCATGAAGACGGTCTCAACCGGGATCTTGGGTTTATGTCACGATACATGACGTGATCCAGACTCGAGTCGTTGTTGGCTTATTCACAGATGTGATTCCCAGTAAAAAAGTAAAAATTTTCCCAGTAAAAAAGTAAAAATTTTAAAGCTTTTCGTTTTACATACAGACGGCAGCTTTTGACACGTCAGAACCCCTGCGACTCCACCTCATTGTCTCAGTTGTATCTTGCTAAGTCTTTGATGTGGTACCTTCCTGGCTGACCTGATTAACTTTATCACACCTCGGCAGATAGTCAGGATGATTTAATTTAGTTGTCTGCAATTGTAAGGTACACATGCTTTGTTGTCTATCTATATATGCTTTGGCGATTCTGTATCTATTTACTTCACCTGAGGAAGGGGCAATCGATAGCTCCGAAAGCTTGTGATTTCAAATAAAACTGTTGGACTATAACCTGGTGTTGTGCGACCTCTCAATTTTGTCCATCAAACATTCCCAGGGCGGGTACAGCATGGGTTAGATACAGAGTAAAGCTCCCTCTACACTGTCCCATCAAACACACGCAGGTCAGGTACAGCACCGGTTAGAGACAGAGGAAAGCTCTCTCTGCACTGTCCCATCAAACACTCCCAAGGCAGGTACAGCACGGGTTAGATACAGAGTAAAGCTCCCTCTACACTGTCCCATCAAACACTCCCAGGGTAGGTACAGCACGGGTTAGGTACAGAGTAAAGCTCCCTCTACACTGTCCCATCAAACACTCCCAGGGCAGGTACAGCACGGGTTAGGTACAGAGTAAAGCTCCCCCTACACTGTCCCATTAAACACTCCCAGGGCAGGTACAGCACGGGTTAGATACAGAGTAAAGCTCCCTCTACACTATCCCAGCAAACACTCCCAGGGCAGGTACAGATCGGGTTAGATACAGAGTAAAGCTCCCACTACACTGTCCCATCAAACACATCTGTGAAGATCAAGACCTTCGATCCAGACCTTCAAAACATCCTACGCGCTCTCATCCCACGTACTCCCCGCGTGGGAGACTTCTACTGCCTCCCAAAGATACACAAAGCCAACACACCCGGACGTCCTATCGTATCAGGCAATGGAACCCTGTGTGAGAACCTCTCTGGATACGTCGAGGGCATTCTGAAACCCATCGTACAGGGAACCCCCAGCTTCTGTCGCGACACTACAGACTTCTTACAGAAACTCAGCACCCACGGACCAGTTGAACCAGGAACACTCCTTGACACGATGGACGTATCGGCACTCTACACCAGTATCCCCCACGATGACGGCATCGCTGCAACAGCCTCAGTACTCAACATCAACAACAGCCAATCTCCAGACGCCATCCTACAACTCATCCGCTTCATCCTTGACCACAATGTCTTCACCTTCGACAACCATTTTTTTACCCAAACACACGGAACAGCCATGGGGACCAAATTTGCACCCCAATACGCCAACATCTTCATGCACAAGTTCGAGCAAGACTTCTTCGCTGCACAGGACCTCCAGCCAACGCTGTACACCAGATACATCGACGACATTTTCTTCCTTTGGACCCATGGCGAAGGATCACTGAAAAGACTACACGATAACATAAACAAGTTCCATCCCACCATCAAACTCACCATGGACTACTCCTCAGAATCGGTCTCATTCCTGGACACACGAATCTCCATCAAAGACGGACACCTCAGCACTTCACTCTACCGCAAGCCCACGGACAACCTCACGATGCTCCACTTCTCCAGCTTCCACCCTAACCATGTTAAAGAAGCCATCCCCTATGGACAAGCCCTGCGAATACACAGGATCTGCTCAGACGAGGAGGAACGCGATGGACACCTACGGACGCTGAAAAACGCCCTCGTAAGAACGGGATATGACGCTCGACTCATCGATCGACAGTTCCGACGGGCCACAGTGAAAAATCGCATAGACCTCCTCAGAAGGCAAACACGGGACACAACCAACAGGGTACCCTACGTCGTCCAGTACTTCCCCGGAGCGGAGAAACTACGCCATGTTCTTCGCAGCCTTCAACATGTCATCGATGACGACAAACACCTCGCTAAGGCCATCCCCACGCCTCCACTACTTGCCTTCAAACAGCCGCCTAACCTCAGAAGTACCATCGCTCGCAGCAAATTACCCAGCTTTCAGGATAACAGCGACCACGACACCACACAACCCTGCCATGGCAACCTCTGCAAGACATGCCAAATCATGGACACAGATACCATCATCACACGTGAGGACACTACCCACCAGGTACATGGTACATACTCATGTGACTCGGCCAACGTTGTCTACCTCATACGTTGCAGGAAAGAATGCACCGCGGCATGGTACATCAGCGAGACCATGCGGACACTGAGACAACGTATGAACGAGCACCGCGCAACAATCGCCAGGCAGGATTGTTACCTCCCAGTCGGGGAACACTTCAGCAGTCAAGGACATTCAGCCTCGGATCTGCGGGTAAGCGTTCTCCAAGGCAACCTTAGAAACACACGACAACGCAAAATCATCGAGCAGAAACTGATAGCCAAGTTCCGCACTCATGAAGACGGTCTCAACCGGGATCTTGGGTTTCTGTCACGATACATGACGTGATCCGGACTCGAGTCGTTGTTGGCTTGTTCACAGATGTGATTCCCAGTAAAAAAGTAAAAATTTTCCCAGTAAAAAAGTAAAAATTTTAAAGCTTTTCGTTTTACATACAGACGGCAGCTTTTGACACGTTAGAACCCCTGCGACTACACCTCATTGTCTCAGTTGTATCTTGCTATGTCTTTGATGTGGTACCTTCCTGGCTGACTTGATTAACTTTATCACACCTCGGCAGATAGTCAGGATGATTTAATTTAGTGGTCTGCAATTGTAAGGTACACATGCTTTGTTCTCTATCTATATATGCTTTGGCGATTCTGTATCTAATTTACTTCACCTGAGGAAGGAGCAATCGATAGCTCCGAAAGCTTGTGATTTCAAATAAAACTGTTGGACTATAACCTGGTGTTGTGCGACCTCTCAATTTTGTCCATCAAACACTCCCAGGGGAGGTACAGCTCAGCTTAAATACAGAGTAAAGCTCCCTCGACACTGTCCCATCAAACACGCCCAGAGTTGTGTCAGCACGGGTTAGATACAGAGTAAAGCTCCCTCTACACTGTCCCATCAGACACTCCCAGGGCAGGTACAGCACGGGTTAGATACAGAGTAAAGCTCCCTCTACACTGTCCCATCAAACACTCCGAGGGCAGGTACAGCACGGGTTAGATACAGAGTAAAGCTCCCTTTACACTGTCCCATCAAACACGCCCAGGGTAGGGACAGCACGGGTTAGATACAGAGTAAAGCTCCCTCTACACTGTCCCATCAAACACTCCCAGGGCAGGTACAGCACGGGTTAGATACAGAGTAAAGCTCCCTCTACACTGTCCCATCAAACAATCCCAGGGCAGGTACAGCACGGATTAGATACAGAGTAAAGCCTCCCTCTACACTGTCCCATCAAAAACTCCCAGGGCAAGTACAGCACGGGTTAGATACAGAGTAAAGCTCCCTTTACACTCTCCCATCAAACACTTCCAGGGCAGGTACAGCACGGGTTTGATACAGAGTAAAGCTCCCTCTACATTGTCCCGTCAAACACTCCCAGGGCAGGTACAGCACGGGTTAGATACAGAGTAAAGCTCCCTCTACACTGTTCCATCAAACACTCCCAGGGCAGGTACAGCACGGGTTAGATAGCGAGTAAAGCTCCCTCTACACTGTCCCATCAAACTCTCCCAGGGCAGGTACAGCACGGGTTAGATAGAGAGTAAACCTCTCTTTACACTGTCCCATCAAACACTCCCAGGGCAGGTACAGCAAAGGTTAGATACAGAGTAAAGCTCCCTCTACACTGTCCCATCAAACACTCCCAGGGCAGGGACAGCACGGGTTAGATACAGAGTAAACCTCCCTTTACACTGTCCCATCAAACACTCCTAGGGCAGGTACAGCACGGGCTAGATACAGAGTAAAGCTCCCTCTACATTGTCGAGTCAAACACTCCCAGGGCAGGTACAGCACAGGTTAGAAAGCGAGTAAAGCTCCCGCTACACTGTCCCATCAAAAACTCCCAGGGCAGGTACAGCATGGGTTAGATACTGAGTAAAGCTCCCTCTAAACTGTCCCATCAAACACTCCCAGGGCAGGTACAGCAAAGGTTAGATACAGAGTAAAGCTCCCTCTACACTGTCCCATCAAACACTCCCAGGGCAGGGACAGCACGGGTTAGATACAGAGTAAACCTCCCTTTACACTGTCCCATCAAACACTCCTAGGGCAGGTACAGCACGGGCTAGATACAGAGTAAAGCTCTCTCTACATTGTCGAGTCAAACACTCCCAGGGCAGGTACAGCACAGGTTAGAAAGCGAGTAAAGCTCCCGCTACACTGTCCCATCAAAAACTCCCAGGGCAGGTACAGCATGGGTTAGATACTGAGTAAAGCTCCCTCTAAACTGTCCCATCAAACACTCCCAGGGCAGGTACAGCACGGGTTAGATACAGAATAAAGCTCCCTCTACACTGTCCCATCAAACACTCCCAGGGCAGGTACAGCACGGGTTAGATACAGAGTAAACCTCTCTTTACACTGTCTCATCAAACACTCCCAGGGCAGGTACAGCAAAGGTTAGATACAGAGTAAAGCTCCCTCTACACTGTCCCATCAAACACTCCCAGGGCAGGCACAGCACGGGTGAGATACAGAGAAAACCTCTCTCTGCACTGTCCCATCAAACACTCCCAGGGCAGGTACAGCACGGGTTAGATACAGAGTAAACCTCTCTTTACACTGTCCCATCAAACACTCCCAGGGCAGGTACAGCACGGGCTAGATACAGAGTAAAGCTCCCTCTACACTGTCCCATCAAACACTTCCAGGGCAGGTACAGCACGGGTTAGAAACAGAGTAAAGCTCCCTCTACACTGTCCCATCAAGCACTCCCAGGGCAGGTGCAGCACGGGTTTGATACAGAGTAAAGCTCTCTTTACACTGTCCCATCAAACACTCCCAGGGCAGGTACAGCAAAGGTTAGATACAGAGTAAAGCTCCCTCTACACTGTCCCATCAAACACTCCCAGGGCAGGGACAGCACGGGTTAGATACAGAGTAAACCTCCCTTTACACTGTCCCATCAAACACTCCTAGGGCAGGTACAGCACGGGCTAGATACAGAGTAAAGCTCCCTCTACATTGTCGAGTCAAACACTCCCAGGGCAGGTACAGCACAGGTTAGAAAGCGAGTAAAGCTCCCGCTACACTGTCCCATCAAAAACTCCCAGGGCAGGTACAGCATGGGTTAGATACTGAGTAAAGCTCCCTCTAAACTGTCCCATCAAACACTCCCAGGGCAGGTACAGCACGGGTTAGATACAGAATAAAGCTCCCTCTACACTGTCCCATCAAACACTCCCAGGGCAGGTACAGCACGGGTTAGATACAGAGTAAAGCTCCCTCTACACTGTCCCATCAAACACTCCCAGGGCAGGTACAGCACGGGTTAGATACAGAGTAAACCTCTCTTTACACTGTCTCATCAAACACTCCCAGGGCAGGTACAGCAAAGGTTAGATACAGAGTAAAGCTCCCTCTACACTGTCCCATCAAACACTCCCAGGGCAGGCACAGCACGGGTGAGATACAGAGAAAACCTCTCTCTGCACTGTCCCATCAAACACTCCCAGGGCAGGTACAGCACGGGTTAGATACAGAGTAAACCTCTCTTTACACTGTCCCATCAAACACTCCCAGGGCAGGTACAGCACGGGCTAGATACAGAGTAAAGCTCCCTCTACACTGTCCCATCAAACACTTCCAGGGCAGGTACAGCACGGGTTAGAAACAGAGTAAAGCTCCCTCTACACTGTCCCATCAAGCACTCCCAGGGCAGGTGCAGCACGGGTTTGATACAGAGTAAAGCTCTCTTTACACTGTCCCATCAAACACTCCCAGGGCAGGTACAGCAAAGGTTAGATACAGAGTAAAGCTCCCTCTACACTGTCCCATCAAACACTCCCAGGGCAGGGACAGCACGGGTTAGATACAGAGTAAACCTCCCTTTACACTGTCCCATCAAACACTCCTAGGGCAGGTACAGCACGGGCTAGATACAGAGTAAAGCTCCCTCTACATTGTCGAGTCAAACACTCCCAGGGCAGGTACAGCACAGGTTAGAAAGCGAGTAAAGCTCCCGCTACACTGTCCCATCAAAAACTCCCAGGGCAGGTACACCATGGGTTAGATACTGAGTAAAGCTCCCTCTAAACTGTCCCATCAAACACTCCCAGGGCAGGTACAGCACGGGTTAGATACAGAATAAAGCTCCCTCTACACTGTCCCATCAAACACTCCCAGGGCAGGTACAGCACGGGTTAGATACAGAGTAAACCTCTCTTTACACTGTCCCATCAAACACTCCCAGGGCAGGTACAGCACGGGTTAGATACAGAGTAAAGCTCCCTCTACACTGTCCCATCAAACACTCCCAGGGCAGGCACAGCACGGGTGAGATACAGAGAAAACCTCTCTCTGCACTGTCCCATCAAACATTCCCAGGGCAGGTACAGCACGGGTTAGATACAGAGTAAACCTCTCTTTACACTGTCCCATCAAACACTCCCAGGGCAGGTACAGCACGGGCTAGATACAGAGTAAAGCTCCCTCTACACTGTCCCATCAAACACTTCCAGGGCAGGTACAGCACGGGTTAGAAACAGAGTAAAGCTCCCTCTACACTGTCCCATCAAGCACTCCCAGGGCAGGTGCAGCACGGGTTTGATACAGAGTAAAGCTCCCTCTACACTGTCCCATCAAACACTCCCAGGGCAGGTACAGCACGGGTTCGATACAGAGTAAAGCTCCCTCGGCACTGTCCCATCAAACACTCCCAGGCAGGTACAGCACGGGTTAGATACAGAGTAAAGCTCCCTCTACACTGTCCCTTCAGCTGAGGAAGGGGCGATCGATAGCTCCGAAAGCTTGTGATTTCAAATAAAACTGTTGGGGGGAAAAATTAGGTCGGGCCCCTTTTGGGGCGCAAATATCGTCTGGACGCAAATATTAGCG
Organism: Squalus acanthias; assembly: GCA_030390025.1. Classification (NCBI taxonomy): domain Eukaryota; kingdom Metazoa; phylum Chordata; class Chondrichthyes; order Squaliformes; family Squalidae; genus Squalus; species Squalus acanthias. The sequence goes on from CM059450.1 coordinate 7,857,003, forward strand.
CCTGGCGCTAATTATCGCCACTGACTGGAAACTTCACTTTTACCGCCCCGGGAGGTGAGTGGAGCGCTAAATCAGGCGCTGCACACCTGTCTTAAGGCGCAACGGCCGAGCAATGAGGCGCTAACTCAGCGCGCGAGCGCAGCGCAGCTGCTGCCAGTTAGCGAGGGAACACAGACACACTGGCGCCGGCCACTTCTTAAAGCGGGGGGGGCCAACTTGCTCCCCAGCCACACCCTGCTCATTGCAGCCTTGAATCTCAGCCTGGAGAGACCTGTGAATCCATTTTGCTGCCAAGGATGGAGAGGGTGAGAGAACGAGCTCATCGCTTCACCGAGCGGGCCTTGGATGCTCTGGTTGGCGCGGTGGAGCGCAGAAGATGTATACTCTTCCCTGAGAGTGGCAGGAGGCCTTTGCCACGCGAGTACAGAAGAGTGTGGAGGGAGGTGGCTCAGAGCGTCTCCTCCAGGAGCATGGTGCCCAGGACCCATACTCAATGCCGCAAAAAGTTCAACGACCTCACTCGGGTTGTCAGGGTGAGTGGCTTTTTCTCAATACCTCTCCATCCCTCCATCTCAACCTCACTCTATGGCCAGAGGGTCTTAAAACCCCAATGCACAACACTCATCCAACACCTATGGCCCTTTCATGAAACACACACACACATTCCACACTTTGCATACAGTAAGGGCTATTCACCTATGGGAGGCACATCAGGCAAGACCATGGCTGTATACAGTAAGGGCTATTCAACTATGGGAGGCACATCAGGCAAGACCATGGCTGCATACAGTAAGGGCTATTCACCTATGGGAGGCACATCAGGCAAGACCATGGCTGCATACAATAAGGGCTATTCACCTATGGGAGGCACATCAGGCAAGACCATGGCTGTATACAGTAAGGGCTATTCACCTATGGGAGGCACATCAGGCAAGACCATGGCTGCATACAGTAATGGCTATTCACCTATGGGAGGCACATCAGGCAAGACCATGGCTGTATACAGTAAGGGCTATTCACCTATGGGAGGCACATCAGGCAAGACCATGGCTGCATACAGTAAGGGCTATTCACCTATGGGAGGCACATCAGGCAAGACCATGGCTGTATATTTACTCAGATGCTGTCCTTTTTCTTACAGGCCAAGCTGGCGCATAATCGGAGACAGCAGCAACGGACAGGTGGAGGGCGGCCTCAGCTGCAACCCCTCAGCGATCTTGAGGAGCGCGTCCACAGGATTGTGGCAAGCCAGGTGATTGGTCCCGTCGCCACTGGAGACGCCGACCCCGTTCTGGACAGCAATGGTAAGGTCATCACCTTTTTGTCCTCTGTCCTTCCACTTGTCCCTCACAACACCAGCCTTTGACACTTTCAATCCAACTTGCTAACTCGCTGCACTTATTCCTCCCTTACTGCCACCCTGTCCTCACGCTAAAGCCACTCTTGTACCTCCCTGCTTTCAGATGGTGATTCACCAGCTGAGGAGACGGGTCCTGAAGCTGCCAGTGGGAGTGAAGCTGCAGCCGAGGAGGAAGAGGAAGCCGGAGCATCAGTGCCACCCTCTCCCGAGGAAGCCCATGCCCACACTGGGAACACGCCTTCCCTGGAGGGGAGCAGGGGGGAAGGGTCTGATGAGGGTGAAGCTCCAGGACCCAGCGGGCTGCAGCAACGCCATGGGGGTAGGGAAGAACGGGGGCCTTCTCCCCAGAGGGAGAGTAGGCCAGAGACTCCTACTGCAATGGACGCAGAGGAGGAGCGGCTGATCGCAGAAATGAACACCCAGGCGGTGGGCATGCACACTGAGCTCATGGGTGCAGTGGGAAGGGTGCCCGAATGCATTGAGTCACTGGCAAGGAGTGTGGAGCACTTCGCTGTAGCACAGGCAGATGCCACACTAACGCTTAGTGCTGCAATTCAGTCACTGGCTGCCGTGATCCCATCTCTGACTGCTCTCATGCAGACTCAGATTGAGGCCACGCGAGCACTGACTGCTGCCAACCTCGATGGTTCGTTCACATGTCCCCGGGGCTCTCACCGCGCCGCAGCAGGCCAGCAATCTGTTCTCCAGCAGATTGCTCCGGATGCTGAAGTGCTGCCCCGTGGGAGTGCCAGTGTGTCGGGCGAGCAGGGAGTTGCTGTCCTCTCTCACGATGACAGCATTCCTGCTGCCAACACTGTCACTTCTCCACTGCACTTGCCACCGCCTGTAGGACAGACTGCTGCCGCCCATGCAGAGTTGGTGCAGTCTGCAGCCGAGCCCTCCAGGCCCAGAACTGGTCGAGGCCGTCCTTCAGGGGCATCTGCAGTGTCAGGGTCTGACGAGCAGCAGCCTTCCACCAGCCTTGCTGCAGCCACTGAGGTCCCATTACGGAGGAGCAGTAGGGTTAGAAGGGGGGAAGTGCGCAAGGGAAGGAGATCACCCTCGAAGGGCAAAAAGTAGGAGGTGTGACAAAATGCTGGTCATTTTTTTATTAAAGGTCGAGGTTCATGGTCCAACTTTTGTTTAGTGTTTTGGACATTATCTCCAGGTTGTGAGAACCAGTTATGTTATTGACTGTTTTTTTGTGTTTATTTCTATGAGTTTGTCATGAGGAATTGACACACACAGAGTTTGTAAAATAAATAAGTTTCTGTATTCAAAATATACATGGTTGGTGTTTGGAATTATTGGTGCCTTGGCCGGCTTAGGGGTTGCGTGCTGGGTTCATTGATGTTGTTAGCAATGGCAGAAGCCATCTCCACAGCAGGGGCCCTAGAAGCGGCTTGCTATTAGCCGTTGACGGACGGCCCTTGCAGTTTCACCATTGTGGGCCGCCCTCCCGCCTTGGTGCTGCTGATGATCATCCTCCTCGTCCTCTTCCTCCTCTTCCTCCTCCTCCTCTGGTGGTGCTCCAAGGCCTGGTGGCATTGGCTGGGTCCTGACGATTGCCATGTTATGCAACATGCAGCACACAACTACGAAGTTGGATACTCGCTCAGGCGAGTACTGCAGGGCTCCTCCAGAATGGTCGAGACAGCGGAACCGTTGCTTCAGCACGCCGATTGTGCGCTCAATTATGTTCCTGGTAGCTTGATGGCTCTCATTGTACCGCAGCTCAGCAGGGGTGTTGGACGTACGGAGCGGTGTCATCAGCCAGGTGCTCAATGCATACCCCTTGTCCCCGAGAAGCCAACCAACTGGCTGATGCGGTGCCTTGAAAAGTTCTGCCACAGTAGTCTGGCGCAGGATAAAAGCATCGTGGCAGCTGCCAGGATAGTGGGCATTGACAGCGAGTATCAGCTGTCTGTGGTCACAGACCAACTGAACATTCAAGGAATGGAACCCCTTTCTGTTCCGGAATTCCTCGGCATTCTCATGCGGAGCACGCAAAGCCACATGCGTGCAGTCAATGGCGCCCTGCACCATGGGGAAGCCCGCTATCCTCGCAAAGCCCAGAGCGCGGTCACGCTGCTTATCTGGGGTCATGGGGAAAGAGATGAACTCTCGTCTCCTTTTAAAGAGGGCATTTGTGACCTGCCGGATGCAGCAATGCACCGCGAACTGGGAGATATTGGCGAGGTCCCCAGCAGCAGCTTGAAATGTGCCAGTAGCGTAGAAGTTGAGAGCCACTGTGACCTTCACTGCCACCGACAGAGACGTCCTGGACCTCAGTTGAGGCTGCAGATCTGGCTGCAGCAGGTGGCAGAGCTCAGTGACCACCTCCTTGCTGAATCGCAGCCTTCGTAAACACAGCTCCTCAGACATATGAATGTAGGAGAGCTGTTCACGATATACCCTGGGAGGGTAAGCTCTCCTGTACATACGCCTGTTGGCCCTCCTCCGTCTGGCCATCATTGCCACTCTCTCTCTGCGTCTCTGTGTCCTCCGATTCAGCTGGAGCAGGATGACGCCCCCAATCAGTGCAGCCCCCATAGTCTCTTTGCAAGCAAAGTTATGAAGGACAGCAACTAAAGTACTAGCGAAGTTAAGATCAGTAGTCAAAACTACCTCACAAAGTGTTGAGTCAATGCAGAAGTCTCTCTTTCTCTCTCTCCGAATCTCTCTCTCTCTCTCAGAACGAGTGGTGCAAAAATGTCAACCACAGAAAAAGACAGGAAGAGGCCCCCTTTAAATAGTGCCCCCCCCAGCCCCACAGCGATTGATAGCGTTCCAGTCTTCCGGTCGTTGGATGCGCCAGGCGGTAAGGCAGGGGGCGCCACTCAATTTCCGCTCCGGGGCGCCACAAGGGCGTTGCACCATGGAATGACGTCACAATCTGCGCGCGCAGGTGGTCGCAGCGGTAAAGTATAGCGCCGCCGTACAATCTCTAGATAAGCTCCCGAGCGGCGCAAACATCGCTGCAGCCTGGGCGTTAGCGGCTTTGCGTCCCATTAGCGCCCTCTTAAGGCTGAATTTTTACCCCTTGGACTATAACCTGGTGTTGTGCGACCTCTCAATTTTGTCCTATCAGACACTCCCAGGGCAGTTACAGCACGGGATAGATACAGAGTAAAGCTCCCTCTTCACTGTCCTATCAAACACTCCCAGGGCAGGTACAGCTCGGCTTAAATACAGAGGAAAGCTCCCTCTACACTGTCCCATCAAATACTCCCAGTGTTGTGTCAGCACGGGTTAGATACAGAGTAAAGCTCCCTCTACACTGTCCCATCAGACACTCCCAGGGCAGGTACAGCACGGGTTAGATACAGAGTAAAGCTCCCTCTACACTGTCCCGTCAAACACTCCCAGGGCAGGTACAGCACGGGTTAGATACAGAGTAAAGCTCCCTTTACACTGTCCCATCAAACACGCCCAGGGAAGGGACAGCACGGGTTAGATACAGAGTAAAGCTCCCTCTACACTGACCCCTCAAACACTCCCAGGGCAGGTACAGCACGGGTTAGAGACAGAGTAAAGCTCCCTCTACACTGTCCCATCAAACACTCCCAGGGCAGGTACAGCACGGATTAGATACAGAGTAAAGCCTCCCTCTACACTGTCCCATCAAACACTCCCAGGGCAGGTACAGCACGGGTTAGATACAGAGTAAAGCTCCCTCTACACTGTCCCATCAAACACTCCCAGGGCAGGTACAGCACAGGTTAGATAGCGAGTAAAGCTCCCTCTACACTGTCCCATCAAAAACTCCCAGGGCAGGTACAGCATGGGTTAGATACTGAGTAAAGCTCCCTCTACACTGTCCCATCAAACACTCCCAGGGCAGGTACAGCACGGGTTAGATACAGTGTAAAGCGTCCTCTACACTGTCCCATCAAACACTCCCAGGGCAGGTACAGCAAGGGTTAGATACAGAGTAAAGCTCCCTCTACACTGTCCCATCAAACACTCCCAGGGCAGTTACAGCACGGGTTAGATACAGAGTAAAGCTCCCTCTACACTGTCCCATCAAACACTCCCAGTGTTGTGTCAGCAAGGGTTAGATACAGAGTAAATCTCCCTCTACACTGTCCCATCAGACACTCCCAGGGCAGGTACAGCACGGGTTAGATACAGAGTAAAGCTCCCTCTACACTGTCCCGTCAAACAATCCCAGGGCAGGTACAGCACAGGTTAGATAGAGAGTAAACCTCTCTTTACACTGTCCCATCAAACATTCCCAGGGCAGGTACAGCAAAGGTTAGATACAGAGTAAAGCTCCCTCTGCACTGTCCCATCAAACACACCTAGGGCAGGCACAGCACGGGTGAGATACAGAGAAAACCTCTCTCTGCACTGTCCCATCAAATACTCCCAGGGCAGGTACAGCACGGTTTAGATACAGAGTAAACCTCTCTTTACACTGTCCCATCAAACACTCCCAGGGCAGGTACAGCACGGGCTAGATACAGAGTAAAGCTCCCTCTACATTGTCGCGTCAAACACTCCCAGGGCAGGTACAGCACAGGTTAGATAGCGAGTAAAGCTCCCTCTACACTGTCCCATCAAAAACTCCCAGGGCAGGTACAGCATGGGTTAGATACTGAGTAAAGCTCCCTCTACACTGTCCCATCAAACACTCCCAGGGCAGGTACAGCACGGGTTAGATACTGAGTAAAGCTCCCTCTACACTGTCCCATCAAACACTCCCAGGGCAGGTACAGCACGGGTTAGATACAGAGTAAACCTCTCTTTACACTTTCCCATCAAACACTCCCAGGGCAGGTACTGCAAATGTTAGATACAGAGTAAAGCTTCCTCTACACTGTCCCATCAAACACTCCCAGGGCAGGCACAGCACGGGTGAGATACAGAGAAAACCTCTCTCTGCACTGTCCCATCAAACACTCCCAGGGCAGGTAGAGCACGGGTTAGATACAGAGTAAACTACTCTTTACACTGTCCCATTAAACACTCCCAGGGCAGGTACAGCACGGGCTAGATACAGAGTAAAGCTCCCTCCACACTGTCCCATCAAACACTTCCAGGGCAGGTATAGCACGGGTTAGATACAGAGTAAAGCTCCCTCTACACTGTCCCATCAAGCACTCCCAGGGCAGGTACAGCACGGGTTTGATACAGAGTAAAGCTCCCTCTACACTGTCCCATCAAACACTCCCAGGGCAGCTACAGAACGGGTTTGATACAGAGTAAAACTCCCTCTACACTGTCCTATCAGGCACTCCCAGGGCAGTTACAGCACGGGTTAGATAAAGAGTAAAGCTCCCTCTTCACTGTCCCATCAAACACTCCCAGGGCAGGTACAGCTCGGCTTAAATACAGAGTAAAGCTCCCTCTACACTGTCCCATCAAACACTCCCAGTGTTGTGTCAGCACGGGTTAGATACAGAGTAAAGCTCCCTCTACACTGTCACATCAAACACTCCCAGGGCAGGTACAGCACAGATTAGATACAGAGTAAAGCCTCCCTCTACACTGTCCCATCAAACACTCCCAGGGCAGGTACAGCACGGGTTAGATACAGAGTAAAGCTCCCTCTACACTGCCCGTCAAACACTCCCAGGGCAGGTACAGCACGGGTTAGATACAGAGTAAAGCTCTCTTTACACTGTCCCATCAAACACTCCCAGGGCAGGTACAGCACGGGGTTAGATACAGAGTAAAGCTCCCTCTACACTGTCCCATCAAACACTCCCAGGGCAGGAAAAGCACGGGTTAGATACAGAGTAAACCTCTCTTTACACTGTCCCATCAAACACTCCCAGGGCAGGTACAGCACGTTTTGGTACAGAGTAAAGCTCCCCCTACACTGTCCCATTAAACACTCCCAGGGCAGGTACAGCACGGGCTAGATACAGAGTAAAGCTCCCTCTACACTGTCCCATCAAACACTCCCAGGGCAGGTACAGCACGGCTTAGATACAGAGTAAAGCCTCCCTCTACTCTGTCCCATCAAACACTCCCAGGGCAGGTACAGCACGGGTTAGATACAGAGTAAAGCTCCCTCTACACTGTCCCATCAAACACTCCCAGGGCAGGTACAGCACAGGTTAGATAGCGAGTAAAGCTCTCTCTACACTGTCCCATCAAAAACTCCCAGGGCAGGTAAAGCATGGGTTAGATACTGAATAAAGCTCCCTCTACACTGTCCCATCAAACACTCCCAGGGCAGGCACAGCACGGGTGAGATACAGAGAAAACCTCTCTCTACACTGTCCCATCAAACACTCCCAGGGCAGGTACAGCACGGGTTAGATACAGAGTAAACCTCTCTTTACACTGTCCCATCAAACACTGGTCATGATGCGGAGATGCCGGTGTTGGACTGGGGTGGACAAAATTGAGAGGTCGCACAACACCAGGTTATAGTCCAACAGTTTTATTTGAAATCACAAGCTTTCGGAGCTATCGATTTGCTCCATTCCTCAGGTGAAGTCACTTCACCTGAGGAAGGAGCAAATCGATAGCTCCGAAAGCTTGTGATTTCAAATAAAACTGTTGGACTATAACCTGGTGTTGTGCGACCTCTCAATTTTGTCCATCAAACACTCCCAGGGCAGGTACAGCACGTTTTGGTACAGAGTAAAGCTCCCCCTACACTGTCCCATTAAACATTCGGCCAACGTTGTCTACCTCATACGTTGCAGGAAAGAATGCACCGCGGCATGGTACATCGGCGAGACCATGCAGACACTGAGACAACGTATGAACGAGCACCGCGCAACAATCGCCAGGCAGGATTGTTACCTCCCAGTCGGGGAACACTTCAGCAGTCAAGGACATTCAGCCTCGGATCTGCGGGTAAGCGTTCTCCAAGGCAACCTTAGAAACACACGACAACGCAAAATCATCGAGCAGAAACTGATAGCCAAGTTCCGCACTCATGAAGACGGTCTCAATCGGGATCTTGGGTTTATGTCACGATACATGACGTGATCCGGACTCGAGTCGTCGTTAGCTTGTTCACAGATGTGATTCCCAGTAAAAAAGTAAAAATTTTCCCAGTAAAAAAGTAAAAAAATGTTAAAGCTTTTCGTTTTACAGACAGACGGCAGCTTTTGACACGTTAGAACCCCTGCGACTACACCTCATTGTCTCAGTTGTATCTTGCTATGTCTTTGATGTGGTACCTTCCTGGCTGACTTAATTAACTTTATCACACCTCGGCAGATAGTCAGGATGATTTAATTTATTGGTCTGCAATTGTAAAGTACACATGCTTTGTTTTCTATCTATATATGCTTTGGCGATTCTGTATCTAATTTACTTCACCTGAGGAAGGAGCAAATCGATAGCTCCGAAAGCTTGTGATTTCAAATAAACCTGTTGGACTATAACCTGGTGTTGTGCGACCTCTCAATTTTGTCCATTAAACACTCCCAGGGCAGGTACAGCACGGGCTAGATACAGAGTAAAGCTCCCTCTACACTGTCACATCAAACACTCCCAGGGCAGGTGCAGCACGGGTTCGATACAGAGTAAAGCTCCCTCTGCACTGTCCCATCAAACACTCCCAGTGTTGTGTCAGCTCGGCTTAAATACAGAGTAAAGCTCCCTCTACACTGTCCCATCAAGCTCTCCCAGGGCAGGTGCAGCTTGTCTTAAATACAGTGTAAAGCTCCCTCTGCACTGTCCCATCAAACACTCCCAGTGTTGTGTCAGCACGGGTTAGATACAGAGTAAATCTCCCTCTACACTGTCCCATCAGACACTCCCAGGGCAGGTACAGCACGGGTTAGATACAGAGTAAAGCTCCCTCTACACTGTCCCATCAAACACTCCCAGGGCAGGTACAGCACAGATTAGATACAGAGTAAAGGCTCCATCTACACTGTCCCATCAAACACTCCCAGGGCAGGTACAGCACGGGTTAGATACAGAGTAAAGCTCCCTCTACAGTGTCCCATCAAACACTCCCAGGGCAGGTACAGCACAGGTTAGATAGCGAGTAAAGCTCCCTCTACACTGTCCCATCAAAAACTCCCAGGGCAGGTACAGCATGGGTTAGATACTGCGTAACGCTCCCTCTACACTGTCCCATCAAACACACCCAGGGCAGGTACAGCACGGGTTAGATACAGAGTAAAGCTCCCTCTACACTGTCCCATCAAACACTCCCAGGGCAGGCACAGCACGGGTGAGATACAGAGAAAACCTCTCTCTACACTGTCCCATCAAACACTCCCAGGGCAGGTACAGCACGTTTTGGTACAGAGTAAAGCTCCCCCTACACCGTCCCATTAAACACTCTCAGGGCAGGTACAGCACGGGCTAGATACAGAGTATAGCTCCCTCTACACTGTCCCATCAAACACGCCCAGGGCAGGTACAGCACGGGTTAGATACAGAGTAAAGCTCCCTCTACACTGTCCCATCAAACACTCCCAGGGCAGGTGCAGCACGGGTTTGATACAGAGTAAAGCTCCCTCTACACTGTCCCATCAAACACTCCCAGGGCAGGGACAGCACGGGTTCGATACAGAGTAAAGCTCCCTCTACACTGTCCCATCAAACACTCCCAGGGCAGGTACAGCTCGGCTTAAATACAGAGTAAAGCTCCCTCTACACTGTCCCATCAAACACTCCCAGGGTAAGGACAGCACGGGTTAGATACAGAGTAAAGCTCCCTCTACACTGTCCCATCAAACACTCCAGGGCAGGTACAGCACGGGTTAGATACAGAGTAAAGCTCCCTCTACACTGTCCCATCAAACACTCCCAGGGCAGGTACAGCACGGGTTAGATACAGAGTAAAGCTCCCTCTACACTGTCCCATCAAACACTCCCAGGGCAGGTACAGCACGGGTTAGATACAGAGTAAAGCTCCCTCTACACTGTCCCATCAAACACTCCCAGGGCAGGTACAGCACGGGTTAGATACAGAGTAAAGCTCCCTCTACACTGTCCCATCAAACACTCCCAGGGCAGGGACAGCACGGGTTAGATACAGAGTAAAGCTCCCTCTACACTGTCCCATCAAACACTCTCAGGGCAGGGACAGCACGGGTTGCATTAGCTGGTCTCAGACATGGTAGCAGTTGTTTTGCTCCAGAAGGTTTCAGTGCCCTCGGTCAGGAGTCCCAACCCTCACATGTTCGCAGCGACAGTCCCAATCCAGTGACCCCACCCCCCCCAGCTGGTGGGTGTGTTTGTGTGGATGTATGGTGAGGACAGGAGCGGGTTCTGCTGTGGTGCTCTCCGTGACTGAATAGCCTTTCAAAGCCCCCAAACAAAGAACGGCCCCTAAGATAAGGTACTGGAGGGTTTCTGGCACGCCTGTACTCTACGCCAGGAAGAGTCGACACCTTCAAGCAAGGAGGGAAGATAAAAGATGAAGAAGATTCACTTGTCTTACAACGCCTTGGGACCTTTAATTATGTTATAGGTGCTATATAAATGCAAGTTTTTGTTGTATGTGATCAGTCAATGCCCCTGGATCATAAATTCTCAACAGTTTCTTTGAGCTGGGAAATACATAAATGTCGTGCATTACATGCAGCACTATGCTGCAGTGTATGGTATGGCTGCACACGGAATCATAGAAATTTACGGCACAGAAGGAGGCCATTCGGCCCATTGTGTCTGTGCCGGCCGACAAAGAGCTATCCAGCCTAATCCCACTTTCCAGCTCTTGGTCCGTAGCCTTGTACGTTACTTCAAATGCATATCCAAGTACCTTTTAAATGCGATGGGGGTTTCTGCCTCTGCCACCCTTTTAGGCAGTGATTTTCAGACCCCCCACCGCCCTCTCAAGGGGCAACTTGGGATGGGTAACATAGAAGATCGGAGCAGGAGTAGGCCATTCGGCCCCTCGAGCCTGTTCTGCCATTTAATGAGATCATGGCTGATCATCCAAATTCAGTACCCTGTCCCTGCTTTCTCCCCATATCCCTTGATCCCTTTAGCCTTAAGAAATATATCTAACTCCTTCTTGAATATATTTAATGAATTGGCCTCAACTGCCTTCTGTGGTAGAGAATTCCACAGGTTCACCACTCTCTGGGTGAAGAAATTCCTCCTCATCTCAGTCCTAAATGGCTTACCCCTTATCCTGAGACTGTGACCCCGGTTCTGGACTCCCCCGGTAATAAATGCCATCCTTGTTAGCGATGTAAGGTCTTCAGTTCCCTTGTGCCTTACAAGGATTCTTGGTCTCTGGATTTACAGGAAGAAAATATACACGACACAAAGGTTTAGGCTCAACCCAAACTGTTAGTTTATTCAAACCAACAAACCACGGACAAAAACCCCTTAGCGATTTGACTGAAACTGACAATCACCCATGCGGCTGGTCGTTACCGATGTTGGTTGTAGGCCTTGGATCTGAGGTGACCGGTCCCCCCGTCCTTCTTCACCTGACTGCAGCAGTGTCCACGAGTCGATGTCACTCCTTCTTAAAGTTCTTCAGTCACCTGGCCCCATGGCTGGGCCTCCCCCCAACCAGTTTCGGTTGTCGGTTTGCTGAACTGTCCGACATTCACACCTCGTCAACCTGTAATTCAATTACCGGAGGTGTACAGAGCTGTGAGATCGAAGATAACTCCTTATCTCCTCTCCCGCTCTCTGTAACGCATACACAGTGTGATTTCTATTACTGTTGATGGGCGGTTAGCTGTTTGTCTGCTCAGGACTAGTGTGTCTTCCATTCGTGTCAGGAAGTCGATCGTGACCCCATTGCTTCAGTTAAACTCAGAGCATTGTCCAGGTGTTAATTTTTCCCATCGAAACCAATCCTGATTCAATGTCAATGTCCTTTTCAGAGTGAATCATGAGTCACAGCTTTCATTGTCCAGTATCGATGTGTTCTCCAAGAACTGCAAACTTTAGATGACGGGCACCTTTTCTGTGCCTCGAAGTTGAACCGTTTCATGCTCTTCAGTGCTGGGGCCAAACTGTTCCATGAAACCTACAGCGACGCCCAAAGCCTGAGGGAAAAAGTAGGATTGCAACAGGAGACCAATTATGCAACTTCTATTGTTTAACCTTTTGCTTGAATCGCGGCGAGACCTTTCCGATGTGTGCCAAGGCTCCGACCGCATCAGTGCAAATATTTGTTTTGTTAATGCAGCCGTTTCTATACTTTTGGTTTCGTCACACGAGCGAAGGGAATCGTTCACATTTTCGGAAACCGTCTCACTCGGGATGGAATTCCGTGAGAAGGTTCCTGATCTTCTGCTCTGAGACCCTGACCTGTGAGCGAAGTGTTACAGTCAGCAGGCTTACTCGGTGAACAGGCACGCAGCTTAAAGTTGCCTCATGTAGGCCATCTAGTGGGTCTTTCAGACAATGGCAGTCGCTTCATCCACTTCAGAGAGCTGTGCTGATAGTCCACTGTAAGATCTTAATGACCTCTGAGTTCTTAGACAAGACACCAATAGGCAGCAGCCAGTATGTTTGAGCAATAGATCAAGGTTTATTGAGCATGCAGCGTAATATACTTAATATTAGGCGATAGTTTTAATGAGTAGCTCGCAGCCCCTGGTCTCTGGAACCTCTCGGACACAGATGATGTCGTCTTAAGTCTGTTCCTTTGTCCTCGCTTTACGTCTGTGTAAAGTAGTTCTTTTGAGTATCGAGGTTTTAATCCTTTTCTTATCAACAGTTCGTTTGGCCAGTGTCCATATATGGTCTTTAACAAAATCACCTTTTTTAATTGGTTCTAATGGTCAAAATACCATTGTCACTCGGACTAAGGCAGCATCCCGCCTTTCCAGTATTTTTCCACCAACTTTGCCATGTTCAGTGTTCTCTTGTTTATAGTTTTTCACCCCATTGGAATTTACTTTATCTCTTTCATTTCTAGCTTCCCTGGTACAAGGCCTTTATACCGAGGGCCCATATCAGCGCTGTTTCACTCGTCTTGAGGTGTCCAAACTATCTCACTTTAATCGACCAGGTAATTACTTTTATCTCCATGATCTCTCTCATTTTATGTCCTTATACTAATTATTCTTTAAATATCATTGCAATTAGTTTTGTTAAACGAATTCTAATTTCTACTTAGCATCATAATATGTTATTTAATGATATACTTTCACTAGCAGCCTGTGACTGTTTGTTATCAAAGCTTAGTCAAAACTGCTTTAGGCTATCCTCGCAGCTGCACGCTGAACAAGTCTTAGCTTTCTTAGTTACTCAGGAGTAATTATGGGTAATATTATTTGGTCAATGGCTACACTTGAATTTATATGTATATGATTCTCATCTACTAAATATCTTTAAATATCAGCCTTTCGTACACTGCCTATTATATAGAAAGAAAGACTTGCATTTATATAGCACCTTCCACGAACTCGGGACATCCCAAAGCTCTTTACAACCAATGAAGTACTTTTTTGAAGTGTCGTCACTGTCGTAATGTGGGAAACGCGGCAGCCAATTTGAGCACAGCAAGCTCCCACAGACAGCAATGTGATAAATGACCAGATAATTGTTTCTTAGGTGTTGGTTGAGGGATTAATATTGGTCAGGATACCGGGGAGAATTCACCTGCTGTCCTTCGAAATAGTGCCTTGGGATCATTTACGTCTACCTGAGAGAGCAGACGGGGCCTCAGCTTAACATCTCATCCGAAAGACGGCACCTCCGACAGTGCAGCACTCCCTCAGTACTGGCACTGGGAGCGTCCGCCTGGACTTTGTGCTCAAGTTTCTGGAGTGGGACTTGAACCCACGACCTTTTGACATTATAGAAACATAGAAACATAGAAGATAGGAGCAGGAGTAGGCCATTCGGCCCCTCGAGCCTGCTCCGCCATTCAATGCGATCATGGCTGATCAGCCAAATTCAGTACCCTGTACCTGCCTTCTCCCCATATCCCTTGGTCCCTTTAGCCTTAAGAAATATATCTAACTCCTTCTTGAATATATTTAATGAATTGGCCTCAACTGCCTTCTGTGGTAGAGAATTCCACAGGTTCACCACTCTCTGGGTGAAGAAATTCCTCCTCATCTCAGTCCTAAATGGCTTACCCCTTATCCTTAGACTGTGACCTCTGGTTCTGGACTCCCCCGCCATCGGGAACATCCTTCCTGCATCTAGTCTGTCTAGTCCTGTTAGAATTTTATAAGTTTCAATGAGATCCCCTCTCATTCTTCTAAACTCTAGCGAATATAAGCCTAATCGACCCAATCTCTCTTCATACGTCATTCCTGCCATCCCAGGTATCAGTCTGGTGAATCTTCGCTGCACTCCCTCCATGGCAAGAACATCCTTTCTCAGATAAGGCGACCAAAACTGCACACAATACTCAAGGTCTGGACTCACCAAGGCCTTGTACAACTGCAGCAAGACATCCTTGCTCCTGTACTCGAATCCTCTCGCTATGAAGGCCAACATACCATTTGCCTTCTTAACCGCCTGCTGCACCTGCATACTTACCTTCAGCGACTGGTGCACAAGGACACCCAGGTCTCGTTGCACTTCCCCTTCTCCCAATCTATTGCCGTTCAGATAATAATCTGTCTTCCTGCTTTTGCCACCAAAGTGGATAACCTCGCATTTATCCACATTATACTGCATCTGCCATGCATCAGTGGGCGAGTGGTCAATCTATGGAACAGGCTCCCTAGGGAGACAGTGTAAGCTGTTAGTATTGATTCATTCAAATGCAAATTAGATTACATTCAGAAAATAACATTTTGGGATCCAGTATACGAGTAATTTGAGACATGACATGTGGTGAGTGTAGCAATGCTTGGGAGGAACAGGTGACTTTGGACCTCTGGTTCCCAAAGCTCTCCACCACTGGGGGTTTTCCTCGCCTCATGTCTGGGTCTGTTGTAGACTCACTGATAGAGATCGATCGCTGTGATTAGTCAACAACCCCGTTATCGTTGTATCGTGCGACTACCAGGATGGGAGAAGGGGAACTAGATGCAGGAGTTCCTCAGGGCAGTGTCCTGGGCCCAACCATCTTCAGCTGCTTCATCAATGATCTTCCCTCCATCATAAGGTCAGAAGTGGGGATGTTCGCTGAAGATTGCACAGTGTTCAGTCCCATTCGCAACTCCTCAGCTAATGAAGCCATCCATGCCCGCATGCAGCAAGACCTGGACAACATCCAGACTTGAGCTGATAAGTGGCAAGTAATGTTTGTGACACACAAGTGCGAGGCAATGACCTTCTCCAACAAGAGAGAATCTAACCACCTCCCCTTCCCCTCCAAGTCACACACCATCCTGACTTGGACATATATCGTCGTTCCTTCGTCGTCACTGGGTCAAAATCCTGGAACTCCCTCCCTAACAGCACTGTGGGAGCACCTTCACCACACGGACTGCAACGGTTCAAGAAGGTGGCTCACCACCACCTTCTCAAGGGGCAACTCGGGATGGGTGATACACCCACATCCCGAGAATGAATAAATAAAAGAAAAGATGAACCTTGGTCTCTCTTCGTCTAGCAATTTCCTATGACCCTCGAACCGACAGCACTGCCAAGTCCCTGATCTCTTACTCTTTCTACATCTCCATTGACCTGCTCTTTTCCATTCAGCTTCATCTTTACAACTGCAGTAACCTGTCTGCTCGTATTATCTCACCGGCCCCGCTTTTTCTTTCACTCTTTTATCCTCTCAGAAACAAAGTGCAAACTCGGGAGTCTTTTGAGGAGTTCCTGATTTCTATTTAAGATTCGAATGGATGTCATAATAGATCTTCACACACAATCAACGCACTTTACATGTGCTACATTGCATTGTTTCCTCATCAATCTGTTTACACTGTGCTTTAATCTTCCCATCTAATCCCTTGTTCATCAACTGGACCCATCTGCCCGCCTCTGTCAGTACAACAACAACAGTATGTCTGTCCTTTCCATTCTCTCGCTCATTCCTCTCTGCCTCTGTTTCTCTTTCTCTCTCTCTTTTACGTTCTAGCTCTCTCTCACGCACGTATACACACACGCACACGAACTCCGGACACCCAGTGCCTGATTAAATTATCTTTTTGCTCCTAATTCTGTATAGACAATTGTTGATTAAATTGGACTGGCCAAGGACCTATAAGATGCCCAGATGCTCTCTCGTCCTATCCACTAATGCAACGGAGAGTCCTGAGTTTTAAAAAAAAAAAGACCTCGGCCCCTTTCCAAGCTGAGTTGGATTAATTTATTTGAACATGTGTGCTCACTGACGCAAAAGCCAGCAGTTATTTGATGCTGAGCGTGCCCTCCACTTACCCTCACATCTGGAATGTACTGTACTTGCTGCGGACAAACAAGAACCGGCAGAGGTGAGTTTATTTCCTGCTTTGGGCCAAACGGGAAGGTTTGGACCGAGAAAAAGATGAGAACAGATTACTGTTATTTGAATCCCTCGAGAGATTGTCAAGTGGAGGGACGTCGGCGATGGGGGAAATGCATCACTTTCCTTTTCAGGCACCCAGTGTCAGTGACAAGCTTGAGTTTGGATAGAAAGGGGGAAAAAATTGCCTATCTTATACCTTCTCGCAAATATAAATCATTAGCAGTGCGAACAGAAACATGCTGGAAATTCAGAGAGGGTCAGAATCTGGAAGGACAGGTTTTAGGTGGAGGGAGAGATGGAAAGAAAGAAAGACTTGCATTGCTATAGCGCCTTTCACGACCACCGGACGTCCCAAAGCGCTTTACAGCCAATGAAGTACTTTTGAAGTGTAGTCACTGTTGTAATGTGGGAAACGTGGCAGCCAATTTGCGCACAGCAAGCTCCCACAAACAGCAATGTGATAATGACCCGATAATCTGTTTTTTTAGTGATGTTCGTTTGAGGGATAAATATTGGCCAGGACACCGGGGAGAACTCCCCTGCTCTTCTTCGAAATAGTGGCCGTGGGATATTTTATGTCCACCTGAGAGAGCAGACGGGGGCCTCGGTTTAACGTCTCATCCGAAAGACGGCACCTCCGACAGTGCGGCGCTCCCTCAGTACTGGCACTGGGAGTGTCAGCCTAGATTTTTGTGCTTGAGTCTCTGGAGTGGGGATTTGAACCCACCACCTTCTGACTCAGAGGCGAGAGAGTGCTACCCACTGAGCCACGGCTGACAGGAGATGGCGAGAGGGAGATAGAGAGAGGGGAAAGAGGAACGCAGGAGCTGAATGGTCTGTATCTGACACGTTAACCTGTCTGGTGGGCCTGCTGAGCATTGCCACCATTTTTTGTTTGCCTTTCAGATTTCTAGCACTTGTGATTTTTTTTCTTTGTCTCTTGCTGTGTGGGTTTTTAATGATGAATATTACACAGCCCCATCTGAGAAATACGTGGAACCACCAAAACAGTTACTAGGATAAGTGCAATAGAAACAAAAAAAAATAGTTTGGATTTTCTGCCAGTCAAGAAATTTTTGTCTTTAAGGGGTTAAAACATGATTACGTTCATAACTAAATGATCGTGTGAGGTAAAATATGAGTGAACAAGAACTTAGAAATTTTAACTGTGACTTAACAGGAATTTAGGAATTCCCCCATTAGACGGTCCTGGCAAGGGACAAGGAATGCTGTTTAGGAAACGGTGGGATTTCTGTTTTCGATCAATGCTCCCTGAGATTAATGGTCCATGTCGGTAGCGTCTGATAGGGGAATCAGCCTGTATACTTGTTCAACTATGGATAAAGTAACGCACTTCGAATGAGATAAGCAACATTTCTATTCAGTAACTTAGAAATCACCATTAGTGATGCAGTGGTGCCAAGGTTTAACAAGTTCTTATCTAATTCCTTGCTGCCATCTCAGACTGTTCGATATGAAGGTGACAAGTGGTCTTGCGATGATGTCTCTCATAGTGCATTCCGGCCCGTATCTGTGAAGCAGATTCATGGTCTCGGGGTCCCTCCTTGCAGTTACTCAATCACAAGGCAGGTTTCTGAGGAACAGTCCCTTGTACCAAGTCTCTAACCATCGGATCTCAGCGAAAGTCCAATTATGAGGGGTTCAAAATTACGAGGGGCTTTGATCGAGTAGATAGGAGGAAAGCGTTTCCACTGGCAGGAGGGACGGTAACCAGAGGACGCAGATTGAAGACAATAGGCAAAAGCACCAGAGGGGGAGATGAGGAGAATTTTTTATTTTTATTTTACGCAGCGAGTTGTTGCGATCTGGAATGCGCTGCCTGAAAAGGGCGGTGGAAGCAGATTCAGTCGTAGCTTTCTGAAAGGGAGTTGAATATATAACATAAAAAAAGAAAAATGTGCAGGGCGGTGGGGGAAAGAGCAGGAGGAGTGGGACTGATTGGACAGCTCTATCAAAGAGGCAGCACAGGCATGGTGGGCCGAATGGCCTCCTCCAGTGCTGTATCATTCTATGACAGTCCAGTTCACTCCACAAAGAAACCAGAATGGATTGCCTTGCCGTGTGTTTGTCTCACTGTACAGAGTGAGGGGTGGCTGGGCTGTCCCAATTGACCATTCAGTGCCCAATGGCAGTGATGGAACCAGGCCTGGAGATAGAGCCTGTGCAGTGGTTTTATAAGTGTGTCTGTCACTTACGCAGAGTGCACAGCGCGTGCAGTTACTGCAAATACTGATATTCCTGTCTCTTTGTCAATGTAACTAAGTGCAAGTATGAACCCATGTACAGGATGCATCTCTCTTATTTCTCTCATTCTCATCCCATCGTATTTCTCTCTCTCTCTCTCGGTCTATCTCTCTTTCTTTCATTCTAGGCAGTAAGACTCTCCAATGTCTTACTGCCTAGAATGTCCTGGGGCCAATATTTATCCCTCATCCAACATAACAAAAACAGATTATCTGGTTATTGCCACATTGCTGTTTGTGGGACCTTGCTGTGCGCAAATTGGCTGCCGGGTTTCCCACATTATAACAGCGAATTCCACTTCAAAAAAGTACTTCATTGACTGTAAAGCGCTTTGAGACGTCCAGTGGTTGTGAAAGGCGCTATATAAATGCAAATCTTTCTTTCTTTCTTTTTCCGTTATTTGGCCGATTAAGCCACAACGGATAACACAAGAGGAACTGTAGGAGCCAAGCAGCGTGTGGACGGAAGAGTGTGTTGCTTGGTGGGGTGGGGTATGGACCAAACAGTGTGTTACCCAGGGTAGTTGTATGCAATAAACAGCATGGTACACATGTCCTCGGCCTCTTACACTGTTCCAATGAAGCTGTCCTCGGCCTCTTACCTTGTTCCAATGAAGCTCAACGTAAGCTCGAGGAACAGCACCTCATCTTTTGATTAGGCACTTTACAGCCTTCTGGACTCAACATTGAGTTCAACAATTTCAGACCATAGCCTCAGCCCCTATTTTTTCAGGCGGCAGCTGTTGATGATTCTGCCATCCCCATTTGCAACATTTAATCTCTCCTACCTTCCATCCTAGCACAGACCGTCCCTTAAGTTCCTTCCTCCTCTCCCATCCACTCTCCCTTTCCCTGCCTCTGCACCTGCTTAAAACCTGTTACATCCCTAACTTTTTCCCGTTCTGACGAAGGGTCACAGACCTGAAACGTTAACTCTGTTTCTCTCTCCACGGATGCTGCCTGACCTGCTGAGTGTTTCCAGCATTTTCTGTTCTTATTTCAGACTTCCAGCATCCGCAGTATTCTGCTATGGTGCACAGGGGAGATGTATTGACCGGGCAGTGTTACACGGGAGAGGTTATGGGACTGGACAGTGTGGTTCATTGGGTTGTGATCAGGAGCAGGAACCTTGATTGATTTGTGTCTCCCTCTGTAGCTCGGTAAAGAAATGCTTCCTGATTTCACTCCTGAAAAGCCCAGCTCTAATTTTATGATGTCCCCTTGGTCTTGATTTCCCCCAACCAGAGGAAATAGTTTCTCCGTCTCTACCCTATCGAATCCTTTTAACATTTTAAGCACCTCGATCAGATCACCCCTCGATCTTCTAAACTCAACTGAATACAAGCCAGGTTTAATGCAACCTGTCCTCGTAATTTAACCCTCTAAACTCCGGTATCATTCTGAAAAGCGACAAGCTTTTAATTCTCTGTGTATTCTGTCTGAGCGGCAAAATACTGACCGCCCCTTTAAGAAGCACAGCAGCCAGGATTATTGCAGATTATTTAACATGGATGTTGGGAGGGATATGAAAAGCTTTCTTAACAAGGATCAGTGGCATCGCCCCGGCCCCAGATGCTACCCTTGGTTTTATGCTTGTGTTACTAATCCTGTTCAGAGACTGAGTAAAGCAGGCAGGATTCCTGATGCCACAGATAGGCACAGTAGATCAATCCAGTGAGCTAAATTTAACCGTGCCGTTTTGTTTTAATGACAAGGATTTAAAAAAAATCGTTTCTTGTTTAGATTTCACTCTTCAGGAAACAAAGACTTGCATTTCTACAGCGTCTTTCGTGACCTCAGAACATCTCAAAGTGCTTCACAGCCAATGAACTACTTTTTGAAGTGGAGTCACTGTTGCAATGTGGGAAATGCAGCAGACAATTTGCGCACAGCAAGCTCCCACAAACAGCAATGTGATAATGACCGGATAATCTGGGTTTTTTTGGAAATTTTTAAAATTCATTCACGGGATGTGGGCGTCACTGGCAAGGCCGGCATTTATTGCCCATCCCTAATTGCCCCTTGAGAAGGTGGTGGTGAGCCGCCTTCATGAACCACTGCAGACCGTGAGGTGAAGGTACTAGAGATGTTGGTTGAGGGATAAATATTGGCCAGGACACCGGGAAAAACTCCCCTGCTCTTCTTCGAAGCAGTGCCGTGGAATCTCTTACGTCCACCTGAGAGGGCAAATGGGGCCTCAGTTTAACGTCTCATCCAAAAGACGGCACCTCCGACAGTGCAGTGCAGCTCAGCTCAGTACCGCACTGGGAGCGTCAGAATAGATTTTTGTGCTCAAGTCTCTGGAGTGGGACTTGAACTGTTAGAAATCACAACCTTCTGACTCAGGGGCAAGAGTGCTACTTACTGAGCCACGGCTGACTGAGCCACGCTTTCGCCAGTCGCGGCGAGTCCGGTGCGGCCGGAGCAGACAGCGGTCTCAAACCCCGCTCCCATCTTCATCCCGCCTCCTCCAAGTGATTTTGCCCTGATTGGGCTTGTTAAGCCCGCCCTGCGAGGTTCCCGGCCAATTAAAAGGAAGTGGATCTGATGATGTCATCTGATGACGTGTCATCAGCCGGTTTCCTTAAAGGGACCATGTCCACATTTATTTTGACAGTTGTGCTGTCAGTGTTCTACAGCATTGAGGTGCTGCAAACAATGACAAGCGCTGCATAAAGGTGCAGGGCTACACCCAGGCTCTCCCATGACTCCCTCTATATGCTTATGGAGGGAGTCACACGCAGGGAGGTTCTCTTCCCTTCCAATGGGCGGAAGAGACCTCCCCAGGAGATCAACACAGCCTGGTCGCACATTGCACAGGAGGGCACAAGCAGGGATGTCAACAGGAGGACCAGGCTGCAGTGGCGCAAACCTTTCAATGATCTCAGTAGATCACAAAACGTTACTGCAAAGCCACACTCAACCTCATCCTCCTGTGCCACTCATCACTTCCCCATCACTCTGCCTTCCCTACCCTACTCCTGCACATCCTTACTCACACCAACTTACCTTGCACCTCCACCCATCCCCCTCTATCTACATTATCACTTCCCCATCTCACTAGCCACCCCTCACATTCACCCTCATCCTTGTCCAGTCATTCAAACTAACAACACGCAAGGGTAGGCACTTGGATGCTTTAGCCAAAGTTCGTGTAAAGTTTCTGTTAATTTGTTGTTAAGCATTGAAATCTTTATTTTCACCACTTTGCCTTCTTGGACAGATTTGTGTGCACCTCTGACAGTGTCTTAGTGAGTTCCAATGAATGGCGAGACATAACGTCCCCCAATGGCGATGAGTGAGAAAGGAATGGCTTGGACATTGTAGGGATATTTTCTGGTGTTGGTGTGGGGTGGTGCCAACCTGGTGCATCATGTGGCAGCCATGGTGTACAGTGTTTAGTGAAGTAAATCTGGACATGGTGAGGCCATCGCTGGTGTCCCGGGCAGCAATGTGCACGGGTGATGTTGCCCTGTGTCCTGTGCAGCATCAGTTGATTGCAGAGAAGATTAGTGTTGATGTTGGTGCTGCTGGTGTGCCCGGTGATGCTGGTGTTGGGGCTGATCGTGGTGGGATTCTGAGGACCAATGTGAGATATTTTCAAGGGCACCGATGCTGATGGAATAGATGGCAGGTGAGGTTGAGATGACAGAAGCGATCTGTCAATGGTGGGAGAGGTTGTTCCAAGGAGGTGACACTGGATAGAGAGTTAGCTCCAAACCTGAATAAAGCTCAATCTGTCTTCTAAATGCAGTAAGCAACAGCTTCTAACCTTGGAAAGTGACAGACCTATGAAATGGGAGCTTTCATAGACCATTTGCTGCTGTCAGGTTAGTAAATCATTCCATGCAGACACAACACCCGACCTACTTACCTGACGTGCTCTGGGAAACGTGTTAAAAACCTGGTAAAATGGTAAGTACATGGCAAAATCCTGCTTAACTACCTTTTAAGAAGCTTTTAACTATCTAAATTGGCTGACCTGCCGCTTGGTGTCGGGTCTGTTCGGGGATGACAGACCCGACACTTGGGAAACTGACAAGGAGGCGGGTTTACAGCAGGTTACCGACCCGCTGTCTATCTTTGTGATTTTGACAGCGGACCCGCCTCCAAACCCGCACTCTGAGCGCTGGCAAAATTCCGGCCTAAGTCCCGGTTTTAACCTGATCCACCCAGTGGGAATGGGATGGGTTTAAGGTCTGATGTCCTATAAACACCCCGTCCAATTTTACACTCTATTGATGTCAAAGTTTTTTTTTAGCTTTTGATCCTTTAAAATTCATTCACGGGATCTGGGCGTCGCTGGCAAGGCCAGCATTTATTGCCCATCCCTAGTTGCCCCTTGAGAAGGTGGTGGTGAGCCGCCATCTTGAACCGCTGCAGTCCGTGTGGTGAAGGTGCTCCCACAGTGCTGTTATGGAGGGAGTTCCAGGATTTTGACCCAGTGACGATGAAGGATCGGCGATATATTTCCAAGTCAGGATGGTGTGTGATTTGGAGGGGAACTTGGAGCTGGTGGTGTTCCCATGCGCCTGCTGCCCCTTGTCCTTCTAGGTGGAAGAGGTGGCGGGTTTGGGAGGTGCTGCCGAAGAAGCCTTGGCGAGTTGCTGCAGTGCATCTTGTAGATGGTACACACTGCAGCCACGGTGCGCCGGTGGTGGAGGGAGTGAATGTTTAAGGTGGTGGATGGGGTGCCGATCAAGCGGGCTGCTTTGTCCTGGATGGTGTCGAGCTTCTTGAGTGTTGTTGGAGCTGCACTCATATGAGGCACCTACTTCCTGTTTTTAAAATTCAAACCACCCTCTCCACTGCCATCGCGACAATGTTGAGTGGGAAAATGCGCAGGTAGGCCGTAGAGTGTGTTCCCGTCCCATCGCCAACCCCAGTTCCATCCAAAAAATTGGAGGAGGGGGTGTGGAAGATCCCATCCAACATGTCTACCACAATTGATGTGCCCGATTGGTTCAAATATCACAATCGCAAAGCAGCAGCAAATCACAACTAAACAGATTAGGGAACTAACCAGTGAGCAAGCGCCTCAGAGAAAGAAAGACGAACATTTCCTGCTGGTTTCTGCTGACCTTGATTACCTGGCCAACTGCCCAAGGATAAGAGCCAGGGCCTTAGAAGCAGCTGCCAATATTCCCTCAGCGACTACCAGATGTCCCAAAGCACTTTACAACCAATGAAGTACTTTTTTGAAGTGGAGTCACTGTTGTAATGTAGGAAACGCGGCCGCCAATCTGCGCACAGCAAGCTCCCACAAACAGCAATGTGATAAATGACCAGATCATCTGTTCAGAGGTTAGCTTCCAAATGACTTCCAAATGTGTCCCTTGAACATCAATTAGACTTTGCAGTCTTAAAGCGACGGGGCATCTTAAGCACAGCCTCCACATTAGTGATAGAATCATCACCTATAACCCCGCTGTCATTACAAAACATCGCATCTTCCAGCCCCCACCCCTGTGCTCGCTGAACTCCATTGGCTCCTGGTCCGGCAACGCCTCAATTAAAAAAATTCTCATCCTCGTGTTCAAATCCCTCCGCGGCCTCCTCGCCACCCCCCTCCCTGTCTCGGTAACCTCCTCCAGCCCCACGACCCTCCGAGATCTCGGAGCTCCTCCAATTCCGGCCTCCTGCACAGGCCCCGGTTTCCATCGCTCCACCGTTGGCGGCCGTGCCTTCAGCCGCCTGGGCCCCAAGCTCTGGAATCCCCTCCCTAAACCTCTCCGCCTCTCTCTCCTTGAAGGCGCTCCATAAAACCTGCCTCTTTGACCAAGCTTTTGGTCGCCTATCCTAATATCTCCTTATGTGGCTCGCTGTCCAATTGTGTTTGATAATCGCTCCTGTGAAGCACCTTGAGACGTTTTACTACCTTAAAGGCGCTATATAAATGCACGTTGTTGTTGTTGTTGTTGTTGTTGGGAGATGTACTTGTTTTATTAAATATCGGACATTTGATTAAAAGCACAGATTATAAATAATAATAATGGTGATATAATTCATAGCATAAGCACTATTATATAAAAACCACATCATTAGCAGCACACGGAATAAGATTAAACTGTGGTACAGTTCTAACAGTGTCAGCCGTGGCTCAGTGGGCCGCACCCTCGCTTCTGAGTCAGAAGGTTGTGGGTTCAATAGTCCCACTCCAGGGACTTGAGCACAAAAATCTAGGTCTGACACTCCCAGTGCAGTGCTGAGGGAGTGCCGCACTGTCAGAGGCGCCGTCTTTCGGATGAGATGTTAAATCGAGGCCCCCTCTCAGGTGGATGTAAAAGATCACGTGGCCACTATTTTGAAGAAGAGCAGGGGGGAGTTCTCTCCGGTGTCCTGGGTCAATATTTATCCCTCAACCAACATCACTAAAACAGATGATCTGGTCATTATCACATTGCTGTTTGTGGGAGCTTGCTGTGCGCAAATTGGCTGCCGAGTTTCCCGCATTACAACAGTGACTACACTTCAAAAAGTACTTCATTGGCCGTAAAGCGCTTTGGGATGTCTGGTGGTTGTGAAAGGCGCTATAGAAATGCAAGTCTTTCTTTCTTAACTTATTTAGAAAGTGAAATTTTATTATAAATAAGCATGGGGATAAATTTACAGGTCTGTTTATAATGTACAAGATCAAAGAGTTCATGAAATTCCTCCATATATAACAGGCCATGCCCTATTAACATGCTGGGCTAGCAATTAAGCTAGGCCCATTTTTGGGCCTAGACTCAGGGCTGCGGAGGCCTGAAACTGAGGCCCGAGCCGAGGAGCGATAAAAATTGTCACCGGGGCCCCATCTACATTCTTGGGGCAATCACGCATCTCCACAAAGAAAGAAAGACTTGCATTTCTATAGCGCCCTTCACGATCACCGGATGTCCCAAAGCGCTTCACAGCCAATGAAGTACTTTTTTGGAGTGTAGTCACTGTTGTAATGTAGGAAACGTGGCAGACAATTTGCGCACAGCAAGCCCCCACAAACAGCAATGTGATAATGACCAGATCATCTGTTTTAGTGATGTTGGTTGAGGGATAAATATTGGCCAGAAAAACAGGGCGAACTCCCCCCCTGCTCTTCTTCGAAATAGTGCCTTGGGATGTTTTACATCCACCTGAGAGAGCAGACGGGGCCTCGGTTTAACGTCTCATCTGAAAGACGGCACCTCCGACAGTGCAGCACTCCCTCAGCACCGCACTGGGAGTGTCAGACCTATCTTTATGTGCTCAAGTCTCCTGGACGCGGGACTTGAACCCACAACCTTCATGATTCAGAGGCGAGAGTGCTACCCAATGAGCCACAGTCGACACAGGCAGCTCGCCCCATGGGTGAAACCAATTTCATGCCTCCTGCCCCTCTGGCAGCAGCCATCAGTGTATTCCCGGGAGTGGGGGTTAGTGTGGGCTATTGGGTTGGGGGCGTGGTGTGGGGAAGGGGCCAATCATGACTCCTATGGATTCAGGGGGTTGGTGGGGGGGAGCACTCCTGCTCAGATTAAGGTTAAAGAAAGAAAGAACTTGCATTTCTATAGCGCCTTTCACGACCTCAGGTCATCCCAAAGCGCTTTACAGCCAATGAAGTACTTTTTGAAGTGTGGTCACTGTTGTAATGTGGGAAACACGGCAGCCAATTTGCGCACAGCAAGCTCCCACAAACAGCAATGTGATAATGACCTGATAATCTGTCTTAGTGATGTTGGTTGAGGGATAAATATTGGCCAGGCGTAAATAGAAACTAGAATAAAATAGTCTAGACTTTTATACTGTGCATCATCTACACTTTGTGGTTTATTTTTTATCTCTTGCTCTTGTCTGGCCTGACTCGAAAGGCTTTGGTTGAACTCTTCAATTTCTGTCAGGCAGGCCTAGAAAAACCAAACAAATCTAAGTAACCACCTGCTGAACTCAAAAAGCATTGCCAATAAA
This sequence comes from Squalus acanthias, assembly GCA_030390025.1. NCBI lineage: Eukaryota > Metazoa > Chordata > Chondrichthyes > Squaliformes > Squalidae > Squalus > Squalus acanthias. The sequence continues at coordinate 7,883,815 of CM059450.1, forward strand.
AGACATGATTGACCCAATCTCATAACGCGTTTGTATTTGAATTTAATGGTTTTGCCCTTCCCTTGTGCACCTGGCTGATTCTACAACCATTATGTGCTAATAAACCAGGCCATGTTTATGAATGAAGATGGTTTTTAAACCACTTATCTCTCGTGGCTTCGAGGAACAAACCAACATCATGATACTTGTTAGACAAATTGGCTTCAGCAAAGGAGACCGAGATAACGAATGGATATTTTTAAGTGCTACGTGGCCAATGCAGCATTACCTCGTCCTGGCCATGGATGGGACAGCTTGTGGGTAGCCTGATCCAGCTCACTGCTGGCTTACGACTTGTCTAGGCACCTGTGGTACAATGAGGGTGTGGCCAATGTTACTGAGAGTCAGAAGGATTAAATGTAGTCGTCTGAGATTGTACGCTACACAGGCATTGTTCTCTGTCTATATATGCTTTGCCGATTCGTATTCCTTCACTTCACCTGACGAAGGGGCAGCAGCTCCGAAAGCTTGTGATTTCAACTAAAACTGTTGGACTATAACCTGGTGTTGTGCGACTTCTCACTGAGAGTTATGCTGAGGGCTGTGGGCTATGTTGGTACGCTGAGGGGTGTGGGTGAGCGAGGTGCTGCAATCTCACGACAATGTTACGTTTCTTTTTTTCTCCAGTTTCCAGTGCGTTTACAGAGATGACAAACCAATCAGACATTCATATTCCAGACCGTCGCCTGAGCCTGGATGAATTGCCCAAACCCTGCTGTTCGAAGCACTGCAATTGGCTGGAAAGAAACCTGCTGCTCTTGCTGACCATTCTTGGTAAGACTGCGTCATCACTATGTGCGATTTAAGTTTCACCTCTTTACAACCTGATACCGGCGAGGGAAGGGAGTGTTAAATGTGATCCATTCTCACCCCGGATAATACAAGGGCTGGAATGTGACACACAGGACACTATAAAGACTTGCATTTATATAGCACCTTTCAGGACGTCTCAAAGCACTTTACAGCCAATGAAGCACTTTCTTTTGAAATGTACACACTGTTGTAATGTAGGAAACCCGGCAGCCAATTTGCGCACAGCAAGCTCCCACAAACAGCAATGTGATGATGACCAGATCATCTGTTTTTAGTGATGCTGGTTGAGGGATAAATATTGGCCCCCGGACACCAAGGGATAACTCCCTCCTACTCTTTTTTGAAATAGTGGCCATGGGATCTTTTACGTCCCCCTGAGGGGGCAGACGGGGCCTCGGTTTAACGTCTCATCCCAAAGACGGCACCTCCGACAGTGCAGCGCTCCCTCAGCACTGCACTGGGTGCGCCAGCCTAGATTTTTGTGCTCAAGTCTCTGGAGTGGGGACTATGAACCCACAATGTTTCGACTCAGAGGTGAGTGTGCTACCCACTGAGCCACGGCAGCCAATTTGTGCGCAGCAAGTTCCCACGGATAGATAAATGACCCGATGTCTTTGGTGGCGTTGGTTCGAGGGATGAATGTTTGCCAGGACACTGGTGAGAACTCCCTGCATTTCTCGAAACAGTGCCATGGGATCTTTCATATGACATAATTTGAACCATGTCAGACAGGTAGCAGTGACATCTCATAAACTATGAGGGTGGCTTTTATTAAGAACAGCAGACCCCCCCCCCCCCCCCCCCCCGAGACGTGCTTGCACCTTGTCACATGCTACAGTGCGTCTTGTACTGTATATCACATAGAAACATTGATTTCTGCCCCTTTCCACTTCCAGTTTTAGATACTGTCGGTGATGTCATGGCAGGGCCCAAATGGCCGACTGACAACCGGAATCATGTCACATCTCAAAACCACAGAGCTCCTGTGTGTTATTGGCCGAGAGATTCAATGACCAAGCGTCCAATATGGCGGGCAAGGTACGCCCCCGCACTCTGAGCCATAAGTGCGCCGCCTGCCATATTGGTATAGGTATCAATCGAGGCGTCCTGGGCCCGTGCCTGGGACAGGCGTTATGCCCCTTTGCCTATGCAAATAAGGGGCCTGATGCCCGTTTGAGGCCCCCGTCAGCAAGTAGAGCGTGACAGCGGGACGGAAACACAGCGATACCCAGACATGACAGGACAATGAGCAAATGCCACCTTATACAGGTGACGCAGCGACCAACAATGACACTGTCCACAGACACACACACACACACACAACACACTAACTGTTACTCAGAATAACAGCTACCCGAGAGTGAGCTCCAGGCTGGAATCTAATCGCAGGATTTGGGTGGTTTATATATAGAATAACAGATGCCCAGGAGTGAGTTCCCGGCTGGTTGTTGCTGGGATTAAGCTTGGGGTTTTCTCTCATGTCGAGAGGGCAGTTTGCAATGAGCCTTGGACGGTAAATATAAGGAGCGTATTTCTGATTTCCTAATCCTGTTGAAATTGCAGGAACGACTTGATTTTTTTTGTTGTTGTGGCAGGGATTGTATGGAGCTGTGGGAGTGGATTACAACACACTGTGGGCTGTCAGTCCTTCACTTCCACCGAGGTCTCCCTTTTCATTTTTGAGGAGAGTGAGAATGTGCATCATTTAGTGATTCGAACTATCCTCGAGGGGGGGGCGGGGGAAAAAGAGAAAGACTTACTTTTATACAGCCTTTCCTGATCTCAGGATGCCCCAAAGTGCTTCTAAACTCAGACAGCGCAGTTAGGGCTCCAATCTCCCATGAAAAACCACAGGTCTGGATTAAGGGCTAATTAAATAGATATTGCTTTTCCTTTAAGTCGGGATGGAAGTGGAGCGCGCAATACAATGAGACATCTCTTCCCCTCTCGTGTTGATGGGCGTATTGACATGAATCTTGTCATTCATGTGGAAATGACTTATGAAATAATACTGAGTGACCTGTGGGTGGCGCTGTCCAGGGAGAGTATAAATACTCGGGCACGGGCCCAGCTTGCGCGGGACATTCTTTAACAGGAACTAGTGAAGGACGCAACTAGATCTCCATGTTGAAAAACAGTTGATTAAAGCTTTGTTTAACGCTTAGACCAAGTGCCTAGTAGTTTTCTTACGTCACGTATGTTGGTGTCTTTGTGGCCAAGGGGCTTGGACCACCCTTTCTGAGAGCAGGACCACTGTCCTCGAGGTTCCTTATCTCTGTATGGTTTCAAATAAGTAAAAAAAAAATGTTTGAAAAGGATTAGACCGTCGACATTTTGGGCAACGTCTTAAAGGGAAGCTTTCAAAAGGAGTGCGGACTTGGTGCTGTTCATGAGTATGTGGTAAGGCAGTATAATAAAACCATCCCATCCCCTCCATTAGATTCCAGCCCACACCTCACTCCCAAGTATCTGTTATTTTATTTATCTATAAACCATCTAAATCCCTCGATTTAGATCCCAGCCGGGAACTCACTCCTGGGCATCTGTTATTCTATATATAAACCACCCAAATCCCTCGATTAGATTCCAGCCTGGAGCTCACTCTCGGGTAGCTGTTATTCTGAGTAACAGTTAGTGTGTTGTGTGTGTGTGTGTGTCTGTGGACAGTGTCATTGTTGGTCGCTGCGTCACCTGTATAAGGTGGCATTTGCTCATTGTCCTGTCATGTCTGGGTATTGCTGCATTTCTGTCCCGCTGTCATGCTCTACTTGCAATTGAAGCTTTTTGTTGCTGGGATTAAGCTTGGGGTTTTCTCTCACGGAGGGAGGGCAGTTTGCAATGAGCCCGGACGGTAAATATAAGGAGCGTATTTCTGATTTCCTAATCCTGTTGAAATTCCAGGAACGACTTGATTTTTTTGTTGTTGTGGCAGGGATTGTATGGAGCTGTGGGAGTGGATTACAACACACTGTGGGCTGTCAGTCCTTCACTTCCACCGAGGTCTCCCTTTTCATTTTGAGGAGAGTGAGAATGTGCATCATTTAGTGATTCGAAGTCCAAAAATGTGTGGGTTAGGTTGATTTGGCTATGATAAATTGACCCTTAATGTTAGGGGGGATTAAATATGTGGGGTTATGGGGATAGGATGGGATATGTGTACTGTGGGGATTAAAGCAGGGACAGGGTACTGGATTTGGATGATCAGCCATGATCGTATTGAATGGCGGAGCAGGCTCGACGGGCCGAATGGCCTACTCCTGCTCCTAGATTCTATGTTTCTATGTTTCTATGTTTCTATGAACTATCCTCGAGGGGGGGGGCGGGGGGAAAAGAGAAAGACTTACTTTTATACAGTCTTTCCTGATCTCAGGATGCCCCAAAGTGCTTCACGGCCATTGAAGTACTTCCTGTTGTAATGTAGGAAACGCGGCAGCCAATTTGCGCACAGCAAGCTCCCACAAATGTGTTAAATGACCAGATAATCTGTTGGTTGAGGGATAAATATTGGCCAGGACACCGGGGAGAACTCCATCGTGCCATGGGATCTTGTACGTCCACCTGAGGGGGCAGACGGGGCCTCGATTTAACGTCTCATTCGAAAGACGGCACCTCCGACAGTGCGGCACTCCTTCAGTACCGCACTGGAGTGTCAGCCTGGATTATGTGCTCAAGTCTCTGGAACGGGGCTTGAACCAATGATCTTCTGACTCGGGCAGGTGTGCTACCCACTGAGCCGCACCTGACACCTCAAGGCATTAGCGGGCTAAGATGTGCAGTTGTTGCACTGTAAAGCAGAAGACTTCTTTCTGTGAAGTTGTGCGGACTCAACCTCTCTCCTGGGCCCAGTGAGCAGGAGAGAGCCATATTGAAGGATCCTGGGCCTCTCCGAGAATGTAGCAGTATACCGAACTCTCGTTCTCATTCTTGTTCCTGTTTGGTGGGTTAATTCGGAAGGAGGATGCAGAAGACACCAGTCACTGAAAAGAGATCTCTATGAGGGATGGACTGAGAGACACCAGTCAGTGTACAGATATCTCTCTGAGGGAGAGGGGAATGAGAGACACCAGTCAGTGTACAGATATCTCCCTGAGAGAGAGGGGAATGAGAGACACCAGTCAGTGTACAGATATCTCCCTGAGGGTAAGGGTCCTATAGACCCCAGTCAGTGTACAGATATCACCCTAAGGGAAAGGGTCTTATAGATCCCAGTCAGTGTACAGATATCTCCCTGAGGGAGAGGGGAATGAGATACACCAGTCAGTGTACAGATATCTCCCTGAGGGAGAGGGGACTGAGAGACCCCAGTCAGTGTACAGATATCTCCCTGAGGGAGAGGGGAATGAGAGACACCAGTCAGTGTACAGATATCTCCCTGAGGGAGAGGGGACTGAGAGACCCCAGTCAGTGTACAGATATCTCCCTGAGGGAGAGGGGACTGAGAGACCCCAGTCAGTGTACAGATATCTCCCTGAGGGAGAGGGGACTGAGAGACCCCAGTCAGTGTACAGATATCTCGCTGAGAGAGAGGGACTGAGAGACACCAGTCAGTGTACAGATATCTCCCTGAGGGAGAGGGGACTGAGAGACCCCAGTCAGTGTACAGATATCTCCCTGAGGGAGAGGGGAATGAGAGACACCAGTCAGTGTACAGATAACCAGAGTGAGGAGGGGACTGAGAGGTGCCAGTCATTGTCAGACATCTCTCTTTTTAATGCTGAAGATTATGTGGCAATTTTCAAGACTAGAGCTGCTCTTCAAAAGAAGATTACAGATAGAATTGAACCCAAGACCAGCATCACATGCTTTTACTTGAATCGGAGAGCATGCCATTAATTCATGTTTCTCTTGACCTCTTTGACGGTCCCGTAATTGCTTCTCGATCAGAAGGGATTTGAATTTCATTAGGGCCTCAATGTTCCTGCGTCAATCCGTGGTAAATAAGAAATTAAAGTGGGAACAAATCCCTTGGACGGCTGTTGTTGGGTTTTTTGTTAAACCAGCCTCTGTCAGCATTTGGGGAAAGGAAAAGATGGTTGTCTCAAAGCCGTTGAGTGTCACAAACCTGCTGTCCCAAGCATACTAAGCGTGCTCGCAATTCATTGAGTGGAACCACTTTGCTATTCATTAACCAGGTTTAAAACTGAATACCAGATTTAGAGCTCCGAAAAATCTATTCTAAGCCTAGGTTGTCAGGGTACATTTTGTTGTAAGGTGGATGGTATCAGTGATTCGCACTCTCTCGCCTCTGAGTCAGAAGGTCGTGGGTTCAAGTCCCCACTCCAGAGACTTGAGCACATAATCCAGGCTGACACACCCAGCGCGGTGCTGAGGGAGCGCCGCACTGTCGGAGGTGCCGTCTTTCAGATGAGACGTTAAACCGAGGCCCCGTCTGCCCTCTCGGGTGGATGTAAAATATCCCATGGCCACCATTTCGAAGAAGAGCAGGATTTATCCCACAGTCGATATCACTAAAAAACAGATGATCTGGTCATTTATCACATTTGCTGTTTGTGGGATCTTGCTGTGCGCAAATTGGCTGCTGCATTTCCTACATTACAACACTTGGGGAAAAGAAGTAGTTAATTGGCTGTAAAACGCATTGGGATGTCCTGAGCTTGTGATAGGCGCGATAGAAATGCATGTCTTTCTCCAGTCTGTCCGTCAAGCCCGTGTGTGTGTTTGCGTCAGTCTAGGGTTTGACACTTGCGAGTCTGACCGTGGTTTTTAATCCGTGTGCTGCAGGTGTGATCTTGGGCGCAGTGTTCGGGAGTCTCCTGCGCATGATGCCCGATCTCGGCCCCAACTTTCTCCTGCTGGTTTCCTTCCCCGGCGACATCCTCATGCGGATGCTGAAGATGCTGATTCTCCCGCTCATCATCTCCAGCCTGATCTCAGGTGAGCAACCCTGGGCCTGTCGCGACTTCCAGTGTCTCTCCTCCTCTTGCTCCTGTGGCTGCTGGTTCACAGAGCGGGGCAGCTCAATGGGCTCAGCGGACCGCTCCCCACCACCCCCCCAGTACTATACTCGTTCTTCAGCTGAGAGTCAGCAGGCTATTCAACCACAGGGGGCAGTACAGTCAACCCGGATCCTGTCCTCACTTGAAGAGAGGTTGAGGCCAAGTGGAACCTTCCTACCAGCAACCTTGCTGAGATCAGTGGGCTCTAGGATGTGCTGCCTGAGATGGCAGTGGAAGCAGATTCAATAATAACTTTCAGACGAGGAACTGGATAAATACTTTGAAGTGGAAAAAGTTACAGGGCTATGAGGAAAGAGCAGGGGAGTGGAACTAATTGGATAGCTCTTTCAAACCCGTGACATCTCCCCTCCCAAACCGGCAACCTCTACCGCCTAGAAGGACAAGGGCAACAGGCGCATGGGAACACCATCACCTCCAAGTTACCCTCCCAGTCACACGCCATCCTGACTTGGAAAAATATCAGCAGTTCCTTCATCGTCGCTGGGTCAAAATCCTGGAACTCCCTCCCTAACAGCACTGTGGGAGCACCTTCACCGCACGGACTGCAGCGGTTCAAGAAGGCGGCTCACCACCACCTTCTCGAGGGGCAATTAGGGATGGGCAATAAATGCTGGCCTTGCCAGCGACGCCCAGATCCCATAAATGAATAGGAAAAAAAAGAGCTGGCACAGGCACAATGGGCTGAATGGCCTCCTTCTGTGCTGTATGACTCTATGAATACCGATTGGGGAATCTCACCGGGACTGTCCTGCTCTGAATTGCCCTCGTGGGGGAGTCTAAAACTAGGGGGCATAATTTCAGAATAAGGGGTCGCCCATTTAAGACGGAGATGAGGAGGAATTTCTTCTCTCGGAGGGTGGTGAATCTTTGGAATTCTCTACCCCATAGAGCTGTGGAGGCGGAGTCGTTGAGTATATTCACGGTGGAGATTGACAGATTTTTGAAAAACGGGAGTCAAGGGTTATGGGGAGCGGGCGGGAAAGTGGAGTTGAGGCCAAGATCAGGTCAGCCATGATCTTATTGAATGGCGGAGCAGGCTCGAGGGGCCGAATGGCCGACTCCTGCTCCTATTTCTTATGTTCTTCTGACTCCGGGCCCCCTGTGCAGTGCGTTAACCAGCGATAGGGCTGGTTGCCAACCCTCCAGGATTGTCCTACAATCTCTTGGAAATAAGATTGAATCTCCCGGATGGACATTGCTGCGGGTACCTTGGGGAGAAACGTCACAAGGGGCATTGAAAAACAATTGCGTGGTTTTCTCTCCGAACACTTTCATTTTATCAATTATCAAAAATATTGGCGACGGTGGGGGGGGGGCGGGGGAAAGAGGCTGTTTGACCGGGGCGGGGCCGTTGGAGGAGGGAGGTCATGTGATGAAACCTCCAGGACTATGTCCAACCCTAACCAATAAACTGCCTCAGATGTGAGCACATCAAGACTGAGCCCTGACAATTGCTTCATTTGGGGAGTGAGGGTGGGGGGTGTTTTCTGAGTTGACATCCAGCGGGATACTCGCGTCCAGTGGGTGTGGGTGGTCACCGCCCCCCCACCCCGCCCCTTCTCTCATCGTGCTGATTGTAGGAACCCATTAAACCCTCCCACCATTTTGGACTAACCCCCCATTGCCGGCCGGTGGAAAGGTGGATATGGCCACGGAAGGAGGGTCGCATCCCATCCCTGTCAGACTGTTAATCAGGCTGCAAATCCTCCCACTTGTTCCCACTAAGGGAAGAGCGAAGATGTGAGAAACAAACCCAAATCCCCATTTCCTACTTCGGAAAAGTCCAGCTCTTTCAGGTTCATTCACGTCTACCTGGTCAGGTAGATAAGGTGGTTAAGAAGGCATACGGGATACTTTCCTTTATTAGCCGAGGCATAGAATATAAGTGAGAAGTCGCACAACACCAGGTTATAGTCCAACAGTTTTATTTGAAATCACAAGCTTTCGGAGCGCTGCTCCTTCGTCAGGTGAAGTGAAGGAATACAGATCGGCAAAGCATATATAGACAGAGAACAATGCCTATATATGCTTTGCCGATTCGTATTCCTTCACTTCACCTGACGAAGGAGCAGCAGCTCCGAAAGCTTGTGATTTCAAATAAAACTGTTGGACTATAACCTGGTGTTGTGCGACTTCTCACTTTTGTCCACCCCAGTCCAACACCGGCATCTCCGCATCATAGAATATAAGAGCAGGGAGGTTGTGCTTGAACTGTATAAAACACGAAAATAACAACAGAAAGTGCTGCAAACACTCAGTAGGTCAGGCAGCATCGATGCTGCCTGACCTGCTGAGTGTTTCCAGCACTGTCGGTTGCTATTTTAGATTTCCAGCATCTGCAGTATTTTGCTATTGTACTGTATAAAACACTAGTTAGGCCGCAGCTAGAATACTGCGTGCAGTTCTGGTCACCGCATTACAGGAAGGATGTGACTGCACTAGAGAGGGTGCAGAGGAGATTTACGAGGATGTTGCCTGGACTGGGGAATTTTAGCTATGAGGAAGATTGGATAGGCTGGGGTTGTTTTCTTTGGAACAGAGGAGGCTGAGGGGAGACCTAATTGAGGGGCCTAGATAGAGTGGCTAGGAAGGACCTATTTCCCTTAGCAGAAGGGTCAATATCCAGGGGGCAGAGATTCAAAGTAATTGGTCGGAGGTTTAGAGGGGAGTTGAGGAGAAATCTTTTCACCCAGAGGGTGGGTGGGGGTCTGGAACTCACTGCCTGAAAGGGTGGTAGAGGCAGAAACCCTCATCAAAAGTGCTTGGATATGCACTTGAAGTGCCGTAACCTACAAGGATATGGACCAAGTGCTGGAAAGTGGGATTAGGCTGGATAGCTCTTTGTCGGCCGGCACGGACGAGATGGGCCGAATGGCCTCCTTCTGTGCTGTAAATTTCTATGATTCTATATTCAGGTTCATTCACATCTACCTTGTGCCTCCACAATAAACTGAGAGAGTATAACTCGCAAGAAAGAGTGAGCAGGCCGGGGTTCTTTAGAAAAGACGAGGCTGAGGGGGGACCTAATCGAGGTCTTTAAGATTATGAAGGGGTTCGATAGGGTCGACGTAGAGAAGATGTTTCCACTTGTGGGGGAGACCAGAACTAGGGGCCATAAATATAAGATAGTCACTAATAAATCCAATAGGGAATTCAGGAGAAACTTCTTTACCCAGAGAGTGGTGAGAATGTGAAACTTCCTCCCTCATGGAGTGGTTGAGGTGATTAGCAGAGATGCATTTAAGAGGAAGCTGGATAAACGCGAGGGAGAAAGGAATAGAAGGATATGCTGATAGGGTGAGATGAAGTAGGGTGGGGGAAAGTTCGTGTGGAGCATAAACACCGACATACACTAATTGGGCCGAATGGCCTGTTTCTGTGCTGTAAATCCTGTGTTATCCCTCCATTCCCTGATGAAGGAGGCATTTATCAACCAAAACCGCATTTACTGAGCTGAGTGGCAGTCTGTTACTATTCATGGACAATCTAGTCCAACCACATCAAGAGAACATCCTGCCCCCCTCCCCCCACCACAGCCCCCCCAAGGAAATTCCCGGGGTAAGATTTCTACCGAACTACAATGAAGGCCCAAATCAGAATGGCGTGTCACTGGGAGGTGACGGTGTTAAGCAATGGAAATAAAACAACAAATTGGAGGCCTCGCAAGATCAAAGAAATCCGAGCTTGAGTCTATATTACTGCAACAAAAAAATTGTTTCATAAGAACATAAGAAATAGGAGCAGGAGTCGGCCACACGGCCCCTCGAGCCTGCTCCGCCATTCAATAAGATCATGGCTGATCATCAACCTCAACTCCACTTTCCCGCCCGATCTCCATACCCCTTGATTCCCCTAGAGTCCAAAAATCTATCTATCTCTGTCTTGAATATACTCAAAGACTCAGCATTCACAGCCCTCTGGGGCAGAGAATTCCAAAGATTCACAACCCTCTGAGTGAAGAAATATCTCTTCATCTCAGTCTTAAATGGCCGACCCCTTATCCTGAGACTATGCCCCCTAGTTCTAGACACTCCAGCCAGGGGGAACAACCTCTCAGCATCTACCCTGTCAATCCCCTTCAGAATCTTGTATGTTTCAATGAGATCACCTCTCATTCTTCTAAACTCCAGAGAGTATAGGCCCATTCTACACAATCTCTCATCATAGGACAGCCCTCTCATCCCAGGAATCAATCTAGTGAACCTTTGTTGCTCCGCCTCCAGGGCAAGTATATCCTTCCTTAGATAAGGAGACCAAAACTGTGCACAGTACTCCAGGTGTGGTCTCACCAAAGCCCTGTACAATTGTAGCAAGACTTCCTTACTCTTATACTCCAACCCCCTTGCAATAAAGGCCAACATGCAATTTGCCTTCCTTATTGCTTGCTGTACCTGCATGCTAGCTTTCTGTGTTTCTTGCACGAGGACACCCAAATCTCTCCGAACACCAACATTTAAAAAGTTTCTCACCATTTAAAAAATATTCTGTTTTTCTATTCTTCCTACCAAAGTGAATAACCTCACATTTCCCCACATTATACTCCATCTGCCACCTTACTGCCCACTCACTTAGTCTGTCTATATCCCTGTGCAGACTCTGTGTGTTCTCCTCACAGCTTACTGTCCCACCTAGCTTTGTATCGTCAGCAAACTTGGAAACATTTCATCTAGGTCATTAATATAGGTCATAAAAGGGAAACCCTCAAATAATAAGAAATAAGAACAAATAGGAGCAGGAGTCGGCCATACGACCCCTCGAGCCTGCTCCGCCATTCAATAAGATCATGGCTGATCTTCGACCTCAACTCCACTTTCCCGTCCGCTCTTCATATCCCTTGATTCCCTTAATGTCCAAAAATCTATCGCTCTCAGTCTTGAATGTACTTGAATATGTAATAGATCTCAGCCTTGAGTATATAATGGGTACTAACAGAAACCGCTGCGAACTATAGGGCAAGTCAGTCAGCAGTGGAAAGGGAAAAGGCAGATTGATGTCGTGGGTGAAATGATTTCATCAGGATTCACAAATCTCTGGCGCTGCGACGTGAGCCTGATCATTGCTCTCTTGGCTCTCCAGGTCTTGCTGGCCTCGACGCCAAATCAAGCGGCCGGATGGGCTCCCGGGCCATGGCTTATTACATGTTTACGACGATCATTGCTGCGGCTCTCGGTGTAATTCTGGTGATCACCATCCACCCTGGGAATCCCAAACTGAAGAAGCAGCTGAGCATGGCGTCGAAGAATCCGGAAGTGTCGAGTCTGGATGCCTTCCTGGATCTCATTCGGAATCTATTCCCGGAAAACCTCGTGCAAGCGTGTTTCCAACAGGTGAACCCTCTTTTGCACTTCGATTTATTAGCCACCTGGTTAGCCAATAACATTGAGCCAACTCCCACTTCAGGTGCACTGTCCCATTATAAAAAAAAAGCTCGCATTTCAATAACACCTATTCATGACCTCAGGACGTCCCAAAGCGCTTTACAGCCATTGAAGCACTTTTTTTTTGAAGTGTCGTCACTGTTGTAATGTAGGAACCACAGCAGCCAGTTTGCACACAGCAAGCTCCCACAAACAGCGATGTGCTAATGACCAGATAATCTGTTTGTTAGTGATATTGGTTGAGGGATAAATATTGGGCAGGATACCAGGGAGCACTCCCCTGCTCTTTTTCAAATAGTGCCATGGGATCTTTTACAGCAGACTGGGCCTCAGTTTAACATTTCATCTGAAAGACGGCACCTCCGACAGTGCAGCGCTCCCTCAGTACAGCACTGGAAATGTCAGCATAGATTTTGTACTCAAGTCTCGGAAGTGGGACGATGAACCCACAACCTTCTGACCCTCGAGGCAAGAGTGCTACCCACTGAGCCACGGCTGACATCTGTTAAGCGTTTGCAGGTGAGGTTATAGGAAAGCTTCCTCTGATCCATCCCGCCAACCACTCCCAGGTCAGTTACAACACAGGATAAATGTAAATCCACCTCTACACTGTACCAGGTAAAGTATAGCGTGGGTCAGAATAAAGGTCCCTCTACACTGTCCCATCCCAGGTCAGGTACAGCACAAGATCAATGCAGAATTAACCTCGCTCTACACTGTTGCATTAGACATTCCCATCTCAGTTACAACATAGATTAGATACAGGATAAAATGACTCCTATATTGTTGTCTCGATAATGCACCTTAACCTCCAATTCAGATGAATTTTTCCCTACTTTATCGGTGAAATTGTATCACTTCCTACTTAATGTCTTGTGACCTCTCTGAGAAAGTTTGCCAGTTTAGCCGTGGCTCAGTGGGTAGCACTCTCACCTGTGGGTCAGAAGGTTGTGGGTTCATAGTCCCACTCCAGAGACTTGAGCACAAAAATCTAGGCTGACACTCCAGTGCAGTGCTGAGGGAGTGCTGTACTGTCGGAGGTGCCGTCTTTCGGATGAGACGTTAAACCGAGGCCCCGTCTGCCCTCTCAGGTGAATGTAAAAGATCCCATGGCACTATTTTGAAGAAGAGTAGGGGAGCTCTCCCCGGTGTCCTGGGGCCAATATTTATCCCTCAATCAACATCACAAAAACAGATGATCTGATCATTATCACATTGCTGTTTGTGGGAGCTTGCTGCGCGTGAATTGGCTGCCGTGTTTCCTACATTACAACAGTGACTACACTTCAAAAAGTACTTCATTGGCTGTAAAGCGCTTTGGGACATCCTGAGGTCATGAAAGGCGCTATAGAAATGCAAGTCTTTTTTTGTTTAGAGGGAGACTACCCGGGGTCACTTCATTCACCGACAACACAAAATGGATTTTTTCATGGTTCTGGGCTGGGTTTGAAGTGGTCTCTGTGGCGGAGCTCTGAATCACTGGCAACGAGGAGTTTCCCCTCCCACCTCACCCAAATCATATAAATTCCTCCACGGCCTCCACCATCCTGTCTCTGCAGGTTCCTCCAATACTCTGATCATCTCGCTCCACTCCACCCCTCTCTCTTCGCCCCACTATTGTGGGCAGTCTTGTGGGCTACCTCAGTCCTATTCTTCGGAACTCCCTCCCTAAACCTTTTCACCTCTCTCTCCACCTTTAGGATGCTTCAGCTGCCTGGGCCCTAAGCTCCGGAATTCCCTCCTGAAACCCCTCCGCCTCTCTACACCTCTCTCTCCTCCTTTAAGACGCTCCTTAAAACCTACCTCTTTGACCAAGCCTGTCCTAATATCTCCTCATGTGGCTCGGGGTCAAATTTTGTTCGATAATCGCTCTTGTGAAGCGCCTTGGGACTGTTTTACTACTTTAAAGGCGCTGTACAGATGCAAGTTGTTGTTGTAAATAGAAAGACATAGACAGATAGTGGATGGATAGATCATACTGTCGATTTTGAAGTTAATCTTAACTGTGAATATTGAAAGAAGCTCCACTGCATCATTAACATTCGTTGTTTGATGGCTAAACTATGCTCAAAAAATCTGTGCTCTATGTTTTTTTCATTTACAATTAAAATAAAAACCCAATTGGGCTGTCCCACATTCTCTCTCTCGTTGCCAGGGCCACCATTTTGAAATCAGGTCTCTGAATGGATTAAGCAGTCCCAGCATGCATCTGGGGTAGTGCCACATTAAACCTATATATCTAACGGGAACGGCTATTGGAAAATATTTCGGTAATGTATTGATTTTGCTGACCAATATGATTTGTTTGGGCCCCTTAATTAGGTACAGACTGTATCAAAGAAGGTTCCAGTTGCTCTCCCTGATGAGGCCAAATCCGACAACATAAGCCAGGCCCTCATGCCGAACGCCTCCTTGCTGAATGGAACACTTCCTGCTGTCAACGTCCGACAGATCTTCGTAACGAAGAAACATTTGGAACTCAAATGGGGAATGAATGTCCTAGGTAGGACTTTGGTTCACTGGCTCAAACTCATTCTATTTCGCAGAAGGATTCGGCGAAGCAGTGATGCCACATTGGAAGATCTCCAGATGGGACTCTCCTTTTGTAGTTTCCCGCGCTAGTGTCCCACACTCTAATTCCTTCTGTCTCCCTCATTTTCAAAGGAGGAGTGGCGATATATTTCCAAGTCGGGATGGTGTGTGACTTGGAGGGGAACTTGGAGGTGGTGGTGTTCCCGTGCGCCTGCTGCCCCTGCCCTTCTAGGTGGTAGAGGTCGCGGGTTTGGGAGGTGCTGCCGAAGAAGCCTTGGCGCGTTGCTGCAGTGCATCTTGTAGATGGTACACACTGCAGCCACGGTGCGCCAGTGGTGGAGGGAGTGAATGTTTAAGGTGGTGGATGGGGTGCCGATCAAGCGGGCTGCTTTGTCCTGGATGGTGTCGAGCTTCTTGAGTGTTGTTGGAGCTGCACTCATCAGAAGAAAGTGTGTTTTATTACCCTACATTAATAGAAAAACTGCACCTATGAATGATATTTGACTCTGCGGGGTCCAATCTCTGCTTTGAGAAGGGTTCCCACTCTATTGACTCACCCTGATAGGGGAAGTATCGGGCTCAGTGCTGATCTTCCAATGGGTTGCATACCGTGCCGACCTTACTGTCTAGGAGCACAGATGAAGATTAGCCGCTTTGGTGAGATACTGGAGCTTAGCCAGTGCTTGCGGAGCCATAGCTCAGCAAGAGTTTAATTAACCAAAGGACTTTCTTCACCCAAACCTCTCTTGAGTTGGTACCTTCAGGAGAGGAAGGTAGAAAAGGGGTTGGATCGGGTGGATGCGGGGAGGATGTTCCCGATGACGGGTGAGACTAGAACTAGGGGACATAGTCTTAGAATAAGGGGCTGCTCTTTCAAAACTGAGATGAGGAGGAACTACTTCACTCAGAGGGTGGTAGGTCCATGGAATATGCTGCCACAAAAAGCTGTAGAAGCTACATCATTAAATAAATTTAAAACAGAAATAGACAGTTTCCTAGAAGTAAAGGGCATTAAGGGTTACGGGGAGCGGGCAGGAATTTGGACATGAGTCTAGGTTCGGATCGGTCATGGCCCTGTGGGTAGTGGAGCGGGCCCAGGGACCGTGTAGCCTGATTCTGCTCCTATTTCGTGTGTGCAATTCTGTTAGATGCAGGAGATGGTTCTGTGATAGTAGATAGTAGATTGGCGGTTAGGATCAGATCAGCCATGATCTTATTGAATGGCGGAGCAGGCTCGAGGGGCCGATTGGCCTACTCCTGCTCCTATTTCTTATGTTCTTATGTTCTTAAAAATGAAAGGAACCTCAACATATCTGCCGGTTGTACGACGTGTTAGTTTATGCCTCTGGCCGCCTTCGTGACCATCCATTTGTGTTTCTAATTCGAATGATTTAATTTTTTGATGTCGTTTGCCCCCTAGGCCTGATTGGATTCTTCATTGCCTTCGGTATTTCCATGGGGAAGATGGGCGAAAGGGCTCAAATCATGGCCGAATTCTTCAACGTGCTCAATGAGATCATCATGAAGCTGGTCACGATGATCATGTGGTAAGGACAGTTTGCACAACGCGGGAGGCCAGCGTGACAAGCGCAGGTAGCGGCCATCGAACCAGGCGCAGATAGCAACATTTAAAAAAAAAGGAAAGACGCGCATTTATATATATCGCATTTCGCGACCTCAAGATGTCCCAAGCCGCGTCGACAGCCAATGAAGCACCTTTGAAGTGTAGTCACTGTTGTAGTCTGGATTTGGAATGGGGACTGTTCTGTGTTGGAGTGAAGCAGTCTGGGATTTTGAGTGGAGCCAGTCTGGATTTGATGGAGGCAGATTTCTGGATTTCAGAGGCAGATTTAAACTTGACACCAAAACTCTGGGTTTTGAAGTCCATTCCCCCCAATTACTCCTGTGCTCATGATGGGATTGTTAATTTTTGAATTATTCTTTGGGATGCGGGCGTTGCTGGCAAGGCCGGCATTTATTGCCCATCCCTACTCAAAAGAAAAAACACTTGCATTTCTATAGCGCCTTTCATGACCTCAGCACATCCCAAAGCGCTTTACTACAACAGCAACAACAACTTGTATTTCTATAGCGCCTTTAACGTAGTAAAACGTCCCAGGGCGCTGCACAGGAGTATTTTAATACAACAAATTTGACACCGATCCACATAAGGATAAATTAGGGCAGGTGACCAAAAGCTTGGTCAAAGAGGTAGGTTTTAAGGAGCGTCTTAAAGGAGGAAAGAGGGGTAGCGAGGTTTAGGCAGGAATTCCAGAGCTTAGGGCCTAGGCAACATTTACAGCCAATGAAGTACATGTGAAGTGTTGTAATGCAGGAAACGCAGCAGCCAATTTGCACACAGCAAGCTCACGTAAACAGCAATGACCCACCCATCTGTTTTAAGTGATGTTGGTTGAGGGATAAACGTTGGCCCAGGACACCGGGGAGAACCCCCCCTGCTCTTCTTCGAAATAGTGCCCGTGGGTTTTTTTTACATCCACCTGAGAGGGCAGATGGGGGCCTCGGTTTAACGTCTCATCTGAAAGACGGCACCTCCGACAGTGCAGCACTCCCTCAGTGCCGCACTGGGAGTGTCGGCCTAGATTTTGTGCTCCAGTCAATGGAGCAGGGACTTGAACCCACAACCTTCTGACTCAGAGGTGTGAGTGCTGCCCACTGGGCCACGGATAATCCCCAAGTTGTCCTTGAGAAGGTGTTGGTGGGCCTTATATGACATTGGTTACTATGGTCTTCGATGAGTCTTTCTCATCAGCAAATGAAACATCAGGAACCTTGCTGTGGACCCATCCCCCTGCACTAACCATCCTTGCCCAACTTGCTTTGGGTCTTGGCAGCGGGCAGCAATTAGACGCAGAAGAGCGGAGCCCAGGGTAATGAGCGAGTGTGTTCTGTTGCCAGGTATTCTCCAGTGGGAATTGCCTCCTTGATCTGTGGGAAGATTGCGGCCATCAAGGACCTGGAGACTGT
The DNA here is from genome assembly GCA_030390025.1 of Squalus acanthias. NCBI lineage: Eukaryota > Metazoa > Chordata > Chondrichthyes > Squaliformes > Squalidae > Squalus > Squalus acanthias. The sequence goes on from CM059450.1 coordinate 7,901,543, forward strand.
TGCTAGGCAGCTGGGAATGTACATGGTGACTGTGATAGTGGGCCTTATCATCCATGGCGGGATGATTCTCCCTTCCATTTATTTCATCATCACGAGGAAGAACCCGCTGGCGTTCTGCGGTGGAATATTTCAAGCCTGGGTCACAGCTCTCGGAACAGCGTCCAGGTAAGACTATCTCTCGTGGGTCTGGAACCCCATTCGAAGGGGGAAGCAGCTGTCAAAGTTGATTCCAAACCATAACCCGTGCTGTACCTGCCCTGGGAGTGTTTGATGTCGCAGTGTCGAGGGAGCTTTACTCTGTATCTAACCTGTGCTGTACCTGCCCTGGGAGTGTTTGATGGGACAGTGTAGAGGGAGCTTTACTCTGTATCTAACCTGTGCTGTACCTGCCCTGGGAGTGTTTGATGGGACAGTGTAGAGGGAACTTTACTCTGTATCTAACCCGTGCTGTACCTGCCCTGGGAGTGTTTGATGGGACAGTGTAGAGGGAGATTTACTCTGTATCTAACCCGTGCTGTACCTGCCCTGGGAGTGTTTGATGGGACAGTGTAGAGGGAGCTTTACTCTGTATCTAACCTGTGCTGTACCTGCCCTGGGAGTGTTTGACGGGACAGTGTAGAGGGAGCTTTACTCTGTATCTAACCCGTGCTGTACCTGCCCTGAGATTGTTTGATGGGACAGTGTAGAGGGAGCTTTACTCTGTATCTAACCCGTGCTTTACCTGCCCTGGGAGTGTTTGATGGGGACAGTGTAGAGGGAGCTTTACTCTGTATCTAACCCCGTGCTGTACCTGCCCTGGGAGTGTTTGTTGGGGACAGTGTAGAGGGAGCTTTACTCTGTATCTAACCTGTGCTGTACCTGCCCTGGGAGTGTTTGATGGGACAGTGTAGAGGGTGCTTTACTCTGTAGCTAACCCGTGCTGTACCTGCCCTGGGAGTGTTTGATGGGACAGTGTAGAGGGAGCATCACTCTGCAGCTGATCTATGGGGCAGCCATTACTGTAACTCTCATTCCTTTTCTTTCATACAGTGCAGGTACTTTACCCGTGACATTCCGGTGTCTTGAAGAAAACCTGCAAATCGACAAACGGGTGACCAGATTCGTGCTTCCGATTGGTGCCACCATAAACATGGACGGGACAGCCCTATATGAGGCAGTGGCAGCCATCTTTATTGCTCAAATGAATGGGATCATGTTGGACCTTGGGCAGATAGTTACCGTGAGGTAAGTGACCCTTTACAGGACAATTCCCCTTCCCAGTGATGCTACGTACTGTACGACTGAAGCGACTAAAAGCTTCTCACAGCATTCGAAATTGGCCGCTCCCCACACAAATGTCCCCTTTCAATTGCTGGGGTAGATTTTTTGATTCTCCTATTGTACTCCCCTCCTCTCTAGCAGACACTGCCTCTTGCTGTGGAATAGAGCTTTGCTCAGTTGTATAGAGCCTTGGCCAGTCCCCATCTGGAGCACTACCTTCAGTTCTGGGCGCCGCACCTCAGGAAGGACATGTTGGCCCTAGAGGCGGGGGGAGGGGACAGCACAGATTCACCAAAATGGTACCGGGGCATAAAGGGTTAAATTATGAGGACAGGTTGCATAGACTAGGCTGGCATTCCCTTGAGTTTAGACGGTTTGAGTGGTGATCTAATTGTGTAAAATGATAAAAGGATTTGATAGAGTAGATACAGAGTGACATGTTTCTTGTCATGCATGGGAAATGACTTATGACATAATACTGAATTTCGGGCACGGGGGCGCTAAGTTTTTCCGGGCGCTAACAGTAGCGTCCTGGCGAAGATACCGCCCCAAAGGGGGCGCGACCCAATTTTTTCCCCCAACCACTTTGGTGTGGGACTGGAGTCACATATAGGCCCAAACCGGGTAAGGACGACAGGATTCCTTCCCTGAAGCGCATTCGTGAACCAGTTGGCGTTTTTAAGACAATCCGACAGCTTCATGGCCACTTTTACTGAGACCGGCTTTTGGAACAGATTTTTTAAAATTCGAATACTCCAATTGCCGTCGTTGGAGATTTGAACTCACCATTCATCTGGATTTACCCCGTTCCAAGTAACATAACCACTACAATACCGTCCCACTACATCACTAGCCTCGCTACTTCTGGGAAGGGGAGGAGGAAGTCATCTCGTGACATCTGCTGGGAAACGCATGTTCGTGAGGCCAGAACCTGTGACGCCCCCCCAGGGCTGAATATCCTGTCAACGCTCATTCGGCTAAGATGTTGGAGGTGACTGGAGTCCCGTGGGTCTTTGCACCTGATGGGGATGATAGAGCTAGCGATAGATGACGGAGGCGGAAAGTTGAATTGGTAACTAATCTTTCGAACGTGTTTTCTGACTCCATGCTTTGTTTTTTTTTCTCGCTAGCCTGACCGCCACCTTGGCGAGTGTCGGAGCAGCCAGCATCCCCAGCGCCGGCCTCGTTACAATGCTCCTCATTTTGACGGCTGTGGGGCTTCCGACCCAGGACGTCAGCCTTCTCATCGCAGTCGACTGGCTACTGTGAGTAGATCCTACGAGGGAGAGTTGGAGTGTGGAGCTGGAAGTGAAATGTGGGCCTGAAGGATGTTGGAGAAGTAGGGCGGGGACATAGGAACATAGGTAGGAACATAGGAAGGAATACATGAATGTAGGAAGGACCATAGGGAAAAAAGAAAGACTTGCATTTCTATAGCGCCTTTCACGACCACCGGACGCCCCAACTTTACAGCTAATGAAGTACTTTTTGAAGTGGAGTCACTGTTGTAATGTAGGAAACGCAACGGCCAATTTGCGCACAGCAAGCTCCCACAAACAGCATTGAGATAATGACCTGATAACCTATTTTAAGTGATGTTTATTGAGAGATACATTTTTGGCCAGGACACCAGGGAGAACTCACTGCCTCTTCTTCAAAATAGCAGCATGGGATCTTTTACGTCCACCTGAGAGAGCAGACGGGGCCTCGGTTTAACTTCTCATCTGAAAGACGGCACCTCCAACAGTGCAGCACTCCCTCAGTACTGCACTGGAGTGTCAGTCTCGATTTTTGTGCTCATGTCCTTAGAGTGGGACTGTGAACCACAGAACTTTCTGACTCAGAGGCGAGGGTGCTACCAACTGAGCCATGGAAGGAATCACAGGACCTTAGGAAGGAACAGAGGAGCATAGAAAGGAACATAGAAATAGGAGTAGGCCATTCAGCCCCTCGAACCTGTTCCGCCATTCAGTTATTTCATGGCTGATCTGTGTCATAGACAAATTTATCAAGCAGGAGTTTGAAATCAGTGCACTGAGCGATGGGGAATCAGTGGAGATCAGTGAGGACTGGGATGGTAGGTGAACATGGCCTCGTACGGGGTAAGATGAGAATGATTGAGCTTTGGGATTAATTGGAGATTGCGTCGGGTGAAGCTCGGGATGGCGGTGAGGAGGGTTTTGGGGAAGTTGAGCTGAGTGAATGGGAATATCTGCAACGGTTTCACCATGATCAGATATGGAACAGAATTGACCATTGGTGACAGGAGGACCACTGTGACCAATAGTGACAGGAGGACCACGGTGACCAATAGTGACAGGAGGACCACTGTGACCAATAGTGACAGGAGGACCACGGTGACCAACAGTGACAGACAGAACCACATCCCGTGGCCCCACCCTCGTCTCCCCTCTGCAATTCTATGAAGGATGCTACATAGAAGCAGGAAGGATGAGGGTGATGGGGTTGGGAGAGCAGGGATTGGCTTAAAAGGGAAAGAATTAGTTGGTTGTGTTTACAGAGCTGAGTTTGAATAAAGCTGAAGAGAAATTACCCCTTTTACCAGATTGTGGGGGTGAAATTTGTTTTGGGCTGTCATGCAAAATGGGCGATAGTGAATTTCCAGCTTGCACTCCACCAGAATTTTTTTTCCATTGACTTAAAAATGGGCGATTCGCTATTGCCCGCTCTGCGCGACCGCCCGAGTCGATTTTATTTAGCACTTGGCAGCTGAACTTTGGCACAAAGAACATTTAACTTCTGAAGGTAAGGACAAGCAACTTATGCAGCACCTCATCACATCTCTCAAAGCACTTTATACTCAACGAATGACTTTGAAGTGCGGTCGAACACATCGGTCAGTTCTCACACAGCAGGAACCTGCAGACAGCAATCAGACGAGTGCTCAGTGAGTCTGTTATTGTTGAAAGAAAGACCTTGCATTGATTATAGTGCCTTCCACAACCTCGGGACATCTCAAAGTGCTTCATAGCCGATGAAGATTAATGAAGGGAGAACTCCTCCCTACTGTTCTTTTGTTCAATGACCTGGGGGGGGGGGGGGGTGTAGTTTTACGGTCTCATCCAATATTACCACACTCCCTCAGTACTGAAGTGCTAGTCTAGATTAAGCCCTGAAATCGTACTTGAACCCATGACCTTCTAACTTAGAGGCAAGCGGGCTACCAACTCAGCCTTAAGCTTGGAAGATGGCAGCTGAACAACGATCGCGCATTACGGATTATTTTCTCTTTATTAAGCAGTTCCATTAAAACTTGTTGATCCTCTATCTCTTAGCCGGAAGCACACCAAATGACGAAGCATTTACAGCACAGAAACTGGCCATTCAGCCCAACTGGTCCATGCCGGTGTTTATGCTCCACACCAGCCTCCTCCCGCCCTTCTTCATCTAACCCCATCAATATGGCCTTCTATTCCTTTCTCCCTCATGTTATCTATGATGCGGAGATGCCGGTGTTGGACTGGGGTGGACAAAAGTGAGAAGTCGCACAACACCAGGTTATAGTCCAACAGTTTTATTTGAAATCACAAGCTTTCGGAGCTGCTGCCCCTTCGTCAGGTGGAGTGAAGGAATACGAATCGGCAAAGCATATATATATGCTATATATGAGGACGGCCTCAACCGAGATCTTGGGTTCATGTCACGCTACACGACGTAGAGTCATCCAGACTCGAGTCGTCGTTGGCTTGTTCACAGATGTGATTTCCAGTAAAAAAATGTAAAAATGTTAAAGTTTATGGTTTTCCATACAGACTGCATTTGACACATTAGACCCCCTGTGACCCCACCTCATTGTCTCAGTTGTATCTTGCTATGTCTTTGATGTGGTGCCTTCCTGACTGACCTGATTGTCTCTCTGCCGAGGTGTGATGAAAGGCAGTCAGATAGATTAACTGTAGTCGTCTGACATTGTACGCTGCACAGGCATTGTTCTCTGTCTATATATGCTTTGCCGATTCGTATTCCTTCACTTCACCTGACGAAGGAGCAGCAGCTCCGAAAGTTTGTGATTTCAAATAAAACTGTTGGACTATAACCTGGTGTTGTGCGACTTCTCATGTTATCTAGATCCCCTTGAATGCATCTCTGCTGTTCGCCTCAACCACTCCCTGTGGTAGTGAGTTCCACAATCCCACCACTCTCTGGGTAAAGAGGTTTCTTCTGAATTCCCGATTGGATTTATTCGTGACTATCTTATATTTATGGCCCTTAGTTCTGGTCTTGACCGCAAGTGGAAACGTCTTCTCTACATTTACCTTATCAAACCCTTTCATAATCTCCTTTCATAATCTTAATGACCTCAATCAGGTCACCCCTCAGTCTTCACTTTTCTAGAGAAAGGAGACCCAGCATGTTCAATCTTTCCTGGTAGGTATAACCTCTCAGTTCTGGTATTGTTCTAATTAATAACAACCATATCTTCAGTTCTCTGCCGGATGCCTTTTCCTTTAACACATTTCAACGTCAGGTTTTTGTATTTGCAGAGATCGTTTGAGAACATCGGTGAACGTGGTCGGAGATTCCTTTGGTGCTGGGATAGTGCACCATCTCTCCAAACTAGAACTGGCAGCCATCGATGCCCAGCACACAGACCGAAATGACTTGGAAATGATTAAACTCCGGCCATCGCTTGATGATGAAAAAATCTACAAGATGGAGATCACAACCCTGCTTCCCTACGCGGGATATAATTCGATACCAACCGATGATTACGAAGTAAAGTTTCCCTTTGATCCACTTTCTATCAGCCATTCAAGGGTTCGATGCTTAGCATTGGAGTATTGTGTCCAATTCTGGGCACCGCACTTTAGGAAGGATGTGAAGGCCTTAGAGAGGGTGCAGAAAAGATTTACGAGAATGGTTCCAGGGATGAAGGACTTCAGTTACGTGGATAGACTGGAGAAGCTGGGGTTGCTCTCCTTAGAGCAGAGAAGGTTGAGAGGAGATTTGATAGAGGTGTTCAAAATCATGAGGGGTCTAGGACAGAGTAGATAGAGAGAAACTGTTCCCATTGGCGGAAGGGTCGAGAACCAGAGGACACAGATTTAAGGTGATTGGCAGAAGAACCAAAGGCGACATGAGGAAAAACTTTTTTACGCAGCGAGTGGTCAGGATCTGGAATGCACTGCCTGAAAGGGTGGTGGAGGCAGATTCAATCACGGCTTTCAAAAGGATAAGTATCTGAAGGAAAGAAATTTGCAGGGCTACGGGGAAAGGGCGGGGGAGTGGGACTAGCTGAGGTGCTCTTGCAGAGAGCCGGCACGGGCTCGACGGGCCGAATGGCCTCCTTCTGTCTGTAGCCATTCTATGATTCTATACTATAAGACTGCTAGAGAAAGAAAGACTTGCATTTATACAGCACCTTTCACGGGCTCAGGATGTCCCAAAGCGCTTTACAGCCAATGAAGTACATTTGCCGTGTAGAGACTGCTGTAATGTAGGAAACAAGTTCTCACAAACAGCAATGACCAGATAATGCTTTTGGTGATGTTGGCTGAGGGATAAAAACTGGCCAGGAGACCGGGGAGAACTCCCCTCCTCTTCTTCAAATAGTGCCATGGGATCTTTGACGTCCACCTGAGGGGGCAGACGGGGCCTCGGTTTAACGAAAGATGGCACCTCTGGCAGTGCAGCGCTCCCTCAGTGCTGCTCTGGAGTGGCAACCACTCTTTGCAACCCTTGCGTACTCTTCACATAGGTTTCTCGATAGTGACATCGAAGAGCCCCAATATAATCCCGCATCTCGTTTACATTACAGTCTTGGGGAGCTACTCCTGTTGACTGATACTGGCTTGGTCACCAGCGCTAACCCCCTGATCTTTGTAGTTGATCCTTTGCGGGCTTTCATTACTGACTAACTGTTGCTTATGATAATATCTCATCGCAGACCACAGACATCAAGAATGATGGCACAGAGCAAGATGACAATGAGCCAGGAGACATGGAGGAACCAGATGAACTGCAGAACAACGAAGAAACAGAAAAAATGCCCAATTGTGATAAGGAAAAAGGAAACAAAGAGAGAGATGAGAATGGGAAAGAGGAATAATGTAAGCTGTGAAATTGTTTAAAGCCTTTTTCCTTCTTAGAGAGCAAAAAATAATCTTAGTCTTAAATAGAGGCACAACAGTACTGTACAGTCAACCCTGTAATAGATGGCTAACTCATATTGCTGGTAAGGTTCGTGAGATGGATTCCCTTTAACTTTAAGCTTTAAATGAAGCACTTCAGTGTAGTTTAGGGGTTGCCAACTCCTCCAGGATTGCCCTGGAGTCTCCAGGAATGAAAAATTAATCTCCTGGACCTTGATCTGAGCAACCCAGGAGAGAAATAGTAGCGACGTTAAAAATTGTATTTTTTAACAAAATATTTTCTTTGAATACTTTTGTTATAAAAGTGTCGGACATGAGGGAATCAAAGCTGTCTGACTGACAGCCAGGTGTCACCCAATGGGGTATTGAAGAGCCTACTCGCTTTCCGATTGGCCGCGGTGAGGTGGGGCGTTGCAAAGATGGGCGTGGGTGGGCGACCAATGGCGGGAGCTTGAGGGCGGGGGGGCGGTTGGAGGTCATGTGATGGCACCTCCAGGAATATGTCCAATCAGAGTTGGCAACCCGAGTGTAGTTGCTTAAATTTTGTGGGAAGATTGAAATCCTGAGGGAAGAGCGGGGCGGGGCGGGGGCGGGGGTGGGGGTGGGAGGTGAGATTTATTGAGATCAACGGAACCGAGAAAAAACAGAAAGAAAGAAGATCGTGTGAGGTAAAAGAGGCAATATTGAAATTGTGTGTGTATATATATATGTTGCTAAACGTGCCACTTGTACTTAATTGATGTGAGCTGAAGGTGTATATGTACATACTTCCAACAATATTATTTAGCTGTGATTTACATTTTAGAAAAAAGATTTCTTTTGTTCCAAATCTGCCCGAACGTGCTGTAAATTTTGAGTTGTCCAGTCCGATGAACCCTGTGCCAATGTGTTGTGGAGAATGACGAACGTTTCTTCACTGGCAGGACGAAGCCATTGCTTTCTAGTCGTGCAGTGTATTATGAGAAGGACGACCTCGTTGGATCTTGGTTCAGCAACCAACATAGTTTCCTTTTGTTGTTGTTGAGTCGAATGACGTCAGTATTTCCAGGTTTGCTTTGCATCAGGTAGTATTGGCCTAGAAACTGTTTGGTGCCGGGGCATCTTGTAGAATAATCCTGACTTGCTCCTGCCATCAGTTTCAGCGCAATGTCAATGAAAGGCCCAGTTTTTGAGGAAAGATTAGCAACATTGCGGTTTTCAGTCTTGACAGGTGGCAGCGGAAAGGTGACCCTTTGGAGTCTGTAAGAAAGTCAACGGTACGTCAAACTGGACCATGGCAGTAGGACCAGAGGGCCCAGGTTGAACTAGAAAAAAGGCAAATTTAAGACTGACGTCAGGATGTCCTTCTGCAGAGAAAGAGTGATCAACACAAAGGACTGATTCCCAGGTGAAATACTGGGGGTTAAACCCTGGAATCATTTAAGGAATCATTTGATGCTGAAATGAAGGGATACTGTAGATTTGTTCCGAATGGATGAGCCAAGATAGGAAGACTAGCCTTCCTCATCTGTATAAATCTTGTGGTGTCATAGAATTATCATCGAAACCTACAGCACAGAAGGAGGCCATTCGGCCTGTCGTGCCTGTGCCGGCTCTTTGAAAGAGCTCTCCAATTAGTCCCACTCCCCAGATTATTCTCCATAACCCTGCAAATTAGCCCTCTTCAACTACATGCCCAGTTGCCCTTTGAAAGACCCTATGAGATCTGATTCCACCACCCTTTCAGCTAGTGCGTTCCAGATTATAACAACCCCCTGTGTGAAGAAATTTCTCCTCAATCCCCCTCTATTTCTTTTGCCAACTATTTTAAATCTATGACCCACTTACCAGAGGAAATAGTTTCTCCCTACTTGTTCGACCAAAACCCCTCATCATTTTGAATATTTCCTGTAAACCCATACTGGACATGGCTGAAGATACTCGAGTTTAGTGTCAGCCTTGGCTCAGCTGGTTGTCTTCTCACCTTTGAGTCAGAGGTTGTGGGTCTGAGTCCCACTCAAGGACTTCTAACAGCCAAGAGTCTTTCAAGATATTAAGGGGAACCGATAGGGTAGATAGAGAGAAACTATTTCCGCTGATTGGGGATTCTAGGACTAGGGAGGCTTAGTCCATAAATTAGAGCCAGACCTTTCAGGAGTGAAATTGGGAAACACTTAGACACACAAAGGGTGGTAGAAGTTTGGAACTCTCTTCCACAAACGCCAATTGATGCTCGATCAATTGTTAATTTTACATCTGAGATTGATAGCTTTTTGTTAACCAAAGGTATTAAGGGATATGGGCCAAAGGCGGGTATGTGGAATTAGATCGCAGATCAGCCATGATCTCCTTGAATGGCGGAACAGGCTCAAGGGGCTGAATGGCCTCCTCCTGTTCCTATGTTCCTAAACCAAACCCGTGGAAAAGCCACCCAGATAGACTTTCTGTCTGCCTAATATGATGTGGACACTCTTTCTGCAGGGAAACACTCCATAAAAAATGCAAACAAAGCACTGAGGTTCATCTCTAAAGGAATAGAATTGAAAAGCACAGAAATTATATTAAACTTCTATAGAAACTTGGTTCGACCATATTTAGAGTACTGGGCGCAGTTCTGGTCTCCGTGTTACAAAAAAGGACATAGACACACTGGAGAAGGTGCAAAAAAGGATGATACTATAACTTAGAGGTTATAACTATCAGGAAACACTGAACAGGCTGGGGCTCTTTTCTCTAGAACAGAGAAGGTTGAGGGGTGACCTGATGAAGGTCTTTAAGATTATGAAGGGGTTCGATAGGGTAGACGTAGAGAAGATGTTTCCCCTTGTGGGGGGAGACCAGAACTAGGGGCCATAAATATAAGATCGTCACTAATAAATCCAATAAGGAATTCAGGAGAAACTTCTTTACCTAGAGAGTGGTGAGAATGTGGAACTCGCTACCACAGGGAGTGGTTGAGGCGAATAGTATAGATGCATTTAAGGGGAAGCTAGATAAACACAAGAGGGAGAAAGGAATAGAAGGATATGCTGATGGGGTGAGATGAAGTAGGGTGGGAGGAGGCTCGTGTGGAGCATAAACACCGGCACGGACCAGTTGGGTTGAAAGGCCTGATTCTGGGCTGTACACTCGATGTAATTCCACTTAACTAAACCCAAGGATCTTAGATACAAGATGGCAGGAGCTGAGGAGTTGGGTCTCCAAGTGTGTTTAGGGACTCTGTTGGTGTTTAACCAGCTAAACCCGAGCACTGGTAAGCCTTCAGCCACCCTACCCGTTTGGGCCATTATCTTGTATGATTACGGATTAGGGAAAGACTCTCAGTCCCCAGTGACAGATCGAGCCTCTACACCTCATCAAGGAACCATCATGGTTGGCCAATCATGAACAGTGCCCAGGAGTGCTGTGGACCCGTCTAGCTCAGGTGTCTGGTTATCAAGTCTGACATAAAGGGTGTTCTTGGCTCTACTCTTCCGTCTTGGAGCCAACTGAACCCCAAAGGGACATGAAAAGTCCAGCTGGTCCATTGAGCCTGTTCCGTGCTGTCACGGTATGACTTTTCCACACGCCATCACCCCCATCCGCCCCTCCAACACCAAGAGGGAATGGCGATGATCTTCCCAAAGCACTAAGTCCAGTTTGAAACCGGCTTTACTTATGGACACGCTGGAATCTGGCTATCAGAGGGTGAAAGACGGGCAGGTGGCAGAATGAAAAGCCATAGAAAAACCTCAATAATTAAATGTCTCCGTGTCACCAGTCACAGGACAAAATGGGAAATTAATTATGAAAGAAAACCTGCTCTTTGGGTTCTGTTTCCATTTCGGAACGTTTCGGACAACGCATTGAGAAAGAGAGCTCTCCGCGCAACACCAGGCAGGTGGCGCGTCAACCCAGTCCACCAGCGAGGGGGCATCACCTCTCCCACATGACAGACTGGACCTACTGATGGCAACTGGTTCTCAACACTTAGGGCTGGATTTTGTCAATGGGGAGCTTTTGGAGGCGGGACTCCCACTTGTCGGGTTTTAGTCCCGCCTCCATCGACTTGTGGCCAACCCACGCTATTTTCCCTTGGATTGACGTTGTTAAGCCCACCGAGTGGGCTTAGCAGGCCAATTAAGGGGAAGCCGGTTACAGAGAACGTCAGCGTATGACGTTTCATCTGTCAAAAATGTTTGTCATCGTTTGACAGCTCTGTGAAGCTGTCAGACACTGACATTCGCTGTTGTTTGATGAGTTCTTGTATTCAAGACCTCATCAAACCTCTTTTGTGAGCAGAAATTAGATGGTTGTTGCATCGAAGAAAGCAGCAGCCATTCTGTCATCTCTGCCGGTGAGATGCGAGAGTCTCCGCATCACCAAGGGTTGAAGCCTGCAAGAAGAAACAAAGGTAAGTAAACATTTTCTATCACTTTCCACTCACCTCACACATTTACCTCTCCACACTTGCACCCATCACTTACCTCCACAGCGCACTTTTGCACCCCGCCGACCCCCGCAGACCCACTGCTCACCTCGGTGACCCTGGCGGGGTTTCCCGACGTTGGGAATCCCGCGCCTCTGGTGGAAAAATGGGGATAATCCTCTTATCTGCCTGGTAACTACCTGGTAACAGGCAGTTAAGTGGCTGTAATCCCCTTCCCGCCTCCAGGAGACGGGACTCGGCGCGGGTCGGCTACCCGCCTCCTGGGAAGATGGCACGGAGGCGGGTTGGGGGCGGGATGGGCACCCGCCCCCAGATTCTGCCATTTTCCCAGCAGTCCCGCCTCCAAACCCGCCTCCCCAGGGCTGGCAAAATCGCCCCCTCAGTGTCTGTGTCTTTAGAAAACATTGGCGTGTAGTTGCGGTTCTGTAGCTGCTAGCGGTCATTCTATTCTGTTCATCGTGTGTCACGTATTGTATTCACTGCTCTCTTGATGTTCCTGAAGTAACTGCAATAATATCGTGTTGTTTTAATAAACATTTGGGTGCTGTTCCATCACAGAACACTTTTCCGTCCTTTTGTTATGTGTGTCTGGCTAAGTGTTTGCACCTGTACTTGCAAATGTGCGCGTGTGCATATGTGTGCGTGCACCCGCGTGTGTATCTGTGTACGTGTATGTACAAGAAGGCGCCTCACCACCACCTTCTCGAGGGCAATTGAAACATACAAAATTCTTAAAGGGCTTGACAGGGTAGATGCAGGGAGGATGTTTCCCCTGGCTGCGGAGTCCAGAACCAGGGGTCACAGTCTCAGAATAAGGGGTTGGCCATTTAGGACTGAGATGAGGAGAAATTTCTTCACTCAGAGGGTGGTGACTCTTTGGAATTCTCTACCCCAGAGGGCTGCGGAGGCTCAGTCGTTGAGTATATTCAAGACAGAGATCGATAGATTTTTGAATATTAAGGGCATCAAGGGATACGGGGATAGTGCAGGAAAGTGGAGTTGAGGTAAAAGATCAGCCATGATCTTATTGAATGGCGGAGCAGGCTCGAAGGACCAAATGGCCGACTCCTGCTCCTATTTCTTATGTTATGTAATTAGGGATGGGCGATAAATGCCGGCCTTGCCAGCGACACCCACATCCCATGAACTAATTAAAAAAAAAAATGTGTGCGTGCTTTTTTGTGTGTGTGTCTGCGCGTATGTGTGTGCATGAGCATGTATGTGTGCTCATGTGTGTCTATGCGTGTGCACATGCGTGTGTGAACACTTTAGCTCCTTGGACTTAACCAGAACAAGTGAATTTTACCAACTACATAATTCAGAAGCACTGATGCGGTTAAGAGCATCCAATCAAAATCTGGGTATCACATGAGCGATGCCTTGCTCACATAGTTACCATGGACCAATGAGAGCCGTAGATTGTTTTCCATTTATTACTGACTTTTTTTTTTAATAAACACAGATTGCCTACAGATGAGAACAATATCACTCATTGTTACCGCATCGAAGATTTTGTCGAGGATACCGTTTTATTATTCTTAATAAGTAACTGGCGGCTCTGAGATTCGAGAAGGATTGGTTGGAAACAGAGTCTCCTCTTATTCCTGGGATGTGATGACAAGGTGATTAAGCGGTTCAAAGTTTCGATGTTGTTGTGGCAGGGAGTCGAGATGCCATCCGGCTTGCAGTCCAGACATTATTGGCATTCCATAGCTGTTTACCTAGTCTGGGGGGGTGGTTAGGGCAAGCATGTCGGAGCGGCACCCTGTCGCTAAGAATGCTGCAATAGAATTCCGTAACTCCCACCAGAATGATATTCTGGTCTCCATATTAAAAAATGGATGTAGAGGCACTGGAGAAGGTGCAAAAAGAGATTTACAAGGATGATACCAGAAATGAGAGGTTATAACTATCAGGAAAGACTGAATAGGCTCTTTACTCTAGAAAAGAGACCTGACAGAGGTCTTCAAGATTATGAAGCGGTTTGGTAGAGTAGATGTAGAGAAGATGTTTCCACTTGTGGAGAGGCCAAAATTAGAGGTCATAAATATAAGATAGTCACTAATAAATACAAGAGGAAATTCAGGAGAAACTTAGCATGTGGAACTTGCTCCATGAATCACAGAATCCCCACAGTGCAGATAGAGGCCATTTTGGCCCATCGAGCCTGCACCGACACATATCCCACCCTATCCCCACGTATTTAATCCCCCTAACACTAAGGGTCAATTTATCATAGCCAAATCAACCTAACCCGCACATCTTTGGACTGTGGGAGGAAACCAGAGCAAACCCACGCAGACACGGAGAGAATGTGCAAACTCCACACAGACAGTCACCCGAGGCCGGATTTGAACCCGGGTCCCTGGCGCTGTGAGGCAACAGTGCTAACCACTATGCCACCGTGTTGCCCATGAGCAGTAGTTGAGGTGAACAGCATAGATGCATTTAAGGGGAAGCTAGATAAACACATGAGGGAGAAAGGAGTAGAAGGATGCGCTGATAGGGTGAGATGAAGTAGGGGTGGGAGGAGGCTCGTGTGGAGCATAAACACCGGCATTGTTTCTGTGCTGTAAATTCTGTGTAATTCTATGTAAGTACCCCTGTATCATGCAGACATAGGATGCTTTGGGGGGAAAAACAGGGTGGGACTTCTGGAAAGTATTGTCCTTCTGTCGGAATCTCACTTCATGGTAAAAAATAAGGGGGGCTGAATTGGGCCCTGTGTCAAATTCCAACCCCCGCCTCCCCCACCTCCCCCCGCTCCCTGCCCAGTTCAAGCTTTAGCAGTGCCCTCAGAGGCCACAGGAAGAAAGTTGACCAACAACTCAGCAGTCACGAATTCCGCAAGAAATGCTATTGTGCAGATGAGGGGCGTTTGCGGGACAGTTTGGACAAGTCTCCCACCATTGTGGGGAATGGGCCTACCCAGAGGCGCGACCCATGTTAAGGCTAGCGGGAGGAACATCACGGGCAATTCGCAGACTTCCAGAGCAAGATGTTATCCATGGCAAAAAAAATAATTGAGGGGGTCATGACCCCCTCGTTCGCCACCCCCTCCCCCCCAACACTGGTTGTGTCCATGGACCTGGGTGGTATAATGGAGTTTTCCAGAAGCTAAATTATTTTCATTGTCCATTATGACCCTTCCCTGATTCTTGCAATCTGGAAGAGCTGGCCTCCCGGAGGTTGGTGTTTACTTGTATTGCGGTAGAACTGTAAGGTTTAGAAAGAAAGACTTGCATTTCTATAGCGCCTCTCATGACCTCAGGATGTCCCAAAGCGCTTTACAGCCAATGAAGTACTTTTTGGAGTGTAGTCACTGTTGTAATGTAGGAAACGCGGCAGCCAATTTGCGCACAGCAAGCTCCCACAAACAGCAATGTGATCATGACCAGATAATCTGATTTTTAGTGACGTTGGTTGAGGGTTAAGTATTGGCTTAAGTAAAACCTGCTCCGCTTCAAAATAGAGCCATGGGATCTTTTACGTCCACCTGAGAGAGCAGACGCGGCATTGGTTGAATGTCTTATCCAAAAGACGGCACCTCCGACAGTGCAGCACTCCCTCAGTACTGCACGGATATTTATTTCATATACGGAATGAGGCTTGGGAAATATTCAATTTCCCAGTACCTACGCAGGTATAAAAGTAATAGGTCTCAACTGAGACCAGATGTTACAGGAAACAACCCCTCCCCCCCACCGTCCCCAGATAGTGGACACGTGGAAACAAAGTCCCAGCAAGAGCAGCCGAGACTCAGATGACCAACTTCCTTCAACAGGGACTGAGCAAATATCTCGTTGCGAACTGGTGGTTGCAGGGACAGGTACAGACTGAGATGATCAGATACACCTGAGGGCAATGGCCTAAGTATTGCTGAGGGGTGGGGGGGGTGGGGGTGGAGGGTATGTTGTTTGAAGGCCAGCAGGACAGAGGTGAATAATGGAGACGTGTGGAAGGATAAATACTTTAGAGTGTCAATGATTGCCTCTGGGATCCGAGGATCTTTCTGCCCAACTTTTCCCTCAAGAGAGTAAGGCTATTTTTACCGTGAATTTAACTTGTATAAAGTAAGCTGGTTAAGTCCCGCATTAAAATAGCAGGGAGAGGAAGTTCATACAAATGCCTTAAGCTCTCATCCGTTATATCGCAGAGTATAATTTAGAGTCCATTTCCCTGCACCCAACTATTGGAGGTTGGGCCTTCAGCCGCACTCTCTGGAATGCTCTCCCTGTAGTCTCACCACCTCCTTTAAGGACCCTCCTTAAAACGCACTTCCCCGACCAAGCTATTAGATCACCCCTTCCAAATCGCTCCTTCTGCAGCTTTTAGTGCACATTCGTTCTTCCAAATTCATTCATGGAACGTGGGCGTTCCCAACACTGATTGCCCATCCCTAATTGACCTTGAGAAGGTGCCACCTATCTTGAAACAACTGAGTGTCTTGCTAGGACATTTCAGAGAGCAGTTTGGAGTCAACCACATTGCTGTGGGTCTGGAGTCACATGTCAGGCCTGGACAGCAGATTTCCTTCCCTAAAGGACATTAGTGAACCAGGTGGGTTTTTACAACAATCTGGTCATTTCATGGTCACCATTACTGATACTAGCTTTTTATTCCAGATTTATTTAATTAACTGAATTTAAATTCCCCGGCTGACTGTGGTGGGATTTGAACTCACGTCTAAGAACTGGATTATTAGTCCAGGCTTACTGGATTACTACGACATAACCACTACGCTACCGTACCCCGTAGGCTGCCGCACAGTGCCTGGGAATCTGTTTCCCACATGGAGAAAATTGTTGTGGTCCGTGAAAAGGTCGATTGTGGATAGGGGATCGGGCTGGATGGTCGGATGGACTATTCTCGTCCAATACTGCTGTTGCATCACCAAGCAGAGAAGAGCAAATAAATAAGTCGCAAAGCAAATGAAGGCATTTGGAGCATAGAGCACCAATTAGAGGAACACCAAGCCAAAGGCAGCACATTTTCACTGTCTGTCACTGTAGAGTTTATTGACTTTACACACAGAAGCAGGCATCACCCAGACTAACAGAAATAAAAACAGCAAATGCTGGAAACACTCAGCAGGTCAGGCAGCATCCATGGAGAGAGAAACAGAGTCAACGTCGCAGGTCGATGACCCTTCGTCAGAACTCTGAATCTCATCGGCCTGAAACGTTGACTCTGTTTCTCTCTCTCCACCGACGCTGCCTGACCTGCTGAGTGATTCCAGCATTTGCTGTTTTTATTTCAGATTTCCAGCGTCCGCAGTATTTTGCTTTTGTACCCAGACTAACAGTCCTGGTTCTAAATAGTGAAAAATAAATAGCAGCATTTGAGTAGACTGATGGCAATCCGTGCATCATCGCTCAGGGCCTCGTTCAGGATGGACTCAGGCTTCCGTGCTGGAAGGTAACATAGTGGCAGCTGCTTGACGACCAGCTATAGCGGCAAGAGAAGGTTAGTCCACCTTTTAACATAATGTGACCGGCACCTCTGAGCTCCACCGGAGAATTTCTCGGCACAGTCCTACGTTCTGGCTATTGCTTTCTGTGCCGAAATTGCGAGTCATTGTTTTGTAATAAATATGCAAAAAAAAAAATCTTGTTAACGTAAGAAATAGGAGTGGGAGGAGGCCACAAGGCCCCCTCGAGCCTGCTCCGCCATTCAATAAGATCATGGCTGATCTTCTACCTCGACACCACCTTCCCGCCCGATCTCCACGTCTCCACCTAACTCTGCCCTCGCCCTCTCTAGTGATGTGAGCGCCAGTGTCGTACGTCAACATAAGTTCCGCTCCTGCCAGCGCGCGACTCGTTTCTTCCCACCTCCCACACCGCCCCCCCGTCCCCCGCCCTCAATCCGTAGGGCAAACTGGCAGCCTTGGAATAGGAAACCTTTGCCAGTGCCTCACGGGAGCAGTTGATCTGCATGTTTCGTTCATGGGATGTGGGCGTCGCTGGCGAGGCCAGCATTTATTGCCCATCTCTAATTGCCCCTTGAGAAGGTGGTGGTGAGCCACCTTCTTGAACCGCTGCAGTCCGTGTGGTGAAGGTGCTCCCACAGTGCTGTTAGGGAGGGTGTTCCAGGATTTTGACCCAGCGACGATGAAGGATCGGCCCATATACTTCTAAGTCAGGATGGTGTGTAACTTGGAGGGAAATTTGGAGGTGGTGGTGTTCCCATGCGCCTGCTGCCCTTGTCCTTCTAGGTGGAAGAGGTCGCGGGTTTGGGAGGTGCTGCCGAAGAAACCTTGGCGAGTTGCTGCAGTGCCTCTTGTAGATGGTACACACTGCAGTCACGGTGGGAGGAATCGTTGAAGGACCGTCTACTAGCCCTGGATTCCCTTTCCCCAACTCCATGTAGCGGTCATCAGTATCTGTCGTGGAAAACCCCCTTTTAAGGGTTTTTTGGTGAAATAAGTCGAGGTGCCAATAGGTCAAGCTTCCTGTTGGCACAAGGTCACGGCACTAATTGGCTTTGGCGACTTCAGATGCCAATTTAGCTTTCTGGCACCAAGCTATGAGAGATCTTGGACATATATCGCTCGTGCCCTTCATCGTCGCTGGGTCAATAGCCTGGAATTTCCTACCTAGCACCGTCATGGGAGAATCTTGACCACACGGCCCACAACGGTTCAAGGAGAGGACCCATCACCTTCTCAGGGCAACTAGGGGATGGGGGATTAACGCAGCCTTGCCGCGCCCTGGGAACAAGTAATAAAAATGATGGGGGCGCCACGTTGGTGTACTAGAGAGGTGATGGGATTCCTTGTCAGGGTAACATGGGGTGGGGGACTGGGAAGCTATGTTAAAGGAAGACTAGACTTGGCTGGCGTTCTGTCGCGAAAAGGGTTTGCTCTTGTAAACAATCAAAGCCATCTTCAGAAATCTTCGTCAACCCTACTTTACGCTTGTTTCAAACCGTCATTATATATTTATAACTGAATAATTACAGGTGCAGCCACCAAGCAAACAGCCACAACAATGCATTTCTGAATATAATATCAAAATCTTATCAAAAGCTTTTATATTGACCCATAAATTCAATTTCTGTTTCTATTCCTCTGATTTTTTTCCCCCTCCCCACCTTTGAAAAGCCGTCTGACAGCAGACTTGCTACTTATGTCCACCTGCCCTCTCTCTTCGTCACGCTCGGATAGGATAGGATGGCATGGCTCCCTCCACAGGCCAGGGTCTCTCGATAAGACGTTTGTCGGCTCTCGGAGAACATTGCAGCCTCTCTGTAACAGCGAGTTCCAGTTGCTGAAGGACCCTTTGTGAAAAAATATTGGTTCCCTTTGTTCAAAATTGCTCACTGGTTTCCAGCTCCATATCGACCAAATCTCAAACCATTCTACTGCAATAGAGAGGCGGACATTTTCCAGTCACAGCAGAACATGCAACGACGACAATTTCAGATCTGTACAACTTCATCCCTTAAAATGGCTGATTCTTATGAAAGGCAATACGTGCGGAACCGAAGGTCAATCTACATTCTATGTACATTATTTTTTTTTTTGGTAACTTGTGTTGTGAGGGCTACAATACTAATGTCACACATCTGCACACCTGATCACGGCAGCTGAGGTGTCCAAGGATTTGCCTGAAAAAAAATATATAGTCTCTGTTCTTGGAATGAGTGCGCTTTCTCCTCTCCTCACAAGGTGGACATTTTCATTTCAGAATC
This sequence comes from Squalus acanthias, assembly GCA_030390025.1. NCBI lineage: Eukaryota > Metazoa > Chordata > Chondrichthyes > Squaliformes > Squalidae > Squalus > Squalus acanthias. The sequence continues at coordinate 7,921,019 of CM059450.1, forward strand.
CACTTTTCTCTTCTGTTTTGCCATTATGGCTTCCAACTCTGTTATGTTCCGATTTTCCTGTAAGACATTCGTTAACAAGAACGTTTTTAGGAATTGGGGAAAAAAAGGCCTTTTAGACCCAACCGGGCCTTCCATGCTTGATAGGTCAACATGACTGGCCCACCTTCTCACCATATTCCTCAATCTCGTTAGAAACACGCCCCCCCCCCACAAAAAAAAAGAGAAATCGCAAGCTTAAAATGTGACTAAGGATATTTTTGTTGGTGGAGTAATAACAGAAAATGCTAGAAATATGTAATTCTTGGGCATCCAAAAAGAGAAGACAGGTCCGATAAAGAATCTCTACTTGAAACATTAAAAAGAAAAGAAAGACTTGCATTTCTATAGCGCCTTTCATGACCACCGGATGTCTCAAAGCACTTTACAGCCAATGAAGTACTCTTTTGGAGTGTAGTCACTGTTGTAATGTGGGAAACACGGCAGCCAATTTGCGCACCGCAAGCAGCAATGTGATAATCACCAGATCATCTGTTTTCTGTTATGTTGATTGAGGGATAAGTATTGGCCCAAGATACCAGGGATAACTCCCCTGCTCTTCTTCGAAATAGTGGCCATGGGATCTTTAACATCCACCTGAGAGGGCAGACAGGGACCTCGGTTTAACGTCTCATCTGAAAGACGGCACCTCTGGCACTGCAGCACTCCACTGGAGTGTCAGCCTAGATTTATGTGCTCAAGTCTCATGGAGTGGGGCTTTGAACCTCACAACTAGTCTGACTCAGAAGGTGAGTGTGCTACCCACTGAGCCACGGCTGACACTTAGTTTTCATGTTGACAGACGTACTGTGTATCCCCTACACTTCAGATCTAATCGTTCTTGACTGGGCTGAATGGCCTCCTTCAGTGCTGCTAACAGGACTAGACAGACTAGATGCAGGAAGGATGTTCCCGATGGCGGGGGAGTCCAGAACCAGAGGTCACAGTCTAAGGATAAGGGGTAAGCCATTTAGGACTGAGATGAGGAGGAATTTCTTCACCCAGAGAGTGGTGAACCTGAGGAATTCTCTACCACAGAAGGCAGTAGAGGCCAATTCATTAAATATATTCAAGAAGGAGTTAGATATATTTCTTAACGCTGAAGGGATCAAGGGATATGGGGAGAAGGCAGGGACAGGGTACTGAATTTGGATGATCAGCCATGATCTCATTGAATGGCGGAGCAGGCTCGAGGGGCCGAATGGCCTACTCCTGCTCCTATCTTCTATGTTTCATCTATCATTCTATGATTCTATGATCCCTTTGGTTAACAAAAATCTATCAATCTCAGCCACTTAGACAATGGGTTTCCGCCAACGGTTTCTGGTTAAAGCAACAGAAATATCCTCTTACCTCGAGCAGTGATTTCTGAACCATTATCTGGCTGTAGACCCGAGTTCCCTCCTCCGGACTCACTGACCTCAACTCGTCTTTCTGTAGGGAGAAGAGCTGAGCACCGGTCAAAATCCCGAGAGAATTCACCGTCCTGAGAGAAAGAGAGATGGGGATTAATGTCTGCTGTAGCCGGTGGTCTCCGTTCTCTTCCACACTGTGTTGTAACTATGGTGTGCTTTGACCCAAGCGAGAGTTAAGGGGGGGGGGCAATCAGACGCTTCCCATTTATTCCCCCTCCTCGCGCCTCCCCCCCCCACCACCCACCAAAAGCTTCCCTCCTGGCAGAATTGTAGAGCAGGAGTGAGAGAATTCTCACCTGGGCTCTGTCCCATAGAGATTACATAGGATATACGGCACAGAAACAGGCCATTCGGCCCAACCAGTCCATGCCGGTGTTTATGCTCCACACGAGCCTCCTCCCGTCTTTCCTCATCTAACTCTATCAGCATAACCCTCTATTCCCTTCTCCCTCATGTGTTTGTCTAGCCTCCCCTTAAATGCATCTGCGCTATTCGCCTCAACCACTCCCTGTGGTAGCGAGTTCCACATTCTCACCACTCTCTGGGTAAAGAGATTTCTTCTGAATTCCCGATTTGATTTCTTGGTGACTATCTTATATTGATGGCCTCTAGTCATGCTCTTCCCCACAAGTGGAACCGTTCTCTCTGTGTGTCTACTCTATCAAAAGCTTTCATAATTTTAAAGGCCTCCCTCGTTTCAAGAGAGGGAAGTATGAAGCATTGGTCAGTTGCAGAGTGACACTGGCAGAGGCCTAGGGATAGGCCTTACATCCTGACTACTAGGCCAAGGATTGTGTGTGGCGTAAGGAGAGGACAGGAGGAGAAGGAAGCAGCAAGTATTAAGGTAAATGACAAAAAGGTATATAGAGGCACTGGAGAAGGTGCCAAACAAAGATTTACTAGGATTAAACCAGAGGTTATACCTATCAGGAAAGACTGAACAGGCTGGGTCTCTTTCCTCTAGAAAAGACTGAGGGATGATCTGATAGATGTCTTTAAGATTATGAAAGGGTTTGATAGGGTAGATTTAGAGAAGATGTTTCCACTTGCGGGTGAGACCAGAACTAAAGGCCATCAATATAAGATAGTCACTAATAAATCCAATAGGGAATTCAGGAGAAACTTCTTTACCCGGAGGGTGGTGAGAATGTGGAACTCGCTACCACAGGGAGTGGTTGAGGCGAATAGCACAGATGCATTTAAGGGGAAGCTAGATAAGCACATGAGGGAGAAAGGAATAGAAGGATATGCTGATAGGGTGAGATGAAGAGGGGTGGGAGGAGGCTCGAGTGGAGCATGGCCTGTTTCTGTGCTGTAAATACAATGTAATATGTAATACATCCCCCCTACCCCCTCCACCATGCAGTAGAAACAACCCCATGAGGAACGGGGTTAGGATTGCTAAAATGTCCTGTGGGATTTCACCCATCAGCCTGGGTTGCATTTGGCCCCAGTTGAGTGGGCACTACGCCACCTAGCGGCTTCGTGACCTATGGCAACAACACAAGAGGATTTAACTGGCGACATCTCCACGGAAGCTGCATTGATACCAGTGGGCATGGAGCCAAGGCCGCATTTTCCAAGGCTACGCCGGAGGTTTTGGGCACAGGCTCCCCAGCATTGTTGGTGCCTGGGATTACACTGGACTTGTCTTCCTGTCATAGCTGGGAACGGGGTCGCCAACTCTGGTGGGACGTATTCCTGGGAGGCTCCATCACATGACCTCCTGCCTCCAATCCCCCCCCCACCCCCACACTCTCGCCATTGGTCGCCCGACAGGAACATCCTTGCAGCAATCCGCCTTCCCACGCCAAGCGAGCACACTCTTTGTTATCTATCCCATTGGATGATTCTTGACTTTTGAGTCAAGCCGCCTTGCGTTCCCAATCGCCGATATTTTTTTGAATACACTTGTGAATTTTGCACCCGGGTGTTGCTCACAACAGTGTCCCGGAGATTAATCTTTAATTCCTGGACAATCCAGGAGGGTTGGTGAGCCTATAGCTGGACAGTGACCCAACTTACAGCTGGCTAAAGCCTTTGGCCTCCAGCCAGGTCTTGACCTCACTCGGGGAAGAATTGTAGTTCAGAGGTACTGAGGTATCAAGCGTCTTCTGGACTTGGAAGGTCTTGGGTTGTGTCGTCCGCCCATGTGCTATCCTCAGCAACAGCTCTTCGTTCATTACGTTAATCTGGGCACTGCGCTCTAAGGGAACAACATACAACGTAGGTTACTGCCAGTCTAGACCCGGTGGAGGACAGGCATCTTATATAAAGAAAGCGAAGAAGACTTGAGGACGATGAGCATTGATTGGCCTTGTGGGTAGATGCGGCGCTCACTGCAGTACCGAGCCTCTCACACCAGCCAGGTCCAGACTCATTCCCAGCCTGCGATGAGTTAGCGGATCTGAACGGGGGGCAGCGGCAGAGGTGATAGACCGGGGCCGCAGGGCTCCTGGGCTGCTGATGCCAAGAATCGGCCAGGGTTCCTGCGCCTGTTCGTTATCCAGTGATGCCTTCTGGAAAGTGCGTGTGTGTGTGTGCGTGTGTGGGGTGGGGTGGGGGGCGGAGGTGGGGGTGGTTATATAATATATACAGGAGCGTTATACCTGTTAACGCACGCGCTATTATATAATATATGCAGGAGCTTTATACCTGTTAACGCACGCGCTATTATATAATATATGCAGGAGTGTTATACCCGGTTACACACATCGCGTTATTATATAATATATACAGGAGCGTTACATCCGGTAACACACGGCACGTTATTATATAATATATATATATACAGAAGTGTTATACCCAGTAACAAACGGTGCGTTATTATATAATATATATACAAGAGCGTTACACCCGGTAACGCGCGGTGTGTTATTATATAATGTATACAGGAGCGTTATACCCGGTAATGCACGGCGCGTTATTATATAATGTATACAGGAGCGTTACACCCGGTAACGCACGCCGCGTTATTATATAATGTATACAGGAGCGTTACACCCGGTAACACAGAGATAGAGAGAGAGGGAGCTCACACTGTGTTAGTCTAGGTGTGTTATGTTGCTCACCTTTATCTTTTTGAGTGACGACTACATTCTCGGGGCTCGAGTCCCAGGCCACGGGCATGCTGTTGGGTTGGATCACTTTTTTCGGGAGTGTGGCGGGAGGGGTGCCCTTTGTACTTTGTTGCTTCTCCTGCAAAACACAGAGGAACGTTGAATGTCCCGGTTTCTGTCACGCTTGAACGCTGAAACATTAAAACTAAGATTCTGCTGGGTCAGTGTACGTGCATAGAATTATTTGGAGATTTTATTCCCCTATCTTCAACTCCAACCCCACAATTTTTTTTATTTTCCCCCCTGCCCTCTCTTGTGAAAGAAAAAAAAAGAACGCACTTGCATTTATATAGCGCCTTTCACAACTTCAGGACGTACCAAAGCGCTTTACAGCCAATGAAGTACTTTTTGAAGTGTAGTCACTGTTGTGATGTGGGAAACGCGGCAGCCAATTTGCACACAGCAAGCTCCCACAAACAGCAATGTGATAATGACCAGATAATCTGTTTTACTGATGGTGGACAAAAATGAGAAGTCGCACAACACCAGGTTATAGTCCAACAGATTTATTTAAAATTACAAGCTTTCGGAGCTATCGCCCCTTCGTCAGGTAAAGATTCACTCATAGTAACTTTACCTGAAGAAGGGGCGATAGCTCCGAAAGCTTGTAATTTTAAATAAATCTGTTGGACTATAACCTGGTGTTGTGCGACTTCTCATTTTTGTCCACCCCAGTCCAACGCCGGCATCTCCGCATCATTACTGATGGTGGTTGAGGGATAAATATTGGCCCCAGGACACCGGGGATAACTCCCCTGCTCTTCTTCGAAATAGTGCCATGGGATCTTTTACTTCCATCCAGACTGTGCCTCGGTTTAACGTCTCATCCGAAAGACGGCACCTCCGACAGTGCAGCACTCCCTCAGCACTGCACTGGGAGCGTCAGCCTGGATTATGTGCTTGAGTCTCTGGAACGGGGCTTGAAACCCACAACCTTCTGACTCAGAGGCGAGAGTGCCGCCCACACTGAGCCACGGCCGACATCGATTAAAACAGGACAATTAGGGGACTGATGTGGGGGAGAAGGAAGCAGCGAAGAGGGAAGGTTCGAGAACAAAGATCGAACGCAACGGGAGAGAAACAGGTGCCGAGAAACGATTTGTAACCGGACCATGATTCGGACAGAACGCGGGGGTGAGAGTGGCCTGTACTGCCGGGTGCGGTGCGGGTTACCTTGGGGAGCACTTGCGCATAGACGGCCGAGCTGTCGACCACATCCTGACCAGGAATGGGCTCCATGATATTGAAGGGAACATAGCCAATCTGCCCACTCTGATTCATCACCTTCCACCACCGCTTGGAGTCATCCAGCACCTAGAGAGAGACAATGCAAGTCAGTCACCGTGGGATAGCGTAGAAATCTATCAGCACATCCAGTGGCAAATGGGAGGACTTGCTCTGTGAGTTGAGCGCCATTAGTGGACGGATGAACAAACTCAATTCTAATAAGGAAGAGGAACAGGCCATTCCGCCCCTCGAGCCTGCTCGGCCATTCAATTAGATCATGGCAGACCTGCACCGCAACTGATTCTAATAACCCCCTGCTCCCTCGTTCCATGTTAAGGCGTCATGGCATGGTTCCTTCAGTGGAACATTAAATGAAGGTCCCACCTTCATGGTAGATCAAGTCCCACTGTCAATCATCACCAAGTAGAGTTCATCCCAAAATCTGACCACAGGTTCTCCTCGGAAGCGCTCCCGGTGTAGTCCCTCCTTGTTCTTCATCACCTGCATTCACAACTTCTTTGTCAGCTTTCTTCTTCCTCTCCTGAAAGTACCATCTCTTCATGGGATTTAGTTCCACAGGCGCTGGAAGCCCTCCAGCATCCAGCCCAAGGGACCATTGTCCATGTTTCAGCCTTGACAATGAGTAGTGGCAAGCTATGCATTTGAATCTGGAGAGCATCAAGACCCAACCTGATCCTACTCCCACAGGAGGTCCACACACATGTACTTTCCAACTGGGGTGGGGGGAGGAGTCACCAAACACCAAGCCGGAGCGACCATCTGACTGATTTCTCCCCTCTGTAAATAGGAACATAAGAATTAGGAGCAGGAGTCGGCCATTCGGCCCCTCGAGCCTGCTCCGCCATTCAATAAGATCATGGCTGATCTTCCACCTCAACTCCACTTTCCCGCCCGATCTCCATATCCCTTGATTCCCCGAGAGTCCAAAAATCTATCGATCTCAGCCTTGAATATACTCAAAGACTGAGCATCCACAGCCCTCTGGGGCAGAGAATTCCAATGATTCACCACCCTCTGAGTGAAGACATTCCTCCTCATCTCAGTCTTATCCTGAGACATTGCCCCCTAGTCCTGGACTCTCCAGCCAGTTAATGCAGTTCCATAATATAATTTATGAGGATAGGTTGCATAAACTTGGTTTGTATTCCCTCGAGTATAGAAGATTGAGGGGTGATCTAATCGAGGTGCTTAAAATGATAAAGGGATTCGATTGGGTGGATCGAGAGAAACTGTTTCCTCTGGTTGGGCGGGGGGAGTCCAGAACAATGGGAGCATAACCTTAAAATTAGAGCCAGGCCATTTAGGAGTGAAATCAGGAAGCAATTCTTTACGCAAAGGGTGTTGGAAATCTGGAACTCTCTACCCCTCCAAGAGGCTGTGGATGCTGGGGGTCAATTGAAACTTTAAAGACTGATTTTTGTTGGGCAAGGGTCTCGAGGGATTATGGGGCCAAGGGGGAATGGAGTTGAGGAGCAGATCAGCCATGATTTAATTGAATGGCGGAGCAGGTCCCAGCAGCTGAACGGCCAGTCTCCCGTTCTTAATATCTTCAACTGAAGAGACGATAACCAGTGAACTCACCTCGACCACTTCGCCGGTTAACACGGCGAGCTCGCTGTTGTTTCGGGCCACAAAGTCGTAGCTGCATCTCATGTGTTTGGCCGCCACCTCGTGATTCCTGAAAGGGGGAAGATTGACTCTTTTACTCACGGGAACGTGGAACAACTGTACAACATGACAAGAGGCCACCGTGTAGCTCGATTCATGAGTGAGGGGGTGGTGGCGGGGGGCGGGGGTTTTGCTCCACCGGGTACGGGGCTCCACTTGAAATGTTCTCTTTCGATTGTTGACTTGACATGTTGGTGTGCAAGCTTTAGAAATTTGTGACAACTGAATGTTCCCCTTTATAAATGACAATCTTACCATTAGAGTGTACTTGGAGACAGGAGCCTCTCAGTCCTCTCGAAGAGAGTTGAGTACTGATAACTTAGGGCGCGATCTTGCCAGCCCTGGGGAGGCGGGTTTGGAGGCAGGACTGCCGAGAAAATGGCAGAATCTGGGGGCCATCTTGCCAGGAGGTGGGTAGCCGACCCGCGCCGGGTCCCGTCTCCTTGGAGGCGGGAAGGGGATTACAGCCACTTAACTGCCTGTTAACAGATAGTTAACAGGCAGATAAGAGGATTATCCCCATTTTACCCACACAAGTGCGGGCTTCCCGAAGGCTCCGAACCCCGCCAGGGTCACCGAGGCGAGTAGTGGGTCTGCGGGGGTCGGGCGGGCTGCAGAGGTGCACTGTGAAGGTAAGTGATGGGTGCAAGTATGGAGAGGTGAGTATGTGAGGTAAGTGGAAAGTGTTAGAAAAAGTTTACTTACCTTTGTTTCTTCCTGCAGGCTTCAAGAGTTGGGTATGCGGAGAGTCTCGCACCTCCGCGGCAGAGATGACAGATGGCCGTTGCATTCTCCAATGCAGCAACCATCTAATTTCTGCTAAATAAAGAGGTTTGATGAGGTCTTTGAATTCAAGAACTCATCAAACAACAGAGATTGTCAATGTCTGACAGCTTCACAGAGCTGTCAAACGATGACAATTCATCTGTCAAAAATTTTTGACAGATGAAACGTCATACTCTGACATTCTCTGTAACCGGCTTCCCCTTAATTGGCCTGCTACGCCCGCTGGGCGGGCTTAACAAGGTCAATCAAGGGAAAATAGCGTGGGTTGGCCAGAAGTCGATGGAGGCGGGACTGAAACCCAACAAGTGGGAGTCCCGCCTCCAAAAGCTCCCCATTGGCAAAACCCAGCCCTTAACTCAAGTACTTTTGAGATAAGGGTCCCTTGGTTGCTAGGTAATTTATTAAGCTGAAATGGCACTTACCCATTGGTTTGAGGAATGGGGACAGCCTGCGGACCTGATTGCTGGAACACAGGAGACAAGAGAGTTAGAAACAGATAAACACACTCAATAAATGTCAGGACTGAGCAGAACTGGATGCTATGCGGTAAACGGATATGTATTACAAAAGATGGGATGGGCTGGGGTTGTTTTCTTTGGAACAGAGGAGGCTGAGGGGAGATTTAATTGAGGTGTATAAAATGATGAGGGGCCTAGATAGAGTGGATAGGAAGGACCTATTTCCCTTAGCAGAGAGGTCAATAACCAGGGGGCATAGATTTAAAGTAATTGGTAGAAGGATTAGAGGGGAGTTGAGGAGAACTTTATTCACCCAGAGGGTGGTGGGGGTCTGGAACTCACAGCCTGAAAGGGTGGGAGAGGCAGAGACCCTCATCACATTTAAAAAGTACTTGGATATGCACTTGAAGTGCCGTAACCTACAGGGCTACGGACCAAGAGCTGGAAAGTGGGAAATAACAACAGAAAATGCTGGAAACACTCAGCAGGTCAGGCAGCATCCGTGGAGAGAGAAACAGAGTCAACATTTCAGGTCTGTGACCCTTCGTCAGAACTGGAAAAAGTTAGGGATGTAAAGTGGGATTAGGGCTGGACAGCTCCTTTTCAGCCGCACAGGCACGATGGGCCAAATGGCCTCCTTCTGTACTGTAAATTTCTATGATTCTATAATTAGCAAATGAACGATGCTTTGCCCAAAGTCATGTACCTAATGTTTGAACTCTGGACTGTTCATAGTTTCTGATAATCAAATAACTCTTAATTTTTGAGGTTGCCTGTGCTTTGTAAATAGAGAAATCAAGGCGAAGTCTCAAAGTTTATAGTGCAAGGGTGTCAGTAGGTTTGAAAAGAGTAAACAGAAACATGAGGTAAATCAGGACGCAGTGATCAGGTGATGCCAGTTTGGGTATTGAAGGTCTGAAGATTGTAAGAGTGAGATAGGCAGGTGGGCGAAGGAGAGAGGCTTAAAAGGGTCTCGCAATCACCTCAGTACACTCTTGATATCCAGTGTCTGTGAGGCAGGTGTGGTCCAAAGAATTACATAGGATTTACAGCACAGAAACAGGCCATTCGGCCCAACTGGTCCGTGCCGGTGTTTATGCTCCACACGAGCCTCCTCCCACCCTACTTCATCTCACCCAATCTGCATATCCTTCTATCCCTTTCTCCCTCATGTGCTTATCTAGCTTCCCCTTTAATGTATCTATGCTATTCGGCTCAACCACTCCCTGTGGTAGAAAGTTGCACATTCTCACCACTCTCTGGGTAAAGAACTTAAGAATTAGGAGCAGGAGTCGGCCATATGGCCCCCTCGAGCCTGCTCCGCCATTCAATAAGATCATGGCTGATCTTCTACATCAACTCCACTTTCCCGCCCGATCTCCATATCCCTTGATTCCCCTAGAGTCCAAAAAAATCTAGTCTTGAAAAATCTTGAATATACTCAACGACTGAGCCTCCACAGCCCTCTGGGGTAGAGAATTCCAAAGATTCACCCCCCTCTGAGTGAAGAAATTTCTCCTCATCTCAGTCCTAAATGGCCGACCCCTTATCCTGAGACTGTGACCCCTGGTTCTAGACTCCCCAGCCAGGGGAAACAGCCCCTCGGCATCAAAGTTTCTCCTGAATTCCTTATTGGATTAATTAGTCACTACTTTCGATATATGGCCCCTAGTTTTTGGACTCCCCCACAACTACTAACCTATCATACAGGATTACACAGGATTACATAGAATATACGGCACAGAAACAGGCCATTCGGCCCAACCAGTCCATGCCGACGTTTATGCTCCACTCCAGCCTCCTCCCGTCTTTCCTCATCTAACTCTATCAGCATAACCCTCTATTCCCTTCTCCCTCATATGCTTGTCCAGCCTCCCCTTAAATGCATCTACACTATTCACCTCAACCACTCCCTGTGGTAGCGAGTTCCACATTCTCACCACTCTCTGGGTAAAGAAGGTTCTTCTGAATTCCCGATTGGATTTCTTGGTGACTATCTTATATTGATGGCCTCTAGTTTTGCTCTTCCCCACAAGTGGAAACACTCTCTCTGTATCCACTCTATCAAAAACGTTCCTAATTTTAAAGACCTCTATTAGGTCACCCCTCAGCCTTCTTTTTTCAAGAGAAGAGAGACCCAGCCTGTTCATCCTTTCCTGATATGTATACCCTCGCATTTCTGGTATCATCCTTGTATATCTTCTCTGCACCCTCTCCATTGCCTCTATATCCTTTTTATAATATGGCGACCAGAACTGTACGCAGTACTCTAAGTGTGGTCTAACCGAGGTTCGATACAGGTTTAGCATAACTTCCCTACTTTTCAATTCTATCCCTCTAGAAATAAACCCGAGTGCTCGGTTTGTTTTTTTTATGGCCTTGCTAACCTGTGGCGCAACTTTTAGTGATTTGTGTATTTGTACTCCGAGATCCCTTTGTTCCTCTACCCCACCTAGACTCGCACCCTCCAAGTGCTAAGTTTTTTTTTTATTCGTTCATGGGATGTGGGCGTCGCTGGCAAGGCCAGCATTTATTGCCCATCCCTAATTGCCCCTTGAGAAGGTGGTGGTGAGCCGCCTTCTTGAACCGCTGCAGTCCGTGTGGTGAAGGTACTCCCACAGTGCTGTCAGGGAGGGAGTTCCAGGATTTTGACCCAGCGACGATGAAGGAACGGCCGATATATTTCCAAGTCAGGATGGTTTGTGTGATTTGGAGGGGAACTTGGAGGTGGTGGTGTTCCCATGCGCCTGCTGCCCCTTGTCCTTCTAGGTGGAAGAGGTCGCGGGTTTGGGAGGTGTTGCCAAAGAAGCCTTGGCGAGTTGCTGCAGTGCATCTTGTAGACGGTGCACACTGCAGCCACGGTGCGCCGGTGACCTCCTTATTCTTCCGACCAAAATGTAATACCTCACATTTATCTGTGTTGAACTTCATTTGCCAATTATTGAAGATTGAAGGTACGTTTAGACCGCATGAGGCCTTTCAAACAGAGTGCCACCTATCCACAGGGCAGAAGATGCCACATGGCCTCTGTTTACCAGATGCATTTGGCCATCATCACCCCTTAGAACTTGTCTTTAAATCTCAGTTATTCTGACTGGAGTCGGGTCCCAAAATTATCCATCTCTGTAGCTGTCAGGTCCGAAGTAAGCTAATTTGTTTGTGCAATAACTCTTTTAGTTGATTATTAAAATGAATTATTGAATATGAAACGCTCGCTCTTAATTGTGGGGGAGGGGAAAATGCTATGTATATTTATTTTGCCCCCCCCCCGCACCCCCCAATATCAAAATGCAATTGGAGCTCCAATAGTTTATCAGTTTGAGCTACACTACCACTAAACTCCTGCTGGTGGCAGTGTTGAGCTTCAAGAAGAACCACAGGTTTCTCGGTGTCGCCGCCTGTAGGTAACAATGGAACTGCAGCCCTCGTTCCAAAACAAAGTGCATCCATTTTGGGGGGAAAAAATGAGACTTGTATTTATACCGGGCCTTATCATGTCTCTCACCTCCTGACTCCCCAAAGCCTTTCCACCATCTACAAGGCACAAGTAAGGAGTGTGTTGGAATACTCTCCACTTGCCTGGGTGAGTGCAGCTCCAACAACACTCAAGAAGCTCGACACCATCCAGGACAAAGCAGCCCGCTTGATCGGGACCCCAACCACCACCTTAAACATTCACTCCCTCCACCACCGGCGCACCGTGGCTGCAGTGTGTACCAGCTACAGGATGCACTGCAGCAACTCGCCAAGGCTTCTTCGGCAGCACCTCCCAAACCCGTGACCTCTACCACCTAGAAGGACAAGGGCAGCAGGCGCATAGGAACACCACCACCTCCAAGTTCCCCTCCAAGTCACACAAACCATCCTGACTTGGAAGTATATCGTCGTTCCTTCATCGTCGCTGGGTCAAAATCCTGGAACTCCCTCCCTAACAGCACTGTGGGAGCACCTTCACCACACGGACTGCAGCGGTTCAAGAAGGCGGCTCACCACCACCTTCTCAAGGGGGCAATTAGGGATGGGCAATAAATGCTGGGCCTTGCCAGCGACGCCCACATCCCATGAACGAGTAAAAGAAGAAACATCTCAAAGGGTTTTATACACAATGAATCATTCCGTAAAGCAGCCACTGTTATTCTGTAGGCCTATCAGTGTTGAATTAGAAATGGCATTTATATTGTACCTTTCACGACCTAAGGGCATCCCAAAGTAATTTGAAGGGTAGTCACAGTGGGGAAATGTGGCTCACAGCAAGATCCCACAAACAGCAATCAAATAAATGGCCAGGTGATCTGTTGGACTCCAGCAGAACTCCCCCTTGCTCTTCTTCGAAAGAGTGGCCATGGGATGTTCTACGTCCACCTGAGAGAGCAGACGGGGGCCTCGGTTTAACGTCTCATCCGAAAGACGGCACCTCCGACAGTGCAGCGCCCCCTCAGCACTGCACTGGGAGTGTCAGCTTACAGTTATGAGCTCAAGACTCGAGTGAGGGATTTTGTACCCGCAGTAAGGTCAGAGTGCTACACACAGAGCCGGGGCTATTTTCCAACAGTTACTTGAAAGAAGTTCCCAGACTGTTTAGTTTAGTATGAAGTTTGTAAGAGAGAGAGCAGCATTGTGGATTTAAGATGGCTGCACAGTAACCAGCACATGTGTCAGCCCTTTCTCAGTGGGTAGCACCCTTGCCTCTGAGTCAGAAGGTCATGGGTTCAAACATGCAGGTGCAGCAAGTAGTTAGGAAGGTAAATTGGTATGTTGGCCTTCGTTGCAAAAGGATTTGAGTACAGGAGCAAGGATGTCTTACTACAGTTGTGAGAAGTCGCACAACACCAGGTTATAGTCCAACAGTAAAATTAAATAAATCTGTTGGACTATAACCTGGTGTTGTGCGACTTCTCATTTTTGTCCACCCCAGTCCAACGCCGGCATCTCCACATCATTACTACAGTTGTACAGGGCCTTGGTGAGACCACACCTGGAGTACTGTGTGCAGTTTTGGTCTCCTTACCTAAGAAAGGATATACTTGCCATAAAGGGAGTGCAACGAAGGTTCACCAGACTGATTCCTGGGATGGCAATTCTGTCGTATGAGGAGAGATTGGGTCGACTAGGCCTGTATTCACTAGAGTTTAGAAGAATGAGAGGGGATCTCATTGAAACGTATAAAATTCTGACAGGGCTAGACAGACTGGATGCAGGGAGGATGTTTCCCCTGGCTGGGGGGTCTAGAACGAGGGGTCACAGTCTCAGGATACGGTGTAGTACATTTAGGACTGAGATGAGGAGAAATTTCTTCACTCAGAGGGTGGTGAACCTGTGGAATTCTCGACCACAGAAGGCTGTGGAGGCTCAGTCATTGAATATATTTAAGAAGGAGATAGATAGATTTCTAGACACAAAAGGCATCAAGGGGTACGGGGAGAGAGCGGGAATATGGTATTGAGATAGAGGATCAGCCATCATATTGAATGGCGGAGCAGGCTCGAAGGGCTGAATGGCCTACTCCTGCACCTATTTTTGTATGTTTCTAAGTCCCACTCCAGAGACTTGAGCACAAAATCTAGACTGACACTCCAGTGCAGTGCTGAGGGAGTGTTGCACTGTCGAAGGTGCTATCTTTCCGAGGAGACTTTAAACCAAGTCTTGTCTGGCCCTCTCAGGTGAATGTCAAAGATCCCATGGCCACTATTTCGAAGAAGAGCAGGAGAGTTATCCCTGGTGTCCTGGGGGCCAATATTTATCCCTCAATCAACATTGCAAAAAACAGATTATCTGGTCATTATCACAGTGCTGTTTGTGGGAGCTTGCTGTGCGCAAATTGCCGCGTTTCCTACATTACAACAGTGACTACACTTCAAAAAATACTTCATTGGCTGTGAAGCGCTTTGGGACGTCCTGAGGTGGTGAAAGGCGCTATATAAATGCAAGTCTTTCTTTTTTCTTTTATTAACTCTGAAATATTTTATTTGTTACAGGCCAGTTGTAAATCACAATTCCAAAGACCGCGCTGATGTGGCAGCGATTTATGTCAACAACAAGCACTCGCACAAAGCAGTGCGCTGAATGTCAAGTCAATCAGGTTTGTTTGGTGGTGTTGTTTGAGGGAAGAATGTTGGCCAGGAGTCAGGGGAGAAACTCCCTACTCTTCCTCAAACTCTACCATGTGGTCATTAATATACACCTGACTGGAGGACCAAGACAACTTCCATTTAGACCACACCTTTGATGTAGAAAAACATCCTGAGGCTCTTCGCAGAGGCGCGATCAAAACAAAGTCGACGATGAGCCAAAGAAGGAGAGGTTAGGAAGGAGGGTAGGGGTGGGGTGGTGATCCACAAGCTCGGTCAAAGAGCTGGGTTTTAAGGAGTCTCGGGAGTCACATCCCAACCGTGGCATGGCCCCGTCCAACAATGCACCTCCCTCACTACTGCCAGCCTAGATTGCTTGCCCAAATCCCAGAGCCAGGGGCGATAAGCCCACAACTCTCTGATGCGGAGGTGACAATGCGAATAAGTAAAGAAAGAACTTGCATTTCTATAGCGCCTTTCACCATCTCAGACGTTAAACCGAGGCCCCCGTCTGCCCTCTCAGGTGGACGTAAAAGATCCCACGGCCACTATTTTGAAGAAGAGCTAAGGAGAGTTATCCCCGGAGTCCTGGGGCCGATATTTATCACTCAATCAACATCACCATCTCAGGACGTCCCAAAGCGCTTTACAGCCAAGGAAGCACCTTTTGAAGTGTGGTCACTGTTGTAATGTAGGAAACGCGGCAATTTGCGCACAGCAAGCTCCCACAAACAGCACTGTGATAATGACCGGATCATCTGTTTTCAGTGATGTTGGTTGAGGGATAAATATTGGCCCCAGGACACCGGGGAGGACTCCCCCCTGCTCTTCTTCAAAATAGTGGCCATGGGATCTTTTACGTCCACCTGAGAGGGCAGACGGGGCTCTCGGTTTAACGTCTCATCCGAAAGACGGCACCTCCGACAGTGCAGCACTCCCTGAGTATTCTCGAGTCATAGAGCACTTCCGCAGTATTTCTACTGGAGTGTCAGTCTGGATTTACCGACTGGAGTGGGACTTGAACCCACGACCTTCTGATTTAAAGACAAGGGTGCTGCCCACTGAGCCAGTCTGACACACAGCTGCCCGTCAGATTCTTTTATATACAGACCCAGTGCCAGGTTAAGTTGTTGCAGGGAGCATTAGAATGCAATGTTGACGGCCCCGTATGTGTGACATATGTGCTCAAAAATGGTTTTTGATTGTCTAACTGTGGACGCCTACAGCAAAACTATCGATACTGACTTTTTCTTTTAATGACTATTGATATGAGATGGATTGATGTTTTGATATTAATTTTTTTGTTCCCTTTTTTTTGGTCAGATTTCAACATAAAAGTTGCTACAATCCCGTCTGTCTTTTAGTGCATTGTTTGCGGTCGTTTAAAGGGCGAGCACTGTTTAAAATGTTTTTGTTCCAAGGCTACGCTTACAGATTGGAAGATCCCAGGTTTGAACCTTACTCCGTTGAGAGCTAAGAGATGATAGCAGTCTGGTACTACAGATGGCCTCCGGGCCCCTGGGTTTCTTCTGTTAAGGATGCTTGTGTACAGGATTTCACCAATCTATGGTGCCCGTCACTGTTTAGTAGCCTGGTAACATTCAGTGCCTAGGTTGCACAGGAAGAATAACTGTGAGGTTATACCTATCGGGAAAGGACGAACAGGCTGGGTCTCTTTTCTCTTGACCTAATAGAGGTCTTTAAAATTATGAAAGGTTTTGATAGAGTGGATACAGAGAGAGTGTTTCCACTTGTGGGGAAGAGCAAAACTAGAGGCCATCAATATAAGATAGTCACCAAGAAATCCAATAGGGAATTCAGAAGAAACTTCTTTACCCAGAGAGTGGTGAGAATGTGGAACACGCTCCCACAGGGAGTGGTTGAGGCGAATAGTATAAATACATTTAAGGGGAAGCTAGATAAGTACATGAGGGAGAAGGGAATAGAGGGTTATGCTGATAGATTTAGATGAGGAAAGACGGGAGGAGGCTCGAGTGGAGCATAAACGCCGGCATGGACTGGTTGGGCCGAATGGCCTCTTTCTGTGCCGTATATTCGATGTTATTCAATGTTGCCTATCTGCTGGCAATAATAACACATAACAACAACAACCACTTGCATTTATATAGCGCCTTTAACATCCCAAGGTGCTTCACAGGAGCGTAATCAGTCAAAATTTGACACCGAGCCACATAAAGAGATATTAGGACAGATGGCCAAAAGCTTTGGTCTGAGAGGGAGGTTTTAAGAAGCGTCTTAAAGAGGGAGAGAGAGGCGGAGAGGTTTAGGGAGGGAATTCCAGAGCTCAGGGCCCAGGCAGCTGAAGGCACGGCCGCCAATGTTGGAGCAATGAAAGCCCTCACTGGGCCATGGTTGCCAAGGACGACGTGTATTCTACTCTTCTTAACCGACCAATCAGGATGACACTGTGTCGCCCCCAGCTTCAGCAACCCAAATCAAAAATAATTTTAACAAAAGTGCCCCCTTTTTAAAGGGGGACAAACAACAAATACCCAAATTAAGGGAACTCAATGAATTAAATTCCAATATTTACACCGTCTACTATAAACTCCAGTCCCTGTGGGTGCCCACCGGCCGCGGAAGGCCTCAGGCGTACCGATGGACATTGGGCGCTCCCTCTCCGGGGGGGGGTGAGGGGGGGCACCCAGGTGCGGACAAGGCCACGGAGGAGAGGCGGGCAGAGTGACCAAACCCCTCCCCCGGGGTGGTGTTCAACATCACAGAATCACAGAATCCCCACAGTGCAGATAGAGGCCATTTCGGCCCATCGAGCCTGCACCGACACATATCCCACCCTATCCCCGTAACCCCACGTATTTAATCCCCCCTAACACTAAGTGTCAATTTATCATAGCCAAATCAACCTAACCCGCACATCTTTTGGACTGTGGGAGGAAACCGGAGCACCCGGAGGAAACCCACGCAGACACGGGGAGAATGTGCAAACTCCACACAGACAGTCACCCGAGGCCGGATTCGAACCCGGGTCCCTGGCGCTGGGAGGCACCAGTGCTAACCACTATGCCACCGTGTTGCCACCTTGGCCAGGCCCGGGAGCAGACTGACGAGGAAGGCCTCCGACTTGCCCGCGTCCCCCCCCCCCCGCCCCTCGCACACAGATCAGGCGACGTGTGTTCTAACGGCGAGCAGTTACTGGGCGCGCCCCCATCCCTTCCGCACCTGCATCCGGAGTAACTCGTGCTTGTGTTGCAGTTCCACCGGATCCTCCCACGGCGCCCCGTTGGGGTCCAGAATGTCCGGCTGCCATCCCGACACAAATTGTATATTGTAGGGCGCCCCCCAGTATTCGGCCGGCCATTCCAACCTGCGGAGAAGGAATAAGAAGGTCCAATCAGTTTGGGGTGACCCCCCCCCCCGTCAGGAATACAGTGCGACTCCGCGAATAGCGCAGCGGGCAAGAGGCGGGACTGGGCGACGTCCAGGCCAGGAATGTTTGGAATCCCCTGCGTTCTCGACTCAATTACCTCACGTCAACCAAGGCAGCAGTTGGGAGGCTGCATTCGGCTTGACTCCCACTCCCTCCCCCCCGCCTTCGTGTTATTGGGAGAAGATGGTGAGGGGGGGGAAAGAGGAAATCAGCCCGGGTCCCCTGCTCCCGATCGCACTCCACTGACCCCTGCGAGAAAGCAGAGTTGTACGGGGCATCGATTGAAGACCGAGCTCGCAACACACGATCAGCCGAGGCTCACCCCCCAACCCCCAAGATTGGCCAATTGGTTGGCAGACCTGGTGACCTTTAACACCGCATCGGAGCAGGCGGCGTCACCTTCAAGTGAGGGAGGAGGGGCAGAGATTGGAGAGGGGAAAAAAAAACATACCCTGTGAGTTCAGTCCAGCGAAACTTCCCCTGTGCAATCCCCGCTCTTGGGAGTCTCCCCAAACCATCAACCTGCAAAAGCAAGGTGAATGTCCGCAGGAAGGACTCGCATCAAGGATTCCCGCCCGGAGATAATGGAGAGGGATCTGAAGGGAAGGCCACAGTCGGTGCTCGGCCCAGGTTGATGGGCGACGGAATGGCCGCAATGCTCAGTACAGAATCACAGAAGGAGGCCATTCGGCCCATCGTGCCTGTGCCGGCTCTTTGAACGAGCTCTCCAATTAGTCCCACTCCCCCCCTGCTCTGTCCCCACAGCCCTGCAAATTTTTCCTTTATCCAATTCCCTTTTGAAAGTTACTATTGAATCTGCTTCCACCGCCCTTTCAGGCAGCGCGTTCCAGATCACAACAACTCGCTGCGTACAGAAAATCCTCCTTCTGTCCCCCGCCACCCCACAACCCTGGTTCTTTTGCCAATTATCTTAAACCAGTGTCCTCTGGTTACCGGACCCTCCTGCCCGTGGAAACACTATCTCCCTACTTACTCTCTCAAAACTCCTCATCATTTTGAACGCCTCCATTAAATCTCCCTTTAACCTTCTCCGCTCTAAGGAGATTCGCTAAGAGCTTCGAGAGAGGTTTTTGTGGGGATCCTTGCTTGCTGAGAGTGCAGACTAGAAATTCGGGGGCCGGTGGGGTGGGGGGGGGGGGTGTGGTCAACTGGTGATGATTTTCCGCTTGGCGTGTTCTCAGAGGACGAGCCTCACCCACCAGGAACACAAAACCAGATGACCCCATTTACATAGAATTTACAGCACAGAAACAGGCCATTCAGCCCAATGTCGGTGTTTATGCTCCACTCGAGCCTCCTCCCACCCCTCTTCATCTCACCCCATCAACATAACCCTCTATTCCCTTCTCCCTCATGTGTTTGTCCAGCTTCCCCTTAAATGCATCGATACTATTCGCCTCAACCACTCCCTGTGGTAGCGAGTTCCGCATTCTCCCCACTCTCTGGGTAAAGAAGTTTCTCCTGAATTCCTTATTGGATTTACTAGTGACTATTTTATATTGATGGCCCCTAGTTTTGGACTCCCTCACAAATGCAAACATCTTCTCTACGCCTACCCTAGCGAACCCTTTCATAATCGTAAAGACCCCTCAGCCTTCTCTTATCCAGAGAAAAGAAACCCAGCCTGTCCAATCCTTCCAGCTAGTGATAACCTCTCAGTTCGGGTGATATCCTTGTAAGTCTTTTTGGCATCTTCTCCAGTGCCTCCATATCCGTTTTGTAACATGGAGACCAGGAACTTTGTTCCAACGTGAGGACACTGACTGGTGGCTCCTACCTTGGCTTAGTCCAGTAATCCCCCAGTGATTGCCACTGTGCCATCTCCGTCTCGTTGAGGGTGCTGGTCAACAGGTTGACGGCATCGTTGGTCAAGAACGGGGTGGTAACTGAGCCGGCAACTTCCAAACCTGTGGTCTGCACCATCTGTGCCAGAGCAAAAGAGAAAACAAAACCGGAAACTCTGTTAAAAACCCGGCTTTATTAACATAAGAACATAAGAACATAAGAAATAGGAGCAGGAGTAGGCCAATCGGCCCCTTGAGCCTGCTCCGCCATTCAATAAGATCTCTGATCCTAACCGCCAATCTACTATCACAGAACCATCTCTGAACCTAACAGAATTGGACACATGAAATAGGAGCAGGATCATGCTACACGGCCCCTGGGCCCGCTATGCTACCCACAGGGCCATGACCGATCCGAACCTAGACTCATGTCCAAATTCCTGCCCGCTCCTCGTAACCCTTAATTCCCTTTACTTCTAGGAAACTGTCTATTTCTGTTTTAAATTTATGTAATGATGTAGCTTCTACAGCTTTTTGGGGCAGCATATTCCATGGACCTACCACCCTCTGAGTGAAGTAGTTCCTTCTCATCTCAGTTTTGAAAGAGCAGCCCCTTATTCTAAGACTATGCCCCCTAGTTCTAGTTTCACCCATCATCGGGAACATCCTCCCCGCATCCACCCGATCCAACCCCTTCACAATCTTATATGTTTCAATAAGATCGCCTCTCATTCTTCTGAACTCCAATAAGTAGAGTCCCAATCTACCCAACCTCTCCTCATATGTCCATCCCCTCATCCCCGGGATTAACCGAGTGAACCATCTTTGTACTGACTCGAGAGCAAGTATGTCTTTTCTTAAGTATGGACACCAAAACTGTATGCAGTATTCCAGGTGCGGTCTCACCAATACCTTGTACAACTGAAGCAATACCTCCCTATTTTTATATTCTATCCCCCTAGCAATGAAAGCCGACATTCCATTGGCCTTCTTAATCACTTGCTGCCGAAGATTTACATGGACAGATATGTCAAAGAGGGGAAGTGTCGCGGTGCCTTCCCAACTTATGTGGTGTGTACCATCTACAGGCTGCACTGCAGCAACTCGCCAAGGTTTCTCTGACAGCTCCTCAAACCCATTACCTCCAAGTTCCCATCCAAGTCACACACCGTCCTGACTTGGAAATATATCGGCCGTTCCTTCATCGTCGCTGGGTCAAAATCCTGGAACTACCTCCCGAACAGCACTGTGGGAGAACCTTCACCACACGGACTGCAGCGGTTCAAGAAGGCGGCTCACCACCACCTTCTCAAGGGGCAATTAGGGATGGGCAATAAATGCTGGCCTTGCCAGCGACGCCCACATCGCAAGAATAAATGAAAATAAAATTAAAAATTGGCTCGATTGGTAACTCCATACCCAAACCACTGCACAAATCTTGGGTCTGTGCTCTTCGGGGTCTCCAAGTGTAACAGTTCATTTGTGCCAGTTCACTCCTGGGCCAGTAGATGGCGCACTCTGCAGAGCTGTCGTTACGGAAAAGTCCACGAGACCCTCTGGGGTGAGCACAGAATGGAGGCTTCGCACAAAATGGAGGCTTCGCACAAAATGGAGGCTTCGCACAAAATGGAGGCTGCGCCGCATGCAGGCCCGCGGGCTAACTGGAGGAGAGGAGCAACTGGCCTGAATTGAGAATTGTGGAAAGTCACCATGCTTACCGTGTCGAGGGGTCCGAACAGGAAGTGGATTAGTTCAATTGCGTTGGGGTTTACGATGTGGTTCTTCACACGTGCCTAAAAATAAGAGCAAGCGCCGGTCAGACTGAACCTTCCGGATCAACCAGTCCACACAAAATCCCCAACCGCTCCCTCAATCCGGTCAGACCCACACACCTGCAAATTCTACACATCATTTACTTTAAAATCACTCAGCGTCTACTTTTATTCTTTTGGTTTTTAATGTCTTTGCTTTCTTACTATGTGCTCAAGGTGATAGATGTTAATACTGGGGAATGGAACAGCCCTCCACTCTGCACCCAGTGCCAGTATCAATCGCTCCCAGAGCAGGTACAGCACGGGTTAGATACAGAGTAAAGCTCCCTCTACACGGTCCCATCAAACATTCCCAGGGCAGGAATAGCACGGGTTAGATACAGAGTAAAGCTCCCTCTACACTGCCCCATCAAACACTCCCAGGGCAGGTACAGCACGGGTTAGATACAGAGTAAAGCTCCCTCTACACTGTCCCATCAAACACTCCCAGGGCAGGTACAGCATGGGTTAACGTAAAGACAAGCTCCCTTTATTCTCCCACAGCAATATAATGTAACCAGAACATCAGAGGTCTTCGCATCTGCACCTGGGTGACATTTCCATTGCTCATGTTAGTCATCATCCCACCCCCTCTGAGTAAGAAAGATAATTGAATGGAATTGGTAATGAATTATTGACAGTTTTGACCTAAAGACTGGTCTTCACTGTGAACTTAGTTGGGGCTGCCTTTAACTTATTTCACATGGGCCCATTACAACCGAGAGACAGCAGAAAGTCCCATCCATCAGTCTGGGATGGATTTAAACTCAGGTCCCCGACATGAAAGATGGGCCCAAAAATTCGGCTGAATACGGGAGAGTACGAACTGTGTACTCTCGTGTATTCGGTCCCGAAGTGCCGGTTTCCTGCATGCACTGCGCATGCGCGGGAAACCGGCACTTCGGTTTTTTTTCAGGTTTCAACGCGAAGGTAAGTATGGAATATTTTACACATGAAGAAAGGAGGCGTAAGATCCCCTTTTAACAAGGTAAGTAGTTAATTAAGTATTATTTTAAATTTTTTTCAACAGGTTTATCTTTTTTAGAGACTTTAAAGAAAGGTAAGTTTATTTTTATAACTTTTAAAAAGAATTTAAATTTTTCAAAAATTAAAATTTTTGTTTAAAGTGGTTAATTTATTTAACTATAGTTATTTTATTAATGTGATGGGTTTTTTTTAAAATTTATTTGAGGTTTAGCTGTTCTTTTGGGGGCAATTTGTATTCATAGTTTTGACAGGTCTCCTGTCAAATCTATGAATGAAAGATGGTGTGCTGCCATTGGCTCTCCATGGCCCACGTGATCCCAGAGGTCGCATCGAACTAACTGCGCCTCTGGGACACGCACACACTGCGCGCCGGCACCAGGGAGAGGCCCAGGACCAGAAGTTCGTGTGGGCCCGAAACACAACGGCCGGCGCGGAGTGCGATATCGCGCAAGATCCTTACCCCTGCGGCAAGCCTCCGAGTCAAATTTCTGGGCCATGGTGTTTAACCCACAACAGCATCCAATTCCGAATGTCTGGTTTGGTTGAATACCAGTCACTCTCTAGGTGACTGGCAGAGGTGTGTCACGAAGATGAAGGAATAAAGAATAAAGAGAATTCGGTCTGTAAACCAACAAATTCCCTATATTCAGCAGGGTAAGGGTCACTCACTGTGTAACTGCAGAGTCACTGTTTATTCAGCAGGGTAAGGGTCACTCACTGTGTAACTGTGCGGAGTGCCTGTTTATTCAGCAGGGTAAGGGTTACTCTCTGTGTAATTGTGTAGAGTTCCTGTTTATTCAGCAGGGTAAGGGTTACTCTCTGTTTAACTGTGTAGAGTTCCTGTTTATTCAGCAGGGTAAGGGTTACTCTCTGTTTAACTGTGCGGAGTTCCTGTTTATTCAGCAGGGTAAGGGTTATCACTGTGTAACTGTAGAGTTCCTGTTTATTCAGCAGGGTAAGGGTTATCACTGTGTAACTGTGCGGAGTTCCTGTTTATTCAGCAGGGTAAGGATCAGTCACTGTGTAACTGTGCAGAGTTACTGTTTATTCAGCAGAGTAAGGGTTACTCTCTGTGTAACTGCAGAGTTACTGTTTATTCAGCAGAGTAAGGGTTACTCTCTGTGTAACTGCAGAGTTACTGTTTATTCAGCAGAGTAAGGGTTACTCACTGTGTAACTGTAGAGTTCCTGTTTATTCAGCAGGGTAAGGGTCACTCACTATGTAACTGTAGAGTTCCTGTTTATTCAGCAGGGTAAGGGTCACTCACTGTGTAACTGTAGAGTTCCTGTTTATTCAGCAGAGTAAGGGTCACTCACTATGTAACTGTGCAGAGTTCCTGTTTATTCAGCAGGAAGGGTTATCACTGTGTAACTGTGCAGAGTTCCTGTTTATTCAGCAGGGTAAGAGTTACTCTCTGTTTAACTGTGCAGAGTTCCTATTTATTCAGCAGGGTAAGGGTTATCACTGTGTAACTGTGCAGAGTTCCTGTTTATTCAGGGTAAGGGTTGAGGCTGGCTCACTGAAGTGATTGCCACTTGTCCCTGAGAGCCACAGTTAACACTGCCACTGAGAGCTTCAAGGTGATCCCTTTAAACACAACAACCGATTTAACATCACGAGCGCAATTCATTAACTGCAAACCTCTGCAGTCGCCAAGAATTTAAGTGGCACTGAGAAGGCTGCTTTCAGTAAAAAAAAATGCCAAAACCCACAGCGACAACGCCCCAGATAGGCATTCAGCGCTGACGTTTAGCTGTGAGCTAGGCAGGTTTGGCTAGTTGGAGAGACAAACTGCAGTAAGGTCATAAGCGCTGGCATTCGATACAGTCAAACCGAGCCCTTTTGAAAGGCCCTAGGGCCTTTCTCTCTGCTTGACGTCTTGCTTACCAGCAGGCTGAAGGAGTATTTGTACTTCTGAAAGACATCAATAAACTCCTCCTGGGTCGGGGGTCGAGCTCTCACCGTCAACAGGCCCTCTGAAATCGGGAGGAAATTCGATTTTGAGGCAATAATGCAAGTTTAACGCAAGTCTTTTCTTTCTTTACAAAAACAGGCCAAAGCTGTGAAGACTGGAAACGGGAAATAACAACAAAAAAAACCGAAAACCATGACATGCTGCAAACACGCAGCCCGTTGAGCAGCATTTGAGCCGTGAAAGGGATCGGGTCTAGACTACAGCCGTCTGGCTTTTCCGCGGATAGAACTTGCATTTCTATAGCGCCTTGCAGGCCGTCTCAAAGCGCTTCACAGCCAATGAGGTACTTTTTTTTGTGAAACACAGTCGCTGTTGTAATGTAGGCAAACGCGGCAGCCAATCTGCGCACAGCAAGCTCCCACAAACAGTAATGTGATAAATGACCGGATCATCTGTTTTCTCGTGATGTTGGTTGAGGGATAAATATTGGCCCCAGGACACCGGGGAGAACTCCACCCCCTGCTCTTCTTCGAAATAGTGGCCGCGGGATCTTTTTACGTCCACCTGAGAGGGCAGACGGGGCCTCGTTTTTAAAAAAATTCGTTCATGGGATCTGGGCGTCGCTGGCGAGGCCCAGCATTTATTGCCCATCCCTAGTCGCCCTTGAGAAGGTGGTGGTGAGCCGCCTTCTTGAACCGCTGCAGTCCGCGTGGTGAAGGTGCTCCCACAGTGCTGTTAGGGAGGGAGTTCCAGGATTTTGACCCAGCGACGATGAAGGAACGGCCGATATATTTCCAAGTCAGGATGGTGTGTGACTTGGAGGGAAACTTGGAGGTGGTGGTGTTCCCATGCGCCTGCTGCCCTTGTTCTTCTAGGTGGAAGAGGTCGCGGGTGTGGGAGATGCTGCCGAAGAAGCCTTGGCGAGTTGCTGCAGTGCATCTTGTAGATGGTACACACTGCAGCCATGGTACACCGGTGGTGGAGGGAGTGAATGTTTAAGGTGGTGGATGGGGTGCCAATCAAGCGGGCTGCTTTGTCCTGGATGGTGTCGAGCTTCTTGAGTGTTGTTGCAGCTGCACTCATCCAGGCAAGTGGGGAGTATTCCATCACACTCCTGACTTGTTTAAAGTCTCATCCCAAAGACAGTGCAGCGCTCCCTCTGTACTGCACTGAAGTGTCAGCCTCGGCTGTGGGCTCAAGACCCGAAGCGGGGCCTTGACCTCAGAAGGTCGGGAGTGAGAGCCCAGCCAAGGTTGATGCAAAGCTTCCCAAACTACTTGGCATCGACATTATTCAATTGCACTTGCGTCAATGCAAAGTGCTGCACTTTTAACGCAGTAAAATCTCCCCGGGCGCTTCACAGGAGCGATTATCAGACAAAAATTTGACACTGAGGAGATATTAGGACTGGTGACCAAAAGCTTGGTCAAAGAGCTAGGTTTTAAGGAGCATCTTAAAGGAGGAGAGAGAGGCGGAGAGGTGTAGGAAGGGAATTCCAGGGCTTAGGGTCTAGACGGCTGGTTGATCAATCTAACCCAGAGACACGGAAGCCAATCGCAGAGCCCCCGATTGACACTTTGGTTGAGCTCTGACAGGAAATTGGACTTGAATTGGGTGCACTTCCATCGATGTCTCCCCACCCTCGGCCCCAGCCTCGAAGGGCCCAGTTGGAGCCTGCCTCTGCTCTACATACATACCCCCAGTGTCTTTTTGACTCTTCTTCTTCCCCATTCTGCTCCTCTTCCTCTGGTCCAGTATCTTGAAAGCTTCTGCTGTTTTTTGAAGCCTTGTCATGAAGCTCTCGATATCGTCGAAAGCGTGATTGAGAATTGCCTGGCAGAGGAGGGAAACAAAGGGGTTCGGTTAACATCTAGCACCAAAGCCAAGTTGCTGCACATCCCCTTCCTGCCAACTTTTGAACAGCCCCCAACCCCCCCCAATAGTCTCCCCCATCTATATGTGCGTTTAGATCCATACCCACCCCACGCCCCCATGTCTTTGAAGATCTGTGCTACCCCTCCTCCCACTCCACCCCCTTACACGTCTGTCCATTCAGGGCTTCTCTTCCTCCCCCCGCCCCCCAAACCTGCCTGTTCAGGTAGAACTTTCCCCCCTTTCTGCCCACTCGTCCATAAGGAAAGAAAAACTTGCATTTCTGTAGCCTCTTTCAGGACGTCTCAAAGCGCTTTACAGCCAATCGAAGTACTTGTTTGAAGTGTAGTCACTGTTGTAATGTAAGCAATGCGGCAGCCAATCGGCGCACAGCAAGCTCCCACAAACAGCAATGTAACAATGACCAGATCATCTGTTTTTATTTAGTGATGTTGGTTGAGGGATACCGGGGGAGAACTCCCCCCGATCTTCTTCGAAATAGGGCCATGGGATCTTTTACCCTGAGAGGGCAGACGGGGGCCTCGGTTCAATGTCTCATACGAAAGGCGGCACCGCCGACAGTGCAGCACTCCATGTAGTGCTTCTCCCTCCGCCCCCCCCCCCCTCACTTGCCCGTTTGTTCTGCGCACTCCCCCTCACCCGTCTGCCACTGGCCTTCCCTGCTTGCTTATCCCTTTGTAAAGCCCAGCTCTGACTGACCATCGCAGATGCTCCAGAATGATACCGGGGCTTAGAGGGTTAAGTTATGAGGACAGGTTGCATAGACGAGGCTGTATTTCCTTGCGTATAGAAGATTAAGGGGTGATCTAATTGAGGTGTTTAAGATGATTAAAGGATTTGATAGGGTGGAGAGAGTGAAATTATTTCCTCTGGTGGGGGGAGTCCAGAATCTTAAAATTAGAGCCAGGCCGTTCAGGTTTGATGTCAGGAAGCACTTCTTCACACAAAGGGTGGTGGAAATCTGGAACTCTCTCCCCCAAAAAGCTGTTGTGTTTGGGGGGTCAGTTGAAAATTTAAAAACTGAGATTGATAGATTTTTCTTGGGCAAGGTTATTAAGGGTTACGGAACCAAGGCGGGTAGATGGAGTTAAGATTCAGATCATCCATGATTGAATTGAATGGCGGAACAGGCTCGATGGGCTGAATGGCCGACTCCTGTTCCTATGAGAATGGCCTAAGTGAGACTGACCGTTGAGACTGGGAGTCCAGTGAATGGCTCCAATGCTCTGGCCCAGCAGCTCCTGAGCTGTCAAAAGTATAACTCACCACATCGCGAGCTGTCCTCTGCTCGGCTGTGTCCAGTATGGCTCCACTGGTACCATTGGGTTCTACAACGAGAATAAAATATGGACAACAAATCAACAGCAGCGGTCAACTGAGACTGGAGCGCAATGAACGGCCCAATGTTTGATTAAATAAAAGTGATTACGTTTTGTTCAGTATTGGCCACAGCAACCTGAAGGGCCTCAAGGGTTGATGGACCATGGGTGGCCGAGCTCAACTGGGACAGATTTAGTGTTGAAGTGTCCAGGAATGATCCCATGAGGAGCATGTGCCTTGTGCCAACAAGCACCAGGCTTAAGCCACGGCTGGATGGTAGGACCCCCTTGCCCGATCTGGCCACATGATGGTGGCAGGGTCACTATCTATTGCCCAAGTCCAACACCATATGGCTAGGAGTGGATTAGGGTCGGGACTAGAGTGGGATTGGGATAGGGATTGGAGCGGGTTTGGGATGGGGACTGGAGCGGGATTGGGATGAAGACTGGAGCGGGATTGGGATGGGGATTGGGATGAGGACTGGAGCGGGATTGGGATGAGGACTGGAGTGGGATTGGGATGGGGACTGGAGTGGGATTGGGATGAGGACTGGAGTGGGATTGGGATGGGGACTGGAGAGGGATTGGGATGGGGACTGGAGCGGGATTGGGATGAGGACTGGAGTGGGATTGGGATGGGGACTGCAGTGGGATTGGGATGAGGACTGGAGTGGGATTGGGATGAGGACTGGAGTGGGATTGGGATGAGGACTAGAGTGGGATTGGGATGGGGACTGGAGTAGGATTGGGATGAGGACTGGAGTGGGATTGGGATGGGGACTGCAGTGGGATTGGGATGGGGACTGGAATGGGATAGGCAGACCTTTTTTACTTATTGTAATGTCACTTTTTCTTTTACTTTCTGTCTTGCTATTGCTCTCTGCTCTCTTATTCTCCCTTTCTCACTCACTCACTATTATTCCTTTCACTCTTTCCGTCTGTCCTTAATCATTCTCACTTTCTCACAAACCCCTTTTCTCTTAATCTCTCTCATTCTCTCACTTTCTCTCTCACGCACCTGTTGCTCTCTCCCACTTCCTGACTCCTTCTTGCACTCATTCTGTCTCCCCAGTTGTCTCACTCTTTCTCTCACTCATTCTTTCATTCTGTCTTTCACGTGCCCTTCCGTTGTTGCTTTCCATCACTCTTTCTCTTTCTCTCTTTCTTTCTTTCTTTCTTTCTCTCTCACTCACTTCTTTCCGTTTGCAATCTCTAAGTTGAATGCATGCTGAGCTATCAACATTTGGAGAGTCTTCACAGTGTTATAGGTAAGAGTGACACAGATTGCAAACCCATTTAAAGCATATGGCACTAAGTTTATTTTTGACTGTGACATACATAGCCAGTTCCCCGCAGTGACATTGTTGCATGAATTCATGAGATGGCCGCATCAGAAATTGCCTCACTCTTTTAAAATGTTAAGGTAAGTAAGCTTGCATCGCACGCACTGAATCATTTCTCTCGAGGTCAGATATGAGGAGTTTAATGACTCGATATACAGCTGTTTATACCTTATCCGACTGAGTGAGAATCATTTGCTTGCTTGATGTTAAGGAACGTTTTCAAGGGAAATCTGTCTTAGGAATCCCATAAATGTATATATGGGAGCTGTGAGTCTTGTCCAGGTGCTTTAATTCTCCATCGGGCTGTCTCTTTGTTACAGAAGCAGTCTAGATATCTAACAACTTACATTTATACAGTGCCTTTAACATAGTGAGATGTCCCAAGGTGCTTCACAGGAGCGCTATCAAACAAAATTTGGAGCCACATAAAGCGATATTAGGGTCAGGTGACCAAAAGCTTGGTCAAAGAGGTAGGTTTTAAGGAGCATCTTAAAGGAGGAGAGAGAGGCGGAGAGGTTTAGGGAAGGAATTCCAGAGCTTAGGGCCTGCTGAAGGCGCGGCCGCCAATGGTGGAGCGATTAAAATCGGGGGCGGGGGGGGGGTGCGCAAGAGGCCAGAATTGGGGGAGCGCAGAGATCTCGGAGGGTTGAAGAGCTGGAGGAGGTTATTGAAATAGGGAGGGAGGCGAGGCCATGGAGGGAATTGAAAACGGGGATGAGAATTTTAAAGTCGAGGCGTTGCCGGACCGGGAGCCAGTGTAGGTCAGCGAGCACAGGGGGCGATGGGTGAACAGAACTTGGTGCGAGTTAGGAGACGGGGCAGCAGAGTTTGGGATGAGCTGAAGTTTATGGAGGGTGGAAGATGGGAGTCCGGCCAGGAGCACGTTGGAATAATTGTAAATAAGTATAAAAACACGAGCTTCGTTCCTTACCCATGGCGCCCACTGCAGTCGTTGTTAAATACGATGCTGGTAATGGCGAGGTCCCTCGAATCTTGTTCGCGGGCTTGTAGGTCGCTGCTGCTGTGGGGGCCATATTATGGGGAGGTGAGGGCGGTGAGCTGCTTTGTTCTTTCATTTTCTCCTGGTTAAATCTAGAAAGAAGAGTAACAGGAAAATGTGATCCTTTCATAGAATCACGCAGCACAGAAAAAGAAAGAAAAACTTGCATTTATATAGCGCCGTTCACGACCACCGGAGGTCTCAAAACACTTTACAGCCAATGAAGTACTTTTGAAGTGGAGTCACTGTTGTAATGTGGGAAACGCGGCAGCCAATTTGCGCACAGCAAGCTCCCACAAACAGCAATGTGATAATGACCATATCATCTGTTTTTAGTGATGTTGATTGAGGGATAAATATTGGCCCCCAGGACACCGGGGAGAACTCCCCCTGCTCTTCTTTGAAATAGTGCCCGTGGGATCTTTTACGTCCACCTGAGAGGGCAGACGGGGCCTCGGTTTAATGTCTCATCCGAAAGACGGCACCGCCGACAGTGCAGCACTCCCTCAGTACTGCACTGGGAGTGTCAGCCTGGATTTATGTGCTCAAGTCCCTGGAGTGGGGACTCGAACCCACGACCTTCTGACTCAGAGGCGAGGGTGGAACCAACTGAGCCACTGGCTGACACTACAGGAGGCCATTCGGCCCATCGTGCCTGTGCCGGCTCTTTGAAAGAGCTCTCCAATTAGTCCCAGTCCCCCCCCCTGCTCTTACCCCCGGGACATGGTCCAAGTTAGGATAAGGGCGGCAGAGTTTTGGATGAGCTTACGGAGGGTGGAAGACGGGAGGCTGGCCAGGAGAGCGTTGGAATCGCCATCAGTACCACACACTGGGCAGCCACTGAGCCATTGGGGTTGGGGAGGAAGACAGGCCCAGTTCCGTAATCGACTCTCTCACTCTTTTCCCCCTCCCTTTCCAGAAACTCACCTGAGAGCGTTTGGTCTCTCTGTTCTTCTTCCACTTCTCAGATCTGTGATCGCACTTTCGATATCGGACTTAATCAGGTCAGCCTGCAGAAATAGAACAGCGAGGCAGAGCTTAGTCAATGTTTAGTCGGCACCTAGCTCGCTCGCAGAGCCTCTGTTTTATGTTCCTTTTATTTCCATTAATCATAAACGTTAGTAATTTAATCTCCGACATAATTCTACACTAATTGCTGCCCCAGTGCTCTGTTAGGTAAAAGGGAACAATTTGTTCCCCTCTGGTACTGTTCGGCTTGTGTGTCTGTTTTCAAATATGATGCGGAGATGCCGGTGTTGGACTGGGGTGGACAAATGTGAGAAGTCGCACAACACCAGGTTATAGTCCAACAGTTTTATTTGAAATCACAAGCTTTCGGAGCGCTGCTCCTTCGTCAGGTGAAGTCACTTCACCTGATGAAGGAGCAGCGCTCCGAAAGCTTGTGATTTCAAATAAAGCTGTTGGACTATAACCTGGTGTTGTGCGACTTCTCACTTTTGTTTTCAAATAGGCAGAGTGCGCCCTCGATTGAAAAGGAATTGTTGACACTTTGGTACTGTACGCCTGGTGTTTGCCTCAGTGCCAAGGCTCGTACATGTACGGTACACATGAGGTGGGGGGGTGGTGGGGGGTGGGGGGCTGCTTGCGGGGAGAGGAAAACTATTACTCCTGTCTGGGACCATACATAAGATCATAAGAAATAGGAGCAGGAGTAGGCCATTTGGCCCCTCGAGCCTGCTCCACCATTCAATAAGATCATGGCTTGTGTGTGTCTCAGTGTCCTCTCCTGCCTTTGTCTCTGTATTAAACATTAGTACAACATTCATTTAACGATTGAAATATACATTTTGGGGTATAATTTTCATGCAGCTCTGCCGATTTATGAAGGGTTTTGATGGAGTAAATCAGGAGAAACAGTTTCCACTGGCAGGAGGGTCGGTAACCAGGGGACACAGATTGAAGATAATTGGCTGAAGAGCCAGAGGGGGAGATGAGGAGAATTTTTTTTACGCAGCGAGTTGTTGTGATCTGGAACGCGCTGCCTGAAAGGGCGGTGGAAGCAGATTCAATAATAACTTTCAAAAGGGAATTGGGTAAATACTTGAAGAGGAAAAAATTACAGCGCTCCGGGGAAAGAGCAGGGGGGAGTGGGACTAATTGGAGAGCTCTTTCAAAGAGCCGGCACAGGCACGATGGGCTGAATGGCCTCCTCCTGTGCGGTATCATTCTATGATCTCCAGCTGTAATGTGGTGGAAGATCAGCAGAGTCCCGACACAATCAGCCCTTTAGGACAAAGCGCCGCCGAATTTATGGTGGGACAACAGAAGACCGCCCGTGGAAATTCAATCCTTTATGTATGTCTGTCCTCCTGGTGGGTACTGCACCGCCATCCCTCCCTTGCCCACACCACCCACCATTCGGACTGCCAACCGATGCCAATTCTGCCTTTAGAACCACTCCCAGAAGGTAGACTAGGACACAGCCAGGTTGGCGCTCAATCCAGTTTCCCTTGGATGCGATCGATCCCACGGGAAGGACGATGGGAATGAACCTCAGACTGGGAGGCACAGCAGGCTGGCAAGCCAAAGGCCAAGGTTACAATTAACCCCCACACCACCCGCCCCCCCCCACCCACCCTTCAAACCGTTAGGGTAGGAGAGAAATGAGGTTGGCGTTTCCCCCCTCATCTTCGCTCTGGCACTCACCCCGACCTCGGAGCACTGGAAGAAGTGGATGTCGGGTTTGGTCTGGTGGGCCTCCTTGCAGACGAGGATCAGTATCGAGTTAAACCTCCAGTTGTTCAGCAGCGAGTCGCACTGCTCGATCGCATTCAGCGGGTAGTTCTCCAGCTCGTCCTAAGTGGTGAAGAGCAACCAGTCAGAAGAAGGCGGTCACCAGCCACGGCGGAGATTACCGAGCCCGTTTTATTGTTGACCGCCTCGCCACGGCAAAACCCACCAGGCCCAATCACCAGCTGAAGAACCGTGCGCGAGACCCCCAGACTACCTGTGGGCAATGCCCGCAGAGGCCGGGTAGTCCCCGAGGGCACTGGCGGGCGTACCTTGGTTTCGATGTCCAGCAGGCTGACGGCCGAGCTGTTGACCTGCAGCAGCATTTCCTGCGTCCAGATTTTTCCTTTGCTGTCCAACGTCTTCAGCTTCCTAATGGAATCCTCCACGGTCTGCGTCTCCTCCCCAGGACCCAGGGGGAAGGTGGTCAGGTGCTGCAGGGAACAAGCATACGGTGGCGGAGAATTTGAAAAAAAGGGGAAAACCTGGACGGAAGTGAAAGGAGCATTTAGGACTGGGGTGAGGAGGAATTTCTTCACTCAGAGGGTTGTGAATCTTTGGAATTCTCTGCCCCAGAGGGCTGTGTGGCTCAGTCGTTGGGTATATTCAAGGCTGAGATCGATAGATTTTTGGACTCTAGGGGGAATCAAGGGATATGGGGATCGGGCAGGAAAGTGGATTGAGGTCAAAGATCAGCCATGATCTTATTGAATGACAGAGAAGGCTCGAGGGGCCGTATGGCCGACTCCTGCTCCTAATTCTTATGTTCTTATGAGCATCGGGAGCAGCAAATATTGGGGTTGTAAGACGAAAGATCAGTGCGCCAACACACCGTGTCATAAGGACGTCCATGATATGAACTCTGAGGGAGTAATTAGTCTGGGCCTGTTTTGGACAGCAGGTGGCCGAACAAAGAAAGCAGGTCCTGAAATTGGTCCCCCGGGGCCTACATCTTCGGGTCGAGCTGGCGACACCAATCGTGCCTCCATCGGCAGCTCGCTTCACTAGAAAAATCACAACAGCGGTCCTGAGGTAAATTTGGAGGCGGTGGGGGGGAAGTTGAATCGGGCAACGGTAAGGGCAGCCGATCGCGAGGGGTGCAGAGGTCGAGGGGTGCACTCCTGCTCCGCCCGGCTCCACGGAAAATTTTCTCAAACATATTAATTTTTTTGACTACTTCGAGTTGGCAGCTGAAGAATGTTGGGGTGGGGGGGAGAGCTAGGCCCGAAGCCTGCCCCACTCACTGGTAACGGATTCTGCAGAGGTGTCCTTCAACGGGCGTTAGACCCTCACTGACATATTTAAAGGGCCGAATGCCTGTTTTAGGCACCCGCCTGGGTCCCGCGATATCGAAGCGGGACCAGCGCTTGCGCAGTTTGGGCGCGGCCCGTCCCACTGCTAAATCGGCCCGCTTTGCGCCCGTCTTGCCCCGCCGGCTGCGTGAGGTGCTGGAGGGGTGTTGCTGTCTATATTGACCTCCAGGCCAGCAAAGGGTAGGAGGGAAATAAAAACAGAAAATGCTGGAGATACTCAGCATCTGTGAAGAGAGAAACAGAGTTAACGTTTCAGGTCGATGACCTTTCGTCAGAACTGGAAAAAAGCAGGAAATGGAACAAGTTTTTAAGCAAGTGTAGGGGCTGGGAAAGGGGGGAGGGAATGAAAGAACAAAAGGGAAGGTCTGTGATAGGATAGAAGGCCGGAGAGGTTAAGAGACATTGAGAGATATTCAAGGCAAAAGGAGATGGTAATGGGACAGGTTAAGAAACAAAGGATGGCTCGAGATGAAGTGTGAATTGCGCTGGCAGAATGAAAGACAGCTGCCATGTGGGAGAGAAGAAAAAAAGACAGACAAAAAGTGTGGATATAAAATATATATATGATAGGGGCCGAGGTTATGGTCTGAAATTGTTGAACTCTATGTTGAGTCCAGAAGGCTGTGAAGTGCCTAATCGAAAGATGAGGTGCTGTTCCTCGAGGTAGGAGGGAATTGGCTGGAGGAGGAGGAGGCCCCAGGCTCCTCGAACAGACCCCCGAAATCAAAAAGTAAAGCAAACTTTTGTCAATTTTACCAAGAAAATGTGAATGAAGTTCACAGAGACGAGTGAGGTTACTTACATTCACGTAGTACTGAGACTGGTCATCCATTATAAAATTGGAGTTTGAATATTTCTTCCTTTGTTCTGTAAGTCAAAATAAGGGTACAGTGAGGACAGGGCCTGGTGACAGCAATGTGAACAGACTGCTTCGGGCAGGAGTGCTACTTAAGATTTGGCAGGTGCAGGCGTGGCAAGTTAAATGTGACTCCCTCGTTATGCAAATCCAGCTACTCTCTGTGCGTGCCTGAAAGCACACACAACACTCTACAGATATTTGCAGTTTCTTTCAATGTCTTTCTCCCTGTTCTCTCCCTCCCTCTCTCGCTCTCTCACTCCCTCTCGTTAACAGCATTGCCTTCACCATCTCTGCAGGGGAAATTGGATTAAATTGCAGCTGGCAAAAATGACCTTTTGCAGGATCTCAAAGGGAGTCTCACTTGGATTCCTAACGCTGCCTGCAGAATCGGCTTCTCATTACCTGTTGAACCAGACCGTCTGGTTCCTGTTCATGGGAAAGGCAGGGACTGTTATCACTGGAACATCTCTAGGTGCAATCTTTGCTTTTTCCATTTACTGAGTAATGGTTACCTGACCGTGGACGACCTCGCTAAAAGATCGGTCGGTTTCTATTTTCTCTCCTCCTCCTCTCTCCATCTCTCGCTGGGAAAGGGGCAAGCTCCACGGGCACTGACCGCCGACCATTGATTGGCACGCCATCCACCACCTTCAACGCTCACTCCCCCCACCACCGGCGCACCGTGGCTGCAGTGTGCACCATCTACAGGATGCACTGCAGCAACTCGCCAAGGCTTCTTCGGCAGCACCTCCCAAACCCGCGACCTCTTCCACCTAGAAGGACAAGGGGCAGCAGGCGCATGGGAACACCACCACCTCCAAGTTCCCCTCCAAGTCACACACCATCCCGACTTGGAAATATATCGGCCGTTCCTTCACCGTCGCTGGGTCAAAATCCTGGAACTCCCTCCCTAACAGCACTGTGGGAGCACCTTCACCACACGGACTGCAGCGGTTCAAGAAGGCGGCTCACCACCACCTTCTCAAGGGGCGACGAGGGATGGGCAATAAATGCCGGCCTCGCCAGCGACGCCCACATCCCGTGAACGAATAACTTAAAAAGTTCACCCAACTGACCACTCTTCATGTGCCAAGCCAGACATCAGCAGGCTATTCAACCATGGTGGGAGCATCGTAGCGAAACCCGACATCTACATGTGCCCACATAGTGGGGGGGAGGGGGGGGGGAAGCGTTCACTGTACAATGATCGGGGCAGGGAATTCAGGCTGATTTATTCCCTCTTCCCCCCCCCCCTTCATATCCTAGGGGACAGTGAGGCAAAAGTCTCAGCAAAGCCATTGCTGCTCCTGTCTCAGATTGGCGAGGGTAGAGCAGACCAGGGAACAAACCTGGGACCATCTACCCACCGAGCAAACAGGAGTGTCCCGGCAGCAATGTATACCCCAGGCACTGGATTGGTTCCTCTTGGTTTTCTGATTGTTTTAGTTGAGTTTTTCTGGCCCCCCAGCTCACCCTCGATGACGAAAACAGCAGCCACACTCAAACTTTCCAGGAAATGATAGGACCATGATGGATTGCCGCTCCCTGCACTGCCTTGGGGAAGGGAAAGAGATACTCGCAAGGTGTCAGCCATGGCTCAGTAAGTAGCACTTTGAGTCACAATGTCTTTGGTTCAAGTCCCCACTCCAGAGACTTGAGCGCAAAATCCAGGCTGACACTTCCAGTGCAGTACCGAGGGAGCGCCGCACTGTCGGAGGTGCCGCCTTTCGGAAGAGACGTCTGCCCTCTCAGGTGGACGTAAAAGATCCCACGGGCACTATTTCGAAGAAGAGCAGGGGAGTTCTCCCCGGCGTCCTGGGCCCAATATTTATCCCTCAACCAACATCACTAAAAAAAACAGATGATCTGGTCATTATCACATTGCTGTTTGTGGGAGCTTGCTGTGCACAAATTGGCTGCCGCGTTTCCTACATTACAACAGTGACTGCACGTCGAAAAGTACTTCATTGGCTGTAAAGCGCTTTGGGACGACCTGAGGCTGTGAAAGTTCTTTCTTTTCCCCTCAGGTCCGATTCCTGATCTCAGCCGGGGAGGCGGTTGGCGAAATAATCGTCCTGAGTGAACCTGGATTGGGGAGCAAAGGTCAGCCAGGGTTCCCGTTCCTGATCCCTGTCCTTCTGGAAACGTCGAGATGAGGACAAGGCAACAACAACAGCAACTTGCATTTCTATAGCGCCTTTAACGTAGTAAAACGTCCCAATGCCCTTCACAGGGGCGATTATCAAACAGAATTTGACACCGAGCCACATAAGGAGATATTAGGACAGGTTGGTCAAAGAGGCAGGTTTTAAGGAGCATCTTAAGGGATGAAAGACAGGCGGAGAGGCGGAGAGGGAGGGAATTCCAGATCTTAAGGCCTCGGCAGCTGAAGGCACGGCCCACCAATGGTGGGGGCGATGAAAA
Organism: Squalus acanthias; assembly: GCA_030390025.1. Taxonomy (NCBI): domain Eukaryota; kingdom Metazoa; phylum Chordata; class Chondrichthyes; order Squaliformes; family Squalidae; genus Squalus; species Squalus acanthias. The sequence goes on from CM059450.1 coordinate 7,958,646, forward strand.
TTAAGACCGGGTCCAGCCGCGATCGACTTGCCTGACGGCGTCGCCCCTCGAGGCTGGCACGCGAGCAATGGGGGTCACTCGATGAGAAGTAGGCGAGTGCCCGCGGGTCCATAGCCCACCGAGGAGTCAACGCCCTCAGGAGAGGGCAGGGAGGACGAGAGAAAACAAAAAAGCGTCGAAAATAAACAGTTTCTGCCAGACAATGCATTCTTCGACCAATTGAAGGGATCGCTTTGGCTTGTTCACTTTGATTCCAGGAGTCATTCTTCATCTCTGAAACCGACACCACAAAAGCTGGAGCCGAATAAAAGGAACCAATTTGCTGGCACTTTCAATATCTATCGTTTGTGGAGGAGATGCATTTGATTTCAACTAGCAGCTTGTGTGGGTGTAACTCAACACCCCTTTGATTGTATCACACCAGTTGCCCAGTGGGTTTCTTGCGAAACGCTGACACATCGTTCTTCTTTCAACCACCGTTACCTGCTCCTGGTTTTCTTATGCTCATTAAGGCGAGGGTCGTTTGGTCCCCAGTGTCGGCACCAACCAATCTGACCTCCAACTCGGAAAAGTCGGGCTTGGATGAACACCAAGGCTCCTTCACAGGAACAGGAGGAGGCCTTTCAGCCCCTCGAGCCTGTTCCGCCATTCGATGAGATCATGGCTGATCTGCGACCTAACTCCACATACCCGCCTTTGCCCCATATCCCTTAATACCTTTGGTTAACAGAAAGCTATCAATCTCCGATTTAAAATTAACAATTGATCTAGCATCAATTGCCATTTGTGGAAGAGAGTTCCAAACTTCTACCACCCTTTGTGTGTAGAAGTGTTTCCTAATTTCACTCTTGAAAGGTCTGGCTCTAATTTTTAGACTATGCCCCCAAGTCCTAGACTCCCCAACCAGTGGAAATACTTCCTCTCTATCTACCCTATCTGTTCCCCTCAATATCTTGAAAACTTCGATCAGATCACCCCTTAACCTTCTAAATTCCAGGGAATACAACCCTAGTTTGTGTAATCTCTCCTCGTAACTTAACCCTTGGTGTCCAGGTATCATTCTGGTAAACCTACGCTGCACTCCCTCCAAGGCCAATGTATCCTTCCTAAGGTGCGGTGCCCAGAACTGCTCACAGTACTCCAGGTGTGGTCTAACCAGGGTTTTGTATAGCTGCAGCATGACTTATACCCCCTTGTATTCTAGTCCTCTAGATATAAAGGCCAGCATTGCATTAGCCTTTTGATTATATTCTGTACCTGCCTTCCACTCTGCCCCAACAAGGGCCGGGGTGTGGATATTGTCTGCATTCTCTATTTCTAGCAAAATGATAAACATTTGCCTTAGTCCCAACCTCAGAAGACTGTGAAACATTGTCCCTACTGCAGTTTGACATTATTCCATTTCCTTAGTCAACCATCCCATGGCCTCTCTGAGTTAGAGTGTTGGCTCATGCCCACCCAGAATTGGGTTGGTTGTTATTGGGAGCTTGCTGTGCGCAATTTGGCTGGCGCGTTTCCTACGTGACAGCAGTGACTACACTTCAAAAAGTGTTCACACTGTTCCAATGAAGCTCAACACAAGCTCGAGGAACAGCACATTGTCTTTCGATTAGGCACTTTACAGCCTTCTGGACTCAACATTGAGTTCAACAATTTCAGACCATAACCTCTGCCCCTATTTTTTCACATGGCAGCTGGTGATGATTCTGCCATTCCCATTTACACCTCTTCTAGACCTATCTATTTTTCCTTTACTTGTCCCATTCCCATCTCCTCGCACCATCATCCCTTTTGTCATTTAATCTCTCCTGCCTTCCACCCTATCACAGACCTTCCCTTTTGTTCTTTCCTCCCCTCCTCCCTTTCCCCGCCCCTGCACTTGCTTAAAACCTATGTACATCTCTAACGTTTTCCAGTTCTGACGAAAGGTCATCGACCTGAAACGTTAACTCTGTTTCTCTCTCCACAGATGCTGCCCGACCTGCTGAGCATTTCTGTTTCTACTTCAAAAAGTACGCCTTTGCCTGTAAAGCGCTGGGGGACATCCTGAGGTCATGAGAGGCGCGACACAAATGCAAGTCTTTCTTTCTTTCCTTCCTTCCTTCCTTCCTTCATCAACAATCTGGCAAACAGTCGACCTCAAGAGAGCCGCTCTGCAGCAGAAGAGCCGCTGTTTACGAAGCTCACCTTTGTCGTGTTTACGTCTAGTTTGGTAATTCACCCCAAGAGACCAACCATCAAGAACTCCCTGTTCCGAGACTGAAGGGGATGGAAGTGAAGGTTTCACTATTAAGTCAAGGGTTGGTACATTTTGCAAGTCTAAAGCTGGAGAAGGGGATGTGAATTCAGCAGATAGAGGAGAGCAACATGACTTTAAGTTCCGGGATTTGCTTGACTGTTGTTGAGATTATGAAGGGACCTGAAGTCTCAGCGAATGATGTCTCGATGGTGTGGGAGGAGCAGACTTTTGGTAGCCAGTTTACAATCTGGAACGTTCCAGAAAGCTCACTCTAAATCCAGCTAGGTTGCAAGCCCTCGAATTAGTGGAGGGAGTCAGGCCTATTGGGATTAGCCTTTCTCCCTGGCAGTAAACCACTCCAGAGACTTCAGCACATAATCCAGGTTGGCGCACCAGTGGCGGTGCTGAGGGAGTGCCGCACAGTCGGAGGTGCCGTCCTTTGGATGAGACGTTAAACCGAGGCCCCGTCTGCCCCCTCAGGTGGATGTGAAAGATCCCGCGGCCACTATTTCGAAGAAGAGCAGGGAGTTATCCCCAGTGTCCTGGGCCAATATTTATCCCTCAGCCGACAGCGAAAAACTGATGATCTGGTCATTATCACATTGCTGTTTGTGGGAGCTTGCTGTGTGCAAATTGGCTGCCGCGTTTCCCTACATTACAACAGTGACTACACTTCAAAAAGTACTTCATTGGCTGTAAAGCGCTTTGGGATGTCTTGAGGTTATGAAAGGCGCTACATAAATGCAAGTCCTGAACAGATCCCTCACCTCTGATTTAATCTCTCCTGCCTTCCACCCTATCACAGACCTTCCTTTTTGTTCTTTCCTCCCCTCTCCCCTTTCCAAGCCCCTACACCTGCTTAAAGCCTGTGACATCTCTAACTTCTTCCAGTTCTGACGAAAGTGTCACCGACCTGCACCGTTAACTCTGTTTCTCTCGACCCTGCTGAGTGTCTCCAGCGTGTTTCTGCTTTTCATTTCAGGTACGGGCGGCTTGGCTCGTGAGGCTACATTTGAAGGGAAGGCCAGGCTGCTGTGGCTTTCGGCTGCGGACAGCAACCTCTGACCTGCTGCCCTCTATGACTCGTGAGGTCACAAGGCAGGAAGAGCCATGCTGGGGCAGATCGGCACCGGTGCAGGGCTGAGCTGCTGCTAAAGTGGAACGTCCACCGGCGCTCCCGAAAGCACTGACTCGTCCTGGGGAATGGATCCCCTGGCTCGCCCGAGCCCCTCCTGGATTCCTGATAGAATCAGAGAACGATTCTTCTTAGGCAGTCCCTCGGAACCGAGGATGACTTGCTTCCACACGAGAAATGAGTTCTCAGGTGACTGATGAGTCCAATGCGGGACCTACAGTCTCTGTCACAGGTGGGGCAGACGGTGGTTGAAGGGGGCGGGTGGGTGGGGTGCTTGGGTTGACGTGCGCTCCTTCTGCTGTTTGCGCTTGGCTTCCGCTTGCTCCCGGCGAAGAGACGCGAGGTGTTCGGCGCCTTCCCGGATGCTTCTCCTCCACTTTGTGCGGTCTTGGGGCCAGGGATTCCCAGGTGTCGGTGGGGATGTTGCACTTTTTCAAGGAGGCTTTGAGGGTGTCCTTGAAGCCTTTCCTCTGCCCACCTGGGGCTCTCTTGCCGTGTCGGAGCTCCGAGTGGAGCGCTTGTTTTGGGAGTCTCGTATCAGGCATGCGGACGATGTGACCCATCCATCGGAGCTGATCGAGCGTGGTCAAAGCTTCGATGCTGGGGACATGGACCATGTTCAGCAGGCACCTCAAAGCACTGGAGAGGTACCACCAACACTGCCTCCGCAAGATCCTGCAAATCCATTGGCAGGATAGGCGCACCAACGTCAGTGTTCTCGCTCAGGCCAACATAGAATGATACAGCATAGAAGGAGGCAGTCAGTCCCACTCCTCCACTCTTTCCCCATATCCCTGCAATTTTTTCTCCTTCAAGTATTTATCCAATTCCCTTTTGAAGGCCACCATTGAATCTGTATCCACCACCCTATCAGGCAGCGCATTCCAAATCCTAACCACTCGTTGCGTAAAAGAAGGTTTTCCTCACGTCACCTCTGGTTCTTTTGCCAATCACCTTAAATCTGCGCCATCTGCCCTTCAGCCAGTTGTAAACATTGTGTTGAAAGGAGTGACTGGTACCTCGTGATACTGGACTCCCTGTTAGCGCTGCAACAGGGGTGACGAGATAGCAAGCAGAGCACCCGTCTGATAGATTTCCCACTGCCCGGCCTCACCCTGCCGGAGACCTGCTAACTTGGCACAGACGAGGGAATCAGTTCGGGCTTCTTCCTGCACAGGGAGTTTGCAAATCAAGTTGCCACACCCTCCAGGATTGACCTAGAGTCACCATGAATCACACATGACTCTCCCGAACACTGCCAGCAGACCCAGGAGAAAAATCAGAGGCATATATTAAAACAAAATGTGTGTATATATGGGTGATGGCCATTTGACTGATAGTCGAGATTCATCTAACCGGATAACAGAGAGTCTGCTCGCTTTCCAATTTCTTTTTCTTTTATTCGTTCATGGGATGTGGGCGTCGCTGGCAAGGCCAGCATTTATTGCTCATCCCTAGTTGCCCTTGAGAAGGTGGTGGTGAGCTGCCTTCTTGAACCGCTGCAGTCCGTGTGGTGATGGTGCTCCCACAGTGCTGTTAGGGAGGGAGTTCCAGGATTTTGACCCAGCGACGATGAAGGATCGGCCGATATATTTCTAAGTCAGGATGGTGTGTGACTTGGAGGGGAACTTGGAGGTGGTGGTGTTCCCAAGCGCCTGCTGCCCTTGTCCTTCTAGGTGGAAGAGGTCGCGGGTTTGAGAAGTGCTGCCGAAGAAGCCTTGGCGAGTTGCTGCAGTGCATCTTGTAGATGGTACACACTGCAGCCACGGTGCGCCGGTGGTGGAGGGAGTGAATGTTTTTTAAGGTGGTGGATGGGGTGCCAATCAAACGCGCTGCTTTGTCCTGGATGGTGTAGAGCTTCTTAAGTGTTGTTGGAGCTGCACTCATCCAGGCAAGTGGAGAGTATTCCATCACACTCCTGACTTGTGCCTTGTAGATGGTGGAAAGACTTTGGGGAGTCAGGAGGTGAGACACTCGCCGCAGAATACCCAGCCTCTGACCTGCTCTTGTTGCCACAGTATTTATGTGGCTGGTCCAGTTGAGTTTCTGGTCAATGGTGACCCCTGGGATGTTGACGGTGGGGGATTTGGTGATGGTAATTGGAACAGGAAGGCGGGGCCCTAGCGAGAGTGGATGTGTCGGGCGACCAATGGTGGGAAGGTTGGAGGTCATGTGACAAAGCCTCCTGGGATACTCCCAACCGGAGTTGGCAACCCGTACCTCGACATGAATTTGGAATTGACCCAGTTCAAATCCAGCTGGACTTTGGCTGCAAGCTCGATATTGATAAAGAGTGTTGGATTGATATGGAAATCTATACAAATGTGCCACCTGTTTTCTGCAGTATCATCGGGTACCGGTCACGCCTCGCAGCCTGCTCATTGGCTGGTCTGAAGCCAGCAGGCAAATTCGAAACTCAAGTGCCGAACAATTTGATTGCAGTTGATCTTAAAGGGGCAGCCTGCCATCCCTTAAAGGGGAAATGTTTGGCGAACCACTTTTTCTTTCGCAAGGCGGTAAATCGAATTGCGCCCCTGGTGCGCGACAACGTCACGACGGAAATAACGCACCTGAGATCTCTGGTCCGCCTCCTCATACTGAAAAGAAAAGTTTGCCAGACATCTTTGCACGAGGAAGAGTGTGTCTTTACATAGCAATATTCAGCGTTGGCAAGGCCCATTAGGGATGATATAGGGAAAGAGGAACGTAAAATCCAACAGTGTTCTACCCAATATAAATTAAACTCATTCGTTCTCTCTGTGTCTTCCCAATCTATGTATCTATCCACATAGCTCTCTCATGAATAGAAATATAAGTGTTGCATCTAGCTTCATTTTAGACATCAAATTTTAAAAAGAAAAACAGAAAGGCTTGCATTTATATAGCGCCTTTCACAACCTCAGGACGTTCCAAAGCGCTTTACAGCCAATGAAGTACTTTTTGAAGTGTAGTCACTGTTGTAATGTAGGAAACGCGGCAGCCAATTTGCGCACAGCAAGCTCCCACAAACAGCAATGTGATAATGACCAGATAATCTGTCTTTAGTGATGTTGGTTGAGGGATAAATATTGGCCCCAGGACACCAGGGAGAACTCCCCTGCTCTTCTTCGAAATAGTGGCCGTGGGATCTTTTACATCCACCTGAGAGAGCAGACGGGGCCTCGGTTTAACGTCTCATCCGAAAGACGGCCCCTCCGACAGTGTAGCACTCCCTCAGTACTGCACTGGGAGTGTCAGCCTAGATTTTTGTGCTCAAGTCTCTGGAGTGGGACTATGAACCCACAACCCTTCAGACTCAGAGGAATATATAGATGTCCGCACATACACGCTGATCTCCAGTGGCATTGCTCAACTGGGAGTTTGGTGCACGGATGTGACGTTCAGCTGCTAAAGTGGAATTGTGTTTAATCCGGCCTTTCCCTTTGAGGTCCCTGCTCAGGTAGTCCTGGCAGGTGGATGTAAAAGATCCCATGGCACTATTTCGAAGAAGAGCAGGGGAGTTATCCCTGGTGTCCTGGCCAACATTTATCCCTCAACCAAACAAAACAGATCATCTGGTCATGCATCCCATCGCTGTTTGTGGGAGCTTGCTCTGCCAAATTGCAGCCATGTTTCCTACATTACAACAGTGACTACACTTCAAAAAATACTTCATTGGCTGTAAAGCACTTTGGGACGTCCTGAAGTTGTGAAAGGCGCTATAGAAATGCAAGTCTTTCTTATAAACCAGCTGATCTCCCATGTCATTACAACCTACTGGCAAAATTGTTTTCAAATCCCTCCATGGCCTCATCCCCTGCTTATCTCTGTGACCTCTTCCAGCCCCACAACCCTCCGCGATCTCTGCGCTCCTCCAATTCTGGTCTCTTGCGCATCTCCGATTTTCATCGCTCCACCATTGGCGGCCGTGCCTTCAGCTGTCTAGGCCCTACACTCTGGAATTCCCTCCCTAAACCTCTCCGCCTCTCCACCTCTCTCTCCTCCTTTAAGACGCTCCTTAAAATCTACCTCTTTGACCAAGCATTTGGTCACCTGCCCTAATATCTCCTTATGAGGCTTGGTGTCCAATTTTGCTTGATAACGCTCCTGTGAAGCGCCTTGGGACGTTTTACTGCGTTGAAGGCGCGATATAAATGCAATTTGTTGTTGTTGACTCTGAATGTGCCCCCTACAATCAGGAAACCCAGATTCAATCAGGAGTGTAGCTCTCCCCTAAAACGCGTTGAGCCTAATTTGAAAAATGAAGGACGACTATTAATCACCCACAAGCTCGAATACAAAAAGTGTAGCTTTTTATTCCCCTCTCTCTCTCTCTCTCTCTCCTGCAACAGGAGAAGGAAAGGAGCCAAGTTTCTAGCCTGTTCTCAGGTGGCTTTCAAAGGATAAAGGGAAGTGAGAACAAAGCTCGAGACAATGGCACGAAGTTATTCTTCACCCCACCCAAAAAAAAACCTTTGGGGAGAGAGAAAATTAAATGCACCATCGCCAAGCCAATGATTATGGGGGAAGGTGTGACTGTGCGTAGCGTTCTCCCACTTCCTGAAGCTTTTGTCTCCCTCGCTTAAACCTCAAGCAGCAAGCATGCACATACCCTTTCAAATTCCGATTGCTTACCTGCTTATAGGTGAGAGAGTTAGTCGGTGCACCTGAAAACCTCTTTTCTTTGTGGCTAATTGGTCCGAGAGAAGGAACTGGCGATGCCTGTCTTCGCAGAGTGAGTCTTTGTACTGCCTCAGAAAGGGAGTTCCTGGGCAGCTAACAGGTGAATGATTTCATCACCTTTTTTTTAATATATATAATTATTTTTTTTTAAAAGGCAGGGCTAGAGTCAGGAATTAACCCCGTGAGTGCTTTCCTTGTCTGAGTCCCAGGCAGCCGATGTAGTGTGTGGAGCATTCGGTCTCCTGTTGTTTAATGAGCTGCAGGAATATATCAACAAATGCCATTTTCCGCATCCCCCCCGGCCCTCCTCCGACACGACATAAGAACATAAGAAATAGGAGCAGGAGTAGGCCATACGGCCCCTCGAGCCTGCTCCGCCATTCAATAAGATCATGGCTGATCTTCGACCTCAACTCCACTTTCCCGCCCGATCTCCATATCCCTTGATTCCCCTAGAGTCCAAAAATCTATGTATCTCAGCCTTGAATATACTCAAAGACTCAGCATCCACATCCCTCTGGGGCAGAGAATTCCAAAGATTCACAACCCTCTGAGTGAAGAAATTCCTCCTGATCTCGGTCTTAAATGGCCGGCCCCTTATCCTGAGACCATGTCCCCTAGTTCTAGACACTTCAGCCAGGGGGAAACAACCTCTCAGCATCTACCCTGTCAATCCCCTTCAGAATCTTGTATGTTTCAATGAGATCACCTCTCATTCTTCTAAACTCCAGAGAGTATAGGCCCATTCTACACAATCTCTCATCATAGGACAGCCCTCTCATCCCAGGAATCAATTTAATGAACCTTCGTTGCACCGCCTCCAAGGCAAGTATATCCTTCCTTAGATAAGGAGACCAAAACTGTGCCCAGTACTCCAGGTGTGGTCTCACCAAGGCCCTGTATAATTGTAGCAAGACTTCCTTACTCTTATACTCCAACCCCCTTGCAATAAAGGCCAACATGCCATTTGTCTTCCTTATTGCTTGCTGTACCTGCATGCTAGCTTTCAGTGTTTCTTGCACGAGGACACCCAAATCTCTGTGTACACCAACATTTGAAAGTTTCTCACCATTTAAAAAATATTCTATTCTTCCTACCAAAGTGAATAACCTCACATTTCCCTACATTATACTCCATCTGCCACCTTACTGCCCACTCATTTAGTCTATCTATATCCCCTTGCAGACTCTTGGTGTTCTCCTCACAGCTTACTGACCCCCTCTGATTTTACGGTTAGATCCCCTTGTCCTAGGAGCTAACCTTAAAATCAGAGCCAGGCCATTCAGGAGTGAAGTTAGGAAACACTTCTTCACACAAAGGCTGGTAGAAGTGTGGACCTCTCTCCCGCAAAAAGCAGTAGATGCTCAATTCATAATTTTAAATCCGAGTTCGATAGATTTTTGCTCGTCAAGGGTATGAAAGGACATGGAGCCAAGGTAGATAGATGGGGTTAAGATACAGATCAGCCATGATCTCATTGAATGGCAGAACAGGCTCGAGGGGCTGAATGGCCTCCTCCTGTTCCTATGTTCCCCTCCCAAGTTTCCAAATCTGGATTAAACATTAGTTTAACATTTTTTAAAGGATTGGATAGGGTAGATACGGAGAAATTACTTCCTCCAGTGGGCGATTCGAAAACAATGGGACATAATCTTAAAATTAGAGCGAGGTTGCTCCGGAGCGGAAATCAGGAAGCACTTCTTCCACACAAAGGGTGGTGGAAATCTGGAACTCGCTCCACCAGAAGGCTGCAGATGCCGGGAGAAAATTGGAGCTGTGAAGACTGAGCTAGAAAGACTTCTGTTGGGTGAGGGCATCTAGGGATATGGAGCTAAGGCGGGTAAATGGATTTGCGGTGCAGATCAGCCACGATCTAACTGAATGGCGGAGCAGGCTCAAGGGGCTGAACAGCCCCCTCTTGTTCCTAACACTGCAAAGGGATGATAACTCAACTTTTAAATTGAGCTCGAGTTACTACTTGGGATTTGCAGAGTCAGTGGCAAATCAAACACAGGAATGTCGGAATTGTTAGATGGAAAATGGACCAGGGTCCATCTAGTTTGACTTCTCCCATCCTGGTAGTCGCACGATCCAACGATAATGGAGTTGTTGACTAATCACAGCGATCGATCTCTATCAGTGAGTCTACAACAGACCCAGACATGAGGCGAGGAAAACCCCCAGTGGTGGAGAGCTTTAGGAACCAGAGGTCCAAAGTCACCTGTTCCTCCCGAGCTCGCCACACTCCCCACACGTCATGTCTCCAATTACTCATAGACTGGATCCCAAAGTGTTATTGGCTACATGTAGTGACACCAAAAGTCCTGGCCAGATGGAGATGATTGGGTAATTTCCTCCGTCAATCACGCCTGCAGACCGTGCTGCTGGTCTCCGCCTTCCTTCAATTCTGGCTTCTTGCGCATCCCCGATTTTCATCGCTCCATCATTGGCGGCCGTGCCTTCAGCTCCCAAGGCCCTAAGCTCTGGAATTCCCTCCCTAAACCTCTCCGCCTCTCTCTCCTCCTTTAAGACGCTCCTTAAAACCTACCTCTTTGACCAAGCTTTTTGTCACCTGCCCTAATATCTCCTTATGTGGCTCGGTGTCAAATTTTACACAGGATTAAATAGGATATACAAGAGAGAAACAGGCCATTCGGCCCAACCAGTCCATGCCGATGTTTATGCTCCACTCGAGCCTCCTCCTGTCTCTCCTCATCTAAATCTATCAGCATAACCCTCTATTCCCTTCTCCCTCATATGCTTGTCCAGCCTCCCCTTAAATGCATCTATACTATTCGCCTCAACCACTCCCTGTGGTAGTGAGTTCCACATTCTCCCCACTCCCCGGGTAAAGAAGTTTCTTCTGAATTCCCTATTTGATTTCTTGATGAACAGCAGCTTATAATTTACTTCAAATTTAAATCATCACCATCAGCACTGACCTTAAAATTAAAAAAAGCAGCCCATGGTATTTCCAGTATATTGTCTAATAAATAACAGGTGCCCTGAAGTGATTTCATACCTGTTTCGGATGGTCCCATCATCTGCACCTAGTTGACATTGCGGCGTTCGAATTATTCCCAAGGATCTGGATAATTTTAGTAAGTAAATTCTGATTTACTTGCACTCTTTTCAACCTCGGTGGTGTCCTGCACTGTGAACCTTGGCCTTTCACCTTGGCTTCCCACTAACCCCTGCTGGTTTAGCAGTTCTGTGTGTCCGTTATCCACCCTGGCCTCAGCCCCGCGTCACTGTGGAGCTGAAATCGGAGATGTAGCCTTGGGGCAGTGGATGGACAAGCCCACATCGCACCACTCCGCACGTCACCTGTTGGCGCTCCTGACCAGCAGCACTTGATTTTAGCAGGAAAGGGACCGGCCGACAATTGGCTCAAAAAAATCATGCGGGATTTCAACCAGCGATCGTGCAAAGATCCGCAACACTCGATCAAAAACCATCCGACGGCTTGCTCAACAATCGTGCAAAAAAAAACCTCCAACCAAACGAAACAGCGAAGTAACGCAGGCCTTCGGCTGGGATGGAGGGAGACATTGGGTGGAGCGTTGAAAAAGCCACTGCTTGTACCTAAGATCAGCTCTTGATCTGAAAAGTACGACTCAGCCCGTAGTCTGTCAAGAGTCACCCCGCTGCCTTTCACCTTAACTCGTTCTTTCTCAGCAGCACAAAAGCTGCCAAACACCTTACTGAGGGGGCCCGACAGGCCTTTATTGCAAGGGGGTTGGAGTATAAAAGCAGGTAAGTCCTGCTACAACTGTACAGGGTATTGGTGAGACCACACCTTGAGTACTGCGTACAGTTTTGGTCTCCTTATTTAAGGAAGGATATACTTGCATTGGAGGCAGTTCAGAGACGATTCATTAGGTTAATTCCAGAGATGAGGGGGTTGACTTATGAGGAAAGGTTGAGCAGGTTGGGCCTATACTCATTGGAATTTAGAAGAATGAGAAGTGATCTTATTGAAACATATAAGATACTGAGGGGGCTCGACAGGGTAGATGCAGAGAGGATGTTTCCCCTCGTGGGGAAATCTAGAACTCGGGGGCATAGTTTCAGAATAAATGGTTGCCCTTTTAGAACTGAGATAAGGAGGAATTTTTTCTCTCAGAGGGTCATAAATCTGTGGAATTCTCTGCCCCAGAGAGCCGTGGAGGCTGGGTCATTAAATACATTTAAGGTGGAGATAGACAGATTTTTGCAAGATAAGGGAGTGAAGGGTTATGGGGAGCGGGCGGGGAAGTGGCTTTGAGCCCAAGATCAGCCATGATCTTATTGAATGGCGGAGCAGGCTCGGGGGGCCAAGTGGCCTATTCCTGCTCCTATTTCTTATGGTCTTATGTCCCTCAGCGACCCCGTCCTCCTACAATCTGTCGGATTTTGAAACCCAAGCTTGCCTCATCCAACAACCGCCACCATGAGTTATCTTGTCTCCTTTCCTACTCTTTTCAACCTTGGTGGAGCCCCCGGACTATGGGCCTTGACCCCTCACTTCAGCTTCTCATCTTAAAGCAGTTCCACTTAACAACCTGACGATGGAAGCTCGGAATGAAACTTACCATATATGGACCTGCCACTGGGTTTCGAAACAACCTCGCTGCAACATGGAACAGAGAAAAAGGACTGGTTATGATTTGGGTCAAATGTAATCCAAACCTTCTGATATATCACGAACACAAAAGCAAAATACTGCGGATGCTGGAAATCTGAAATAAAAACAGAAAATGCTGGAGATACTCAGCAGGTCCGGCAGCATCTGTGGAGAGAGAAACAGAGTTAACGTTTCAGGTCGATGACCCTTCGTCAGAACTTGTCCCATTACCATCTCCTCTTGCCTTGCACCATCATCCCTTTTGTCTCTTAACCTCTCCTGCCTTCCATCCTATCACAGACCTTCCCTTTGTTCTTTCCTCCCCTCCCCCCTTTCCCGGCCCCTACACTTGCTTAAAAACCTGCTCCATCTCCAACTTTTTCCAGTTCTGACGAAGGGTCATCGACCTGAAACGTCGACTCTGTTTCTCTCGCTCCACAGATGCTGCCTGACCTGCTGAGTATTTCCAGCATTTTCTGTTCTTATTTCTGGTATATCATCCTGTTTTGCCAGGGCCTTTTCAACAGGAATTTCCTGTCCAAACCAATAGCTTGCAGTTGGAGATTCCTGTTTGTAGGAAGTGTTTGCAATAGGACTCGAACTAATGTCATAATATCCAGCTGGTGGCCTAAAGAGATCATGACAGCCCGTTCCAAGTTACAGGAAACTCTCGTTTAAACGGCACCTAAATATCCGGAATTCTCTAATAACCGGCAGAATTCATACTCCGAAAACTACAGTATACAGTCGCTTATAAGTTTTGTTTTACTGTTAAGTAATTAAAGAGTTATGGATTACCCTCAACTGGCATTACTGTACTTAATCAAGCATCTTTCACCATCCATTTAACACAACGTTCTGTAGGGGAGTACCCAATTATACTGCACATTTCTTGATTTTTTTATTTTTGTTTGTTAAAAATAGCCTCGGTAGATATACCTCTCCGTTATCCGGAATTTTTAATCAACCGGCACCATCCCGGTCCCGTCGGTGCCGGATACCAAAGAGTTTCCTGTACTATGGTAATGATGGCATGAAGGCCAAGGCTCCAGCCACTGTTATAATTTCTGATGTCCCAGTGTGTGGACAATGCCGAATTATTTTCCCCAAATTTCTTCTCTTCCTTTCATGGAAGTATTGACTCTCCCTGGGGTGTAATCCCATAGGAGCGAGCAGCTCTCTGGTACAGAACCTGGCCATTCTTCACAGATGAGCAAAGACAGTGGGTGTTAGGCTATGCCATTTTACACATGCACGCGTGGATACACCAACAAAATGCGCACACCAACATACGCTCGCAGGCACCAACGCGCGGGCAATCCAACACGCACACCAACGCGCGCACGTGCATGCCAATGCATGCGCACACCAACGTACACCCACTCCTCCCCCCGTGCGCACACACCCCCCCATGCGCACACACCCCCCCCCCGCGCGCACACACCAACACGCACAAACACACACTTGCAAGCTCACAACACCGCACACACACCAATACGCGCACACTAGCACCAACACGCGCAGACACACACCTGCAAGAGCACCAACACGCGCTCACACCAACTCGTGCGCACACACCAACACACACATGCCAACACGCGCACCGACTCGTGCGCACACACACCAACACGCGCGCACACAGCAACACACACACACAGCTAGATAGATGGGGTTTTTTTCCTCTCCCTGTCTCAGGGCCACTTATTTAAAATTTGACCACTATCTTATTGCTTTTTCTTTTGCGCTTTAATAACTCAGTCAAGAGCCAGTCTAAAATAAGACACATCACCAAATCAACAAGCGCCGTTAACAGAACATAAGGTACTCCAAGGGGAACAGCCAATGTGCATGGGTTGCTTGGACAATTATGACTGCGGCTAAATGGTGCTAATTAACTCAATAAGGAGGAAATGAGATCCTTAACCCTTTCACTGCCCTCTTTTCATTACATAACTCTGCTGCATTTGCCCCCCAGGCTGGTGCGGAGTTAGGTATTCCGTAACGTAAATCAGGGCCAATGTGATCTCCTGGACTGGTTTTGATTGCCTGAGGGGGTCGGAGAGGAATTTTTAAATTTTTTTCCCCCTCCCCTAATTGCCTCCTTGGGTTTTTAAAACATTTTTTTGGCCTCTCTCAGGCGACGACGTGGTGGCGTTGGGACGGACGTGTCTTAATCGTGATGCGTAAGACATCACGACTGTGTGGGACAGGCTGGATGGACCAGTAGGTCTTTTCCTGTCTGTCATTTTAGGATCGTTGTAAGTTCTTTACACCATGGAGCAGGACAAGATGAGGGTAGGCTGAGCTGATTAGCAAAGGAATTACGATTGAAGTTTAGGAAAGGCTTGGATGTAGCAGATTCGGATTAGATATTCAAAATGGGTAGTGGCAGTAAGATTAATGGTTACGCCTATTAAGTACATAGATAAAAATTAACGATAGATGCCAGACTATTTCCTTTCTCACTTGGTTCCTTGTCAGGTTACCACAGATACATAGAATTACATAGAATTTACAGCACAGAAAGAGGCCATTCGGCCCAACCAGTCCATGCCGGCGTTTATGCTCCACTCGAGCCTCCTCCCGTCTTTCCTCATCTAAATCTATCAGCATAACTCTCTATTGCCTTCTCCCTCATAGGCTTATGCAGCCTCCCCTTAAATGTATCTATACTATTCACTTTAACCACTCCCTGTGGTAGCGAGTTCCACATTCTCACCACTCTCTGGGTAAAGAAGTTTCTTCTGAATTCCCGATTGGATTTCTTGGTGACGATCTTATATTGATGGCCTCTAGTTTTGCTCTTTCCCACAAGTGGAAACACTCTCTCTGTATTCAGTCTATCAAAACCATTCATAATTTGAAAGACCTCTATTAGGTCACCCCTCAGCCTTCTCTTTTCAAGGGAAAAGAGACCCAGCCTGTTCATCCTTTCCTGATAGATGTAACCTTGCAGTTCTGGTATTATCTTTGTAAATTTATGCTACAGTTCTTTCAGAAGGAACGTGCCAAGTTCCTTAGGAAGGAGAGCATTGAGGTCTATCGGGGGAGTGCGCCTTAGTTAAGTTCTTCATGGTTTCCTGGTGCTTCCTTGATTGCTTTATGGAGTTGGGGAAGAATTTCCTAGCATTTTTTCCTGAGGGAATTTTATTCCCCTCCATGTTTTCCATGAGGGGTCTGGGTGTCCTTGTACGTGAATCACAGAAAGTTAACATGCAGGTACAACAAGCAATTAGGAACACAAATGGTATGTTAGCCTTTATTGCAAGGGGGTTGGAGTATAAGAGTAAGGAAGTCTTGCTGCAATTATATAGGGCTTTGATGAGACCACACCGGGAGTACTGTGTACAGTTGTGGTCCCCTTACCTAAGGAAGGATATACTTGCCTTGGAGGCGGTGCAACAAAGGTTCACTAGATTGATTCCTGGGATGAGAGGGCTGTCCTGTGAGGAGAGATTGAGTAGATTGGGCCGATACTCTCTGGAGTTTAGAGGAATGAGAGGTGATCTCATTGAACATACAAGATTCTGAGGGGGATTGACAGGGTAGATGCTGAGAGGTTGTTTCTCCTGGCTGGGGAGTCTAGAACTAGGAGTCACAGTCTCAGGAAAAGGGGTCGGCCATTTAGGACCGAGATGAGGAGGAATTTCTTCACTCAGAGGGTTGTGAATCGTGGGAATTCTCTACCCCAGAGGGCTGTGGATGCTCAGTCGTTGAGTATATTCAAGACTGAGATCGATAGATTTTTGGATACTAAGGGAATCAAGGGATATGGGGATCGGGTGGGAAAGTGGAGATGAGGTCGAAGATCAGCCATGATCCTATTGAGTGGCGGAGCAGGCTCAAGAGGCCGAATGGCCTACTCCTGCTCTTATTTCTTATGTTCTTATGCTCCCCTCCCCGTCTCCAGAGTTATCATTACAGGAGGTTGGGGAGGGCACGGTAAGAGGCGGCGCCCCCTAATGGATGGGAGTAGTCATTGTTGGGCCTGACGGCCTTTTCTCGGCCTTCTGTTTATTTGTTCACATTTGTACAAAAGTCGCAAACAACTTATCATCAACAAACAGACGTATCTAACTTCTAAATGGGCCCTTTGGATGGCTTATCAATCAGAAGCTGGGCCTTTGTAGGCCAAGAAAGCCCTGGATTTGATCTCTGGCCTGTGCTGAAATTAGTTAGCCTCAGTCAGGCCTCACAGTAGCTGGGCTAGGGAAGGGAGAAATGAGTCAGGGCACCTGCTCCTGATCACTAGCCAGTGACTTCTAGTGGGATGTGTGTGTACTGGGTTGCCAATCCTCCAGGATTGTCCCAGAATCTCCATAGGGATTAAAGATTAAAGACTGCTGTGAGCAACCCAGGAGAAAAAAAATCATTGGGGCATTAAAAAGATGGTTTTATTAGTTATAAAAATGATGGAGGTGGGGAATAAAGGTGGTTTGACTGACATTGAAGAATCATCCAATCGGGTAATCAGATCAGCCGTGATCTCATTGAATGGCGGAACAGGCCCGAGGGGCTGAATGGCCTCCTCCTGTTCCTATGCTCCTATGGAATGAAGAGTCTGTTTGCTTTCCAATTGGCCGTGGGGGAAGGGGTGCTCTGTGAGGATGGATGTGTGTTGGCCGACCAATGGTGGGAGAGTTGGGGGCGGGGCGGGGCGGTTCGAGGTGAGCGGTCATGTGATGAAACCTCCAGGAACATGCCAATCAGCGTCAGCCAGTGGCTCAGTGGGCAGCGCTCTCGCCTCTGAGTCAGAAGCTTGTGGGTTCAAGTCCCACTCCAGGGACCTGAGCACACAAATCTAGGCTGACACTCTCAGTCCAGTGCTGAGGGAGTGCCGCACTGTCGGAGGTGCCGTCTTTCGGATGAGACGTTAAACCGAGGTCCTGTCTGCCCTCTCAGGTGGACGTGAAAGATCCCACGGCCACTATTTCAAAGAAGAGCAGGGGAGTTCTCCCCGGTGTCCTGGGCCAATATTTATCCCTCAGCGAACATCACTAAAAAACAGATGATCTGGTCATTATCGCATCGCTGTTTGTGGGAGCTTGCTGTGCGCAAATTGGCTGCTGTGTTTCCCACATTACAACAGCGACTACACTTAAAAAAAAAAGTACTTCATTGGCTGTAAAGCGCTTTGGGACGTCTGGTGGGTTTGTGAAAGGCGCTATATAAATGCAAGTCTTTCCTTCTTTTTGGCAACCCTGGTTGTGTAGACTTGACAAAAGGTGGCAACCCTGTCTCTTCAAAGAGAACTTGCGCTACATTGCAAGGACTGTGAAGAGCATTGCAACCATTTGTACAATGGCTATCGCACCAGTATCTGGTGTTACAATGAGTCCCAGATCCACAGAGATCTAAACAGGTTTAAATACGAAGGGTGCCTCTGGCCTTGAAACTGGGCTGCATGCCAACCAGTGCTGACTGCACAGCAGAGGTATTTGCCTCTCGATTCAACAAGGGCAGGGTTTGAGCGAGGACTGGGAGAGCGGGGCGGCTTATGTGGACTGACAGGTTCTCAGGTACAACAACACAGGCGAAGTGTTGCTCGGTTGCTCTGTCGCCGAGTGCAATTTATTCTGTTTACACAATGCTCAGCATTGTTCGGCCGTGTGAAGAAAAGATAAATAAAAGAAAAATTTTGGCAAAAGAAAGGTTTGCGTTCATGCGGCGCTTTATCGTGACTGTCAGAAACACCTCCAAGCAGTTGACACCTGGCGAATTACTTTGAAGTGCGGTTACTTGTCCTGTGAGCAAAAGTGGCAGCCATTTTGTGCACAGCAAGATGCCACAAAAACAGTCAAGCGCTGGGTGGATAAACAGCAGCGGGGAATTAATAAGTAATGAGAAGGACGCCACGGATGAGGGGCTTCCAGTTATCCGGAGAGACTAGAGAAGCTGGGATTGTTCATTCTCAGAGCCGCGAAGGTCATGGGGAGATTTCGCAGAAGTGCTCAAGGTCATGAAGGGTTTTTGATAAGAGTAAATCAGGAGAAACTGTTTCCACTGGCAGACGGGTCGGTAACCAGAGGTCACAGATTTTAAGATAATTGGCAAAAGAACCAGGGGTGGCGGGGGGGGCCGGGGGGGAGATGAGGAGAATTTTTTTTTACGCAGCGAGTTGTTGTGATCTGGAACGCGCTGCCCGAAAGGCCGGTGGAAGCAGATTCAATAGTAACTTTCCAAAGGGGAATTGGATAAATACTTGAAAAGGAAAACATTTGCAGGGCTGTGGGGAAAGAGTAGAGGGGGTGGGGAGCAGCATTCCTGCTAAGCTGCGGTCTGGCGGTCCCACGCAGGCTTTTATAATGGAAGAAAACGCGCAGGCGGGAAAATCTGAACGGGCCGCGCAGCCAGTTAAAGGGAACGCGCGCCAAAAAAAATCGAGGGAACATTGGTGTAGAGTGGGACTAATTCGATAGTTCGCTCAAAAAGCCGGCACTGGCAAGATGGGCTGAATGGCCTCCTTCTGTGCTGTAAGATTCGATGTAAGGAGCTGGGGCCAATCTATGAGCGGAGTCTGAAACACGGACACCAAGAAATGATCGAGAATAAAAATGGTGAAAGGCTCTCAAAAACATAACATTCAGCAGAGGTAGAACGTGACAACTCGGGAGTAGGGGAGTTCTCCCCTGGTGTCCTGGGGCCAATATTTCTCCCTCAACCAACATCACCAAAAACAGATTATCTGGCCATTATCACATTGCTGTTTGTGGGAGCTTGCTGTGCGCAAATTGGCTGCCACGTTTCCCACATTACAACAGTGACTCCACTTCAAAAAGTACTGCATTGGCTGTACAGCGCTTTGAGACGTCCGGTGGTCGTGAAAGGCGCTATATAAATGCAAGTCTTTCTTTTTTCTTTAACTCACGGCCAATTTTGCTCCGTTTCATCGTGTAAGCGATGCCTTATTCTTGGATGCCAATTTAACTGCCTTCAATTCTCGTTGACACTGGGAGGCCACACGCACACCGAACACTCCAACAAAACCTGCCTTGCCCGAGTCTGGCACATCAACACATGCACACAAACTATAGGAGGCCCTTAGTTGAGCACACACACCGATGCGCAATCGCTCACACACACTCCATCACTCACTCTCCTTCTTCACCCCACTCTACATAAACCCACACACTCAACGGGTGACGTGCGGTATACGTAAGCTACCAGATGCAGCATTGAGTAATAGAGACAGACACCTACCCATCCTGGAGGAAGCCTTTTAGATCTCTGGATCCGTAACTCATCGCTGATCTTCTTTTTGGCAAAATTCTGAAGAAAAAAAAAGGAATTGTTAAAATAGAAAAAATAATGAAAGGTTCCATAGCAACCACTGTCTCTTGCTTAATTCACCCTCATCTCCATCTCTTCCCACACTCAACACTATCCATTTATTTATCCTGCGAGGTTCCTGGCCTTCATGTGCTTCCTCTATCATGATTGGCTACAGGAATTGGCTGGTGTGAAAAGGCCAATTTCACCCTGGTATAGTGGGAGGTGTTTTTCTAACACTGGGGTTACGGTACAATGGTTGGGTTGAGAACATAGAGTTTTATTCTACATCTAACCTGCGCTGTACCTGCCCTGGGAGTGTTTGATGGGACAGTGTACAGGGAGCTTTACTCTGTATCTAACCCGTGCTGAACCTGCCCTGGGAGTGTTTGACGGGGCAGTGTAGAGGGAGCTTTACTCTGTATCTAACCCCGTGCTGTACCTGCCCTGGGAGTGTTTGACAGGACAGTGTAGAGGGAGCTTTACTCTGTATCCAACCTGTGCTGTACCTGCCCTGGGAATGTTTGATGGGACAGTGTAGAGGGAGCTTTACTCTGTATCTAACCCCGTGCTGTACCTGCCCTGGGAGTGTTTGACAGGACAGTGTAGAGGGAGCTTTACTCTGTATCCAACCTGTGCTGTACCTGCCCTGGGAATGTTTGATGGGACAGTGTAGAGGGAGCTTTACTCTGTATCTAACCCGTGCTGTACCTGCCCTGGGAGTGTTTGATGGGACAATGTAGAAGGAGCTTTACTCTGTATCTAACCCGTGCTGTACCTGCCCTGGGAGTGTTTGAGGGGACAATGTAGAAGGAGCTTTACTCTGTATCTAACCCGTGCTGTACCTGCCCTGGGAGTGTTTGAGGGGACAGTGTAGAGGGAGCTTTACTCTGTATCTAACCCGTGCTGTACCTGCCCTGGGAGTGTTTGACGGGACAGTGTAGAGGGAGCTTTACTCTGTGGTTGAACTGTATGTGGCACGGCAGTGTTTAGGTAGATTTATTCTAACCTGTGATTTTGGATCGTTAGTCAATATACTTTGCATGACCATCACCAGGAACTATTTACATATTCAATGATTATAGGTTGAGATAGATGTGACTGTGAGAAATGAATATTTTCCCTGCTTGCCAGGAAAGCACTAACGAATGGGTTCCAAATGCAACAGCTGTGGCATAGAGAGCACCAACAACAACAAGTTGTATTTATATAGCGCCTTTAACATAGTAAAAGCAGCAGGAGCCCAGGAGAGTGGCTACAACAGACTGGTGAGTGTAAAGAAGTAAAAAGCTATCGAAGTGTGACGTCACCAGAAAGCAGGTAAGTGATTGGTTGGTGAGTATTTCTATATTTCTCGCTTTTTTTCCCCAAACTTGGGCTTCTAAACTTAAGTGCCTTGGTGTAGATTAAAAGATATACGTGTTCCAAATTTTAAAACAAATTAATTAATCAATTGAGATGGGGGACCAGGCAATGTGTTGTTGTTGTTGTTGTTGCATGTGGGAGCTGGCGGACACCATTGAGGTCCAGGGCGAACACATCTGCAGCAAATGTTGGCTGCTCGAGGCTGAACTTCAGCTCAGAGTTGATGAGCTGGAGTCCGAGATTCAGACACTGCGACACATTAGGGAGGGGGAGCGTTACCTGGACACTAAGTTCCAGGAGGCAGTCACACCCACTAGAATAATTACTTCCAATTTGGCCCATGGTCAGGGACAGGAGGGTGTGACTACAAGCGAGGCAGGTATTGGGATCCAGGAGGTAGTGGTGGAGGAGCCTCTGCCCTTGGCCTTGTCCAACAGGTACGAGATTCTTGCTCCCTGTGTGGACGAGGGCAGAGACTGCAGGGAGGATGAGCAATCTGACCACAGCACCGTGGTACAGGGAGCCATTCAAGTGGGGGGAGTAAAAAGAAATGTTGTACTGATAGGGGATAGTATAGTTAGGGGGATAGACACTGTTCTCTGCAGCCGAGAGCGTGAGTCCCGAAGGCTGTGTTGCCTGCCTGGTGCCAGGGTTAAGGACATCTCCTCTGGGCTGGAGAGAAACTTGGAGTGGGAGGGGGAAGATCCAGTTGGTGTGGTCCACGTAGGTACCAATGACATAGGTAGGACAAAGAAAGAGGTTCTGTTGAGAGAGTTTGAGCAGCTAGGGGCTAAATTAAAAAGCAGAACCACAAAGGTAATAATCTCTGGATTATTACCTGAGCCACGAGCGAATTTGCATAAGGTAAATAAGATCAGAGAAATGAACGAGTGGCTCAAAGACTGGTGTGGGAGAAATGGGTTTCGATTTGTGGGGCACTGGGATAAGAGGGAGCTGTTCCGTTTGGACGGGCTTCACTTGAACCATGCTGGGGCTAGAGTCCTGGCAAATCCAATAACTAGGGCTGTAGAGAGGGCTTTAAACTAAATAGTAGGGGGGAGGGTCCAGGTGAGTGGGAATTTAAAAAGTCAATGAGAAATGAGAAAGCAATAGAGCAGGATAGAGATGGGGGAAATAATAACCAGAGTGTGACAGGAAGGGACAGAATGTTTAAAAATAAGAGTGCAAGAGAAAATGGGGCCAAAACAAGGAGAACTGGTAAAAAGACAAAGTTAAAAGCTCTATATCTGAATGCACGTAGCATTCGTAACAAGATAGATGAGTTGATGGCACAAATAGATACAAATGGATATGATCTGATCGCCATTACAGAGACGTGGTTGCAAGGCGACCAGGGCTGGGAACTGAATATTCCAGGGTATCTGACAATTCGGAAGGACAGACAGAAAGGAAAGGGAGGTGGGGTGGCTTTGTTGGTAAAGGATGGGATCAGTGCAGTGGTGAGAAGTGAAATTGGCTCAGAAGATCAAGATGTAGAATCGGTTTGGGTGGAGATAAAAAATAATAAGGGGAAAAAGTCTCTGGTGGGCGTAGTCTACAGGCCCCCGAACAGTAGAACTACTGTTGGACAGAGTATAAATCAACAAATAATAGAGGCCTGTAAAAAAGGTACGGTAATAATCATGGGTGATTTTAATCTCCATATTGATTGGACAAATCAAATTGGCCATGGTAACCTGGAGGAGGAGTTCATAGAGTGCATCCGGAATGGTTTCCTAGAACAGTATGTAATGGAACCGACCAGGGAGCAGGTTATCTTGGATCTGGTACTGTGTAATGAGACAGAATTAATAAATGATCTCATAGTAAAGGATCCTCTAGGAAAGAGTGATCATAGCATGGTTGAATTTCAAATTCAGTTGGAGGGTGATAAAGTTGTATCTCAAACCAGTGTCCTGATCTTAAACAAAGGCAATTACAACTGGCTAAATTTGACTGGAAAAATAAATTAAAAGTTAAGACAGTTGAAATGCAGTGGCGGACATTTAAGGAGATATTTCATAACTCTCAACAAAAATATATTCCAGTGAGAAAGAAAGATTTTAAGAGAAGGGAGCACCATCTGTGGCTAACTAAGGAAGTAAAGGGTGGTATCAAATTGAAAACGAAGATATACAATGTTGCCAAGATTGGTGGGAGACCAGAGGATTGGGAAATTTTTAAAAACCAGCAAAGGATGACTAAAAAAATAATAAAGAGAGAAAAGATGAATTATGAGAGTAAGCTGGCAAGAAACATTAAAACAGATAGTAAGAGCTTCTACAGGTATATAAAAAGGAAGAGGGTAGCTAAAGTAAACGTTGGTCCCTTAGAGGATGAGACTGGGGAATTAATAATGGGGAACGGGGAAATGGCAGAGACTCTGAACAAATATTTTGTATCTGTCTTCACGGTAGAAGACACTAACAACATCCCAATAATGGATAATCAAGGGGCCACAGGGAGGGGGGAACTAAAGACAATCACTATCACTAAGGAAATAGTACTTGGTAAAATAATGGGACTAAAAGATGACAAGTCCCCTGGGCCAGATGGCCTGCATCCCAGGGTCTTAAAAGAAGTGGCTACAGAGATAGCGGATGCATTGGTTGCAATATACCAAAAATCCCTGGACTCTGGAGAGGTCCCAGTGGATTGGAAAACCGCAAATGTAACACCCCTATTTAAGAAAGGAGGGAGATAGAAAGCAGGAAACTATAGACCAGTTAGCCTAACATCTGTCGTTGGGAAAATGCTGGAGTCCTTCATTAAGGAAGCAGTAGCAAGGCATTTGGAAAATCGTAATGCAGTCAAGCAGAGTCAGCGTGGTTTTATGAAAGGGAAATCATGTTTAACAAATTTGCTGGAGTTCTTTGAGGCAGGTAACGAGCAGGGTGGACAAAGGTGAACCGGTGGATGTGGTGCATTTGGATTTCCAGAAGGCATTCGATAAGGTGCCACATAAAAGGTTACTGCATAAGATAAAAGCTCACGGAATTGGGGGTAATATATTGGCATGGATAGAGATTGGCTAACTAATAGAAAGCAGAGAGTCGGGATAAATGGGTCATTTTCCGGTTGGCAAACGGTAACTAGTGGGGTGCCACAGGGATCGATGCTGGGGCCTCAACTATTTACAATCTACATTAATGACTTGGATGGAGTGTAATGTAGCCAAGTTTACGGATGATACAAAGATGGGTGGGAAAGCAAGTTGTGCAGAGGACTCAAAGAATCTGCAAAGGGATATAGACAGGCTAAGTGAGTGGGCAAACATTTAGCAGATGGAGTATAATGTGGGAAAGTGCGAGGTTATCCACTTTGGCAGGAAAAATAAAAAAGCAAATTATTATTTAAATGGAGAGAGATTACAAAATGCTACAGTTCAGAGGGACCTGGGGGTCCTTGTGCATGAAACACAAAAAGTTAGCATGCAGGTACAGCAAGTAATCAAAAAGGGAAATGGAATGTTGGCCTTTATTGCAAGGGGGTTGGAGTATAAAAGCAGGTAAGTCCTGCTACAACTGTACAGGGTATTGGTGAGACCACACCTTGAGTACCGCGTACAGTTTTGGTCTCCTTATTTAAGGAAGGATATACTTGCATTGGAGGCAGTTCAGAGATGATTCACTAGGTTAATTCCAGAGATGAGGGAATTTAGAAGAATGAGAGGTGATCTTATTGAAACATATAAGATACTGAGGGGGCTCGACAAGGTAGATGCAGAGAGGATGTTTCCCCTTGTGGGGAAGTCTAGAACGCGGGGGATTTAGAATAAAAGGGTCGCCCTTTTAGAACTGAGATGAGGAGGAATTTCTTCTCTCAGAGGGTCGTAAATCTGTGGAATTCTCTGCCCCAGAGAGCCGTGGAGGCTGGGTCATTAAATATATTTAAGGTGGAGATAGACAGATTTTTGCAAGATAAGGGAGTGACGGGTTATGGGGAGCGGGCAGGGAAGTGGCTTTGAGCCCAAGATCAGCCATGATCTTATTGAATGGCGGAGCAGGCTCGAGGGGCCAAGTGGCCTATTCCTGCTCCTATTTCTTATGTTCTTAAATCATCCCAAGGCACTTCACAGGAATGTTATCAAAAGAAATTTGACATCGAGCCACATAAGGAGATATTAGGGCAGATGAGGTAGGTTTTAAGGAGTGTGTTGAAGCATGAAAGGTAGAGAGGTGGCGAGGTTTAGGCAGGGAATTCCAGAGCTTAGGGCCCAGGCAGCTGAAGGCACAGAAAGTTGGCCAATCAGCCCAACTGGTCCATTCCGGTGCTTATGCTCCACACGATTCTCCTCCCAACCCCTCTTCATCTCACCCGATCAGCAAAACCTTCTATTCCTTTCTCCCTCATGTGTTTATCTAGCATCCCCTTAAATGCATTCATGCTATTCGCCTCAACCACTCCCTGTGGTAGGGCCGTGGCAGCTGAAGGCACGGCCACCCATGGTGGAGCCATTAAAATCAGCGATGCCCAAGAGGCCAGAATTGGAGGAGTGCAGATATCTCGGAGTGTTAGAACATAAGAACATAAGAAGTAAGAGCAGGAGTCGGCCATACGGCCCCTCGAGGCTGCTCCGCCATTCAATAAGATCGTGGCTGATCATCGACCTCAACTCCACTATCCCGCTGGAGGAGGTTACAGAGATAGGGAGGGGCGAGGCCACTGAGGGATTTGAAAACAAGGGTGTGAATTTTTAAATCGTGGCATTGCTTAACCGGGAGCCAATGGAGGTCATTGAGCACAGGGGACTACTGTCAAAAATGGTGGTGGAACAGATGAACTAGAATCATCAGGAAGATGGAGATTTATTCATGTCTAATAAGCCCATCGGAAGCATCATGGCCATCTCTCTCTTTGGATTGTGTCTCCTACCTTCTCCAAACCCAAAACTCTCTCTCCCCCCTCGGATCTCTAGACGTTCCTATCCCCCCAGATCTCCAGATGTTCCAATTCCCTGCCCCCTCAGATCTCCAGACGTTCCTATTCCCTCCCCCCCAGATCTCCAGATGTTCCAATTCCCTCCCCCCCAGATCTCCAGGTGTTCCAATTCCCTCCCCCCCCCAATCTCCAGATGTTCCAATTCCCTCCCCCCTCAGATCTCCAGGTGTTCCAATTCCCTGCCCGCTCAGATCTCCAGATGTTCCAATTCCGTGCCCCATCAGATCTCCAGATGCTCCTACTCGCTCCCTCAGCACCCAGCTCTCCAGTTTCCCCCAATCACCACACATCTCCCTCCCAACCCCCCTCCCCCGCCACACACAGGGGGAAAAATTCGGTATCGCTCATTTTGGGGCGCTAATATCGGCCACGCACCAAGTTTAGCGCCCGATGCTAATTATCGCCTCCGACTGCAAAATTCGCCTCTATCGCCCCTGGAGGTGATTTGAGCACTAAATCAGGCGCTACACACCTCTCTTAAGGCGCAAACGTTGGGGAGCGAGGCGCGACCTCAAAACGCTACCGAAGCTCAGGCGATGCCCGTTACCATGGAAGCCAGACAGACTGGCGCCATCCAGTTCTTAAAGGGGAGGAGCCATCTTGCTGGCCAGCCACTCCCTGCTCATTGCAGCCTTGAATCTCGGCCAGGAGAGACCACGAAAGCAATTGTGTTGGAAGCACTAATGGATAGGCCCAGGGAAAGAGCTCGACACTTAGGAACCTCAAAAGTGGTGCTGAGGGCCAAATCTCCTTAGGACAGCGTTAAAACCAAAAATTTTGCCGACAAGAAAAGGCAGGAAGCGCCCGCCTTTAAATAGCGCTCCCCCAGCCCCTTCCCGACTTGAAAACGTTCCCCTCTACCTGTCGTTCCTAGCGGCAGGCGCTAAGGCAGGGGGTGCGACTCAATATCCAGTCTGGGGCGCTACCGGGGCGTTGCACGCTTGACTGAAGTCACAATCTGCAGGCGCAGGAGATCGTGGCGGTAGTATTTAGTGGCGCTGCAAAACGACCTGGTCAATTTCACGAGCGGCGCTAAAATCACCGCGCTCGGGTGCTAAGTTCCTAGCGCCCCATTAGCGCCCCCCGGAGGTGTTAACGGAGGCGCTGACCAACTGTTAATAATCATTAACAGGGCCTTAACAAGGAAAAATCAACTTTTCACCAATATGCATTCATCCACTTTTGGAGGGTTAGGTGTTCTTCGAATAGCACTACCCATGGTCAAATCACCTGCTCAACTCTCTTTAATCACATTCCGCCATTTTTTAACACTGGTCAAAACACCTCATTAAATTATTTCTCACACTGGCACTCCCTCCCTAGCAGCACTGTGGGAGCAGCTTCACCTGCAGTGGTTCAAGAAGGCGGCTCACCACATCCATCTCGAGGACAATTCGGGATGGGCAGTAATTGCCGGCCTTGCCAGCTACGCCCACATCCTGTGAATACATTTCAAACAAACCACACGCCACCGTTTTATAACCTTGGTCAAACATCTCGTTAAACTCTTTCCAACTACTCCACACTGCTGCTTAACGTTGTCTAAGAAGTGTGGGAGGAGGCTCGTGTGGAGCATAAACACCGGCATGGGCCTGTTGGGGCCGAATGGCCTGTTTCTGTGCTGTAAACACCGTGCAATACTTTGTAGTCCTGTTCTGCTGGAATGAACAATGATGTTCAGGCTTTAATTTTCAGCACCAGTACAGGATGTGGGCGTCGCTGGCGAGGCCGGCATTTATTGCCCATCCCTAGTTGCCCCTTGAGAAGGTGGTGGTGTGCCGCCTTCTTGAACCGCTGCAGTCCGTGTGGTGAAGGCGCTCCCACAGTGCTGTGAGGGAGGGAGTGCCAGTGTGAGAAATTATTTAACGAGGTGTTAAAAAATGGTGGAAAGTGATTCAAGAGATTGGGATAAAAAATTAAAAAATTCCGACCGTTTCCCATTTGTTTTTCAATTTTGAAATCAAGTTGAAGAGCAAAGATCAACAGTCTAGGACACTGGAAGGTCGAAAAAAGCAAATCGAGAAATAACGGTGAGAGGGCTCCAAGCTTGGCTTTAAAAAAAAAACTAAAGATTGTTGGGAGAAGGGATGACTGATGAAGAGGAGGAGTTTGATAGTTTGGAGGCCATGGGAAAGGAGTAGATTGAGTCGACTAGGCCTATATTCCCTAGAGTTTAGAAGAATGAGAGGTGATCTCATTGAAACATACAAAATTCTTACAGGGCTTGACAGGGTAGATGCTGAGAGGCTGTTTCCCCTGGCTGGGGAGTCTAGAACCAGGGGTCACAGTCTCAGAATAAGGGGTTGGCCATTTAGGACTGAGATGAGAAGAAATCTCTTCACTCAGAGGGTGGTGAATCTTTGGAATTCTCTACCCCAGAGGGCTGTGGAGGCTCAGTCGTTGAATATATTCAAGACTGAGATCGATAGATTTTTGAATATTAAGGGAATCAAGGGATATGGGGATCAGGCGGGAAAGTGGAGATGAGGTAGAAGATCAGCCATGATCTTATTGAATGGCGGAGCAGGCTCGAGGGGCCAAATGGCCGACTCCTGCTCCTATTTCTTATGAGAGAGAATCAGACACATTACAATGATTTCAACGCAGTTTATCCATTTCTAAGGTACCAATCGATTTTTTTTTGCTGGACAATGTTTAGTTTTGTTAAATGGTGTCAGTCGGAACATATTTTAATTCCACGTTAACCCACTTCGAAGAAATGTTCGAATTTCGCGATCTCTGCAACAAGCCAAGAAAAAGAAATGTCCATTGGGAATGGCTGTCCGAGGTGAGACTTGAACCCACCACCTTCTGGCTCATAGTGCTACCTACCACTGAGCCACAGCTCTGGGAAGGGAATTAGTCCATTGGGATTCCATACTGTTGGAATAAAGAGAAGGAATTTGTCTGATCGGAATTCCATTCATTGGGAATGAATAGGAAGTAATTGAATCCGTTAAGAATCTGGAGGATAGAATTGAATTGGAAGGAATTGGGCCTATGTGAACGGCAATAGATTGGGAAAAGGGGAAGTGCAACGAGACCTGGGTGTCCTTGTGCACCAGTCGCTGAAGGTAAGCATGCAGGTGCAGCAGGCGGTTAAGAAGGCAAATGGTATGTTGGCCTTCATAGCGAGAGGATTCGAGTACAGGTGCAAGGATATCTTGCTGCAGTTGTACAAGGGCCTTGGTGAGACCACACCTTGAGTATTGTGTGCAGTTTTGGTCGCCTTATCTGAGGAAGGATGTTCTTGCCATGGAGGGAGTGCAGCGAAGATTCACCAGACTGATACCTGGGATGGCAGGAATGACGTATGAAGAGAGATTGGGTCGATTCGGCTTATATTCGCTAGAGTTTAGAAGAATGAGAGGGGATCTCATTGAAACTTATAAAATTCTAACAGGACTAGACAGACTAGATGCAGGAAGGATGTTCCCGATGGCGGGGGAGTCCAGAACCAGAGGTCACAGTCTAAGGATAAGGGGTAAGCCATTTAGGACTGAGATGAGGAGGAATTTCTTCACCCAGAGAGTGGTGAACCTGTGGAATTCTCCACCACAGAAGGCAGTTGAGGCCAATTCATTAAATATATTCAAGAAGGAGTTAGATATATTTCTTAAGGCTAAAGGGATCAAGGGATATGGGGAGAAAGCAGGGACAGGGTACTGAATTTGGATGATCAGCCATGATCGCATTGAATGGCGGAGCAGGCTCGAGGGGCCGAATGGCCTACTCCTGCTCCTATCTTCTATGTTTCTATGTTTCTATTGGGATTCCATACAATGGGAGCAAATGGGAAAGGATTTTGGATCTTTGGGATTCTTTATATTGAGAGCGAACGGAAGGGAATTAGAACCAATAGCAGTCTATACCATGAAAGTTAATAAGAAGAAGCTCAACTGGTGATCCCCTACAATGGGAATGGGCAGGAAGAGGTTTGGACCATTGGGATTCTGAAATATGAGAATGAATTGGATGGGTTTAGAACATTGGGACTGAATAAGAAGGCGTACAGAAAAGGGAAGATCTACTGGGATTCTACAGGTGTAAGAGTATAGCAATAAGCTGGCTGTCTCATACAAACCAATTCGTTTAACTTTAATTTTGCTAAATGCGATTCCCAATTAGAGTGCTGTTAAAAATCCAGAGCGTACGTCACATCCCGAAATATAGGTAACACCAGTGGATGCAATGAACTCCCAATTTAAACTTCATAAAAAGCTGAGTCAGTACAAAATCTAGGCTGACACTCCCAGCGCAGTACTGAGGGAGAGCTGCACTGTCGGAGGTGCCGTCTTTCGGATGAGACGTTGAACCGAGGCCCCGTCTGCTCTCTCAGGTGGACGTAAAAGATCCCATGGCCACTATATCGAAGAAGAGCAGGGGAGTTCTCCCCGGTGTCCTGGCCAATTTCTATCCCTCAATCAACATCACCAAAAACAGATTATCTGGTCATTATCACATTGCTGTTTGTGGGAGCTTGCTGTGCGTGCAAATTGGCTGCTGTGTTTCCTACATTACAACAGTGACCACACTTCAAAAAGTACTTCATTGGCTGTAAAGCGCTTTGGGACGTCCTGAGTCTGTGAAAGGCGCTATAGAAATGCAAGTCTTTCTTTTAATTTTCATTAACTCCCATGTTAAAAAAACCAAATGGACCCAGCCTCTTGCCACTCACTCCCACTATATATTATGTCATATTATTCTGCATAATGTACATCACACTGAGCCCAGCCAACCCCAGTGTCATATCTCTCCTGCAGACACCAGAACATTCTAGAAAGCCGGTTCCATTTCTTTATCGAAAGCTGCGTGTGGGTTTCATTTTGATACATGAGCTGATTAAACTGTTATTATCAAAATGTTTTTTTCCCCCCCTCCTAGTGTTTGTCTTGCAGCAGAGGTCAGTGCCATGAATGTGTCGAGGTGCAATCGCCATGAAAATTTCATCCTGCATTAAATTAGGAAACATTCGTATTTTCTTACATGGCTTTAGATGTACGGGGCAAAGTCTTTAGAGTTAAGATGGAAGCGTTCTTATTTTTTTAACTAAACTTCAAACTGGAGAGCAGAATCAAGCTATGTATAAGTAAGCGGGCTGGGTTAATTAAATAATTAACAGATCTGGTAATTAACAGGTGAGAGGCGCTATCGGTGGCAAAAGTTCAAATGTGCATTGTTTAAGGCTTGGCAGAAGTGAGACTCTGAAGAAGAGTGTTAGCGTATTCATTCGTGTACATAAGAACATAAGAACATAAGAAGTAGGAGCAGGAGTCGGCCATACGACCCTTCGGGCCTGCTCCGCCATTCAATAGGATCATGGCTGATCCGAACCTAGACTCACGTCCACTTCCCTGCCCGCTCCCCATAACCCTTAATTCCCTCATCAGCTAGGAAACTGTCTATCTCCGTTTTAAATTTCTTTAATGTCGCACCTTCCACAGCTCTCTGAGGTAGCAAATTCCATGGATTTACTACCCTCTGAGTGAAGAAGTTTCTCCTCATCTCAGTTTTGAAACGGCAGCCCCTTATTCTAAGATTATGCCCCCTAGTTCTAGTCTCACCCATCAGTGGAAACATCCTCCCCGCCTCCACCCGATCAAGCCCTCTCACAATCTTATATGTTTCGATAAGATCGCCTCTCATTCTTCTGTATTCCAATGAGTAGAGGCCCAACCTACTCAACCTTTCCTCATAAGTCAACCCCCTCATCTCCGGAATCAACCGAGTGAACCTTCTCTGAACTGCCTCTAGAGCAAGTATATCTTTTCTTAAATATGGAAACCAAAACTGTACGCAGTATTCCAGGTGTGGCCTCACCAGTACCAGGCAAGTTCTTTGTATAACATCTTTGATCTTGAGGGACGGTACCTGTTTTTGGAGAATTGGATAAGAGCTGAGAGATTTACCTATAATCTTTAGTCCAGGTCAATATTTGTTTGAATCTAGGAATATCCCACCATCCATGAACAGATATCAAGTCAGAAAGTCGTATGATTTCTCCCAGATTTAAATCTTATAATTATGGGTAAGAAATATGTTCTAAAGTTGTTCCAAAGGCTTATTTTCTGATTTTATCCTTATTATTTACTGAATATTTACATCATTAGTATTTTGCTATGTTTTTCTGTTTCTGTGTAATTATCCTACTAGTAACTAAATCTGACCACTAGTTTTAGCCTGAATATAATGATCCAATAGTGGTTATTTACCACCTTTTGGAATAGACAGGAGAGCTTCCTGGGAATATTCCACATGGTCAATGGTACATTGTGAGATAATAAATAAGTAATTGATAGCGCCCTGAGATCTTCAACACCCACCTGAACATACAGACAGAAGTCTGGTTTACCATTTCACCTGAAGGAGAGCACCTCCGACACTGCAGCCCTCCCTCAGTGCTCCCTCAGGCACTAGAGTGCCAGATGAGATTTTGTGCTCAAGTCTCTGGAGTGGGACTTGAACCCATGACTTTCTGATCTTGCTGTGGATCAAAAGGCTGCCTCCATAACAATTTTCACTGCGCTTCAAAGTGATTCATTGTGTGGGGAGTGCTATGAGACATTGTTGAGAAAATGAAGAAGGTGCAATATAATCACAAGTCTCCCTATTGATCAGCACCAAAACGGTATCTGCCACAAGCCCTCATAATGATGTTGCTGCATGACAGTGACACAGTGTGACAGTGACGCGGCGTGACAGTGACATGGCGTGACAGTGACGCGGTGTGACAGTAACATGGCGTGACAGTGACGCCGCGTGACAGTGGCGCGTTGTGACAGTGACGCGGCGTGACAGTGACGCTGCGTGACAGTGAAGTGGCGTGACAGTGACGCGGCGTGACAGTGACGCGGCGTGACAGTGGTGCGGCGTGACAGTGATGCGGCGTGACAGTGACGCGGCGTGACAGTGACGCTGTGTGACAGTGGCGCGGCGTGACAGTGGCGCAGCGTGACAGTGACAACTTGCCAAAGAAGACTCAAGTTCACAAGTCAGACTGTGATCAAAAGGGAGCTGTCCATCACTAATGCAGAAGACATGTGACATGAATCTTGTCATTCATGTGGAAATGACTTATGAAATAATACTGGGCGGCCTGCTGGTGGCGCTGTCCTGGGAGCATATAAATACTCGGGCATGGGCCCAGCTTGCTCAGGACATTCTTTAACAGGAACTTTAAAGGACACAACTAGACCTCCATGTTGTAAAACAGTTGATTAAAGCTTTGTTTAACGCTTAGACCAAGTGCCTAGTAGTTTTCTTACGTCAACATGGGCTATTTGTTGAACCCTTGTGAGATACCAACTAATCCCAGCCGCATCACCAACGCAGCCTGACCCCTCCCCAGCGTACCCACTTTACAGAGTACACTTACACACATGCGCTATTCAGTATCAGATGGGGAGGGCGGAACGAATGGTTCCTTTTAACCCGGTGTATACTGCACACGTACAGGAGCCGACACTGGGGCACGCACTGAGCCCACCATATACAAGTGAATTTCTCCACATCTGCCCTTTGCACTTGTGAACAATGTGAGGCGCTGGGGATGGGAATCCACACAGGCAGGTGAAAGGGGAAGTGTTGAAATGCAAGGTGCGGGAGAGAAAAATCTCAGTCAGTTTCATTACGCCCAGAAAGGTTTTGTAATAGAATTAGCAAAATGTGAACCAGCCTCTTTTACAAACAGAGTGAATGTTTGAAGAGTTGCTGCTTACATCAGTCCGTGATGTTAAGGCGTGTGACAGCCACAGTGATTGTGTTGGCCCTGATAACCTCATTGCAGTTTGGTAGTTCAAAGGCCAGCTTTACACAATAATATCCGGAAATGTTGGACAGTGACTCACCACTGAGTTATCACACTCTTGTTTTTAGTGTTTCCGATTCCCCACCTCGTTTCCATGGCTACCACTTGACTGTCCTGATTGAACTCCGACAATACAGCCTGACAGAAGTTTCAGTAATAATTTCTACAGCGTCTTTCACAGCCTCGGGACGTCCCAAAGCGT
The DNA here is from genome assembly GCA_030390025.1 of Squalus acanthias. NCBI lineage: Eukaryota > Metazoa > Chordata > Chondrichthyes > Squaliformes > Squalidae > Squalus > Squalus acanthias. Next base: position 7,992,872 of record CM059450.1, read on the forward strand.
TTTACAGCCAATAAAGTACTTTTTGAAGTGTGGTCACTGTTGTAATGTAGGAAACGCGGCAGCCAATTTGCACACAGCAAGCTCCCACAAACAGCAATGTGATGATGACCAGATCATCTGCTTTTAGCTGTTGGTTGAAGGATAAATATTGTTTATTTGAAGGGGAGAACTTTTCTTCGAAATAGTGGCCGTGGGATCTTTTACGTCCACCCGAGAGGGCAGACGGGGCCTCGGTTTAACGTCTCATCCGAAAGGCGGCACCTCCGACAGTGCAGCACTCCCTCAGCACTGCACTGGGGAGTGTCAGCCCAGATTTTTGTGCTCAAGTCTCTGGAGTGGGGACTGTGAACCCACAACCTTCTGACTCAGAGGCAAGCGTGCTGCCCACTGAGCCACGGCTGATAATCATGAGAGTCTTAAGATGCCCAATTTGGCAGCATTAGCAAATGCACCGGTTCCACAGAAGCTCGACCAACCCCCCCCCACCCAGGAGCCAACCCGAATTAAACCCATTTAAAAAAAAGAAGTCTTTTTGCTTGCACATCGATGTGAGCGATATCAGTGGTGGGGGATGGGACATAGACAATACATGTCATCATTAAGCACTCAGGTCAGGTACAGTCTGTCAGAAGCAGAGTAACGCTCCCTCTACTCTGCCCGAACCACATACCTTATCCCCAATCTCGGAAAACAAAAGAAAGATTTGCATTTCTCACGACCTCAGGACGTCCCAAAGCGCTTCACAGCCAATGAAGTACTTTTTGAGGTGTAGTCACTGTTGTAATGTAGGAAACGCGGCAGCCAATTTGCGCACAGCAAGCTCCCACAAACAGCAATGTGATAATGACCAGATCATCTGTTTTTTAGTGATGCTGATTGAGGGAGAAATATTGGCCGCAGGACACCGGGGAGAACTCCCCCTGCTCTTCTTCAAAATAGTGGCCATGGGATCTTTGACATTCACCTGAGAGGCCAGACGGGGCCTCAGTTTAATGTCTCATCTGAAAGACGGCACCTCCGACAGTGCAGCGCTCCCTCAGCACTGCACTGGGAGTGTCAGCCTAGATTCTTGTGCTCAAGTCTCTGGAGTGGGACTTGAACCCACAATCTTCTGACTCAGAGGTGAGAGAGCTACCCACTGAGTCACAGCTGAAGAGCTCACCTCCCCCTTCTCCTCCTTCCCCAGTGCCCAGGTGCCAGTTTCCCAGTTCCCACAACAGCCACCATCACACCATTCCGAGTGACATCAGCAGTCAGTGCCAATGTGCACACTTTCCACAGACAAGCCCCACTACAGAAGCTCGAGCACACAATCCAGGCTGACACTCCAGTGCCGTACCGAGGGAGTGCTGCACTGTCGGAGGTGCTGTCTCTTCAATAAAACCTTAAGCGGAGGCCCCTGTTTGCCTGTTCCAATGGTGTAAGTGGGCGTTAAAGATCCCAGGTACTATAGAGCCAAGCACCAAGTTCCTTGGGTCTCCTGATAAGCATTCCTCCCTCAACCAGCCCCACCAGAGACCAGATTAACAGGCCATTTCTCTTCTTGCTGGCTGTGGGATCTTGGTATATTGCTGCGCTTGTCTATACAACAACAGTGACGGCATTTCAAAAGTAATTCATTGGCTGTGAAGCACTTTGGAACATCCCGAGAATTTGATGAAGTTCTTATATAAGTGGAAGCTCTCTCTAATCCTCACCCAATGCCCACAGATACAGCTGAAATCATAGAATATTGAGAGAGTGTTCAGCAACGCATATGGGGGGAGAAATTCAGTATCGCCCCATTTGGGGCGCAATTATCGGCCGGGCGCAAAGTTTAGCGCCTGGCGCTAATTATCGCCTCCGACTGCAAACTTGACTTCTATCGCCCCTGGAGGTGATTGGACCGCTAAATCAGGCGCTACACACCTCTCAAGGCGCTAACGCCGAGGAGCGAGGCGCTACTCAGAGCGCTGGCGAAGCTCATGTGATGTCAGTTAGCAATGGAACACAGACACACTGGCGCCGGCCAGTTCTTAAAGGGGAGGGTTGATCTTGCTCTCCATCCACACCCTGCTCATTGCAGCCTTGAATCTCGGCCTGGAGAGACCTGTACATCAAATCTGCTGGAAAGAACAATGGAGAGGGCCCAGGGAAAGAGCTCAGAGTGCAGCCCCCATAGTCTCTTCTAAATCGATACAAGGAAGGGCAAATCAAAATGAACCTGCAAAGTGCTGCTCAGTACCCAAAACTCCTTCACACAGCATTGAATCTCTCCAGAAGTCTCTCTCTCTCTCTCAGAATGCGTGGTGCAAAAATGTCACCAACAATAAAAGGCAGGAAGCGGTCGCCTTTAAATAGCGCTCCCCCAGTCCCTTCCTGACTGCAAAACGCTCCCCTCAACCTGTCGTTGCTAGCGGCAGGCGGTAAGGCAGGGGGCACCACTCAATATCCGCTCCGGGGCGCTACCGGGGTGTTGCGCACTCGACTGACGTCACGATCTGCCGGTGCAGGAGATCGTGGCGGTAGTGTTTAGCGCTGCCGCAAAATGTCTAGTTAATTTCGCGAGCGGCGCAAACATCGCCGCGCTTGGGCACTAGTTGCTTTGCGCCCCATTAGCGCCCTCTTAAGGCGCTAACGGGAGGCGCAACCAACTGAATTTTTCCCCCATGGGATCTTGGGTTTCATATATAGAGGTATTGAGTACAAAGGTAGAAAAGTTATGCTGAACCTTTATAAAGTACTGGTTAGGCCACAACTGGAGTATTGCGTCCAATTCGGGTCACCACACTTTAGGAAGGATGTGAAGGCCCTTGAGAGGGTGCAGAGGAGATATACTAGAATGGTTCTGGGGATGGGGGATCTTAGCTACAAGGACAGGTTGGAGAAGCTGGATTTGTTTTCATTAGAGCAAAGGAGGTTGAGGGGTGATTTGATGGAGGTGTACAAGATTATGACGGGTTTGGATAGGCTAGACGGGGAAAGGCTGTTCCCACAAGTTGATGGTACAAGGACTAGGGGACACAGATTTAAGGTTTTGGGCAAGAGATACAGGGGGGAAGTGAGGAAAAACTTTTTTACGCAGTGAGTGGTGAGGACCTGGAACTCGCTGCCGACGGAAGTGGTGGAAGCGGAGACACTCAATGTTTTCAAGGGGAGACTGGATAGGCACTTGAGGGAAATAAACTTGCAGGGCTACGGGGATAGAGTGGGGGAATTGCTCTACAGAGAGCCGGCACAGACTCGATGGGCCGAATGGCCTCCTTCTGTGCCATTATAACTCTATGACTAATGATGCAGCACAGGAGGAGGCATTCGGCCCATCGTGCCTGTGCTGGCTCTTTGAAAGAGCTCTCCAATTAGTCCCACTCCCCCCTACTCTTACCCCACAGCCCTGCAAAATTTTCCTTGTCAAGTACAGTACATATCCAGTTCCCCTTTTGAAAGCTACGACTGAATCTGCTTCCACCGCCCTTTCAGGCAGCGCATTCCAGATCACAACAACTCGCTGCGTAAATTTTTTTTTCCCTGATCTCGCCTCTGGTTCTTTTGCCAATTATCTTAAATCTGTGTCCTCTGGTTACCGACCCTCCTGCCACTGGAAATGGTTTCTCCCTCTCTACTCTATCAAAACTGCTCATGATTTTGAACACCTCTATCAAATCTCCCCGAAACCTTCTCTGCTCTAAGGAGAACGACCCCAGCTTTTCCAGTCTCTCCGCACAACTGAAGAGACCCTCACCCTTGGCACCATTCTCGCAAATCTCTTCTGCACCCTCGCCAAGCCCTTGGCAGTCTTCCCAAAGTGTGCTGCCCAGAATTGCTCCAGCTGAGGTCTAACCAGTGATTTGTAAAGATCATTAATTAACGATCACCCTTCCCTAGCCTCGAGGCGCTGCCGCCGATTGTAGCACTCAAACTGCAGCCCCGACAGAATCACAGAATCACAGAATCCCCACAGTGCAGATAGAGGCCATTTCGGCCCATCGAGCCTGCACCGACACATATCCCATCCTATCCCCGTAACCCCACGTATTTAATCCCCCCTAACACTAAGGGTCAATTTATCATAGCCAAATCAACCTAACCCACACATCTTTGGACTGTGGGAGGAAACCGGAGCACCCGGAGGAAACCCACGCAGACACGGGGAGAATGTGCAAACTCCACACAGACAGTCACCCGAGGCCGGATTCGAACCCGGGTCCCTGGCGCTGTGAGGTAACAGTGCTAACCACTATGTCACCGTCAATCATAGAAACACAGCACAGAAGGAGGCCATTCGTCCCGTCGTGCCTGTGCTGGCTCTTTGAAAGAGTAGCCGTTCTCAGTCCCACATCTCCGCTTTTTATCCGTAACCCTGTAAGATCCTCATCCCCAATTTCATCTAAAATTATTGATGGAATCAGTTTCCACCACCTTTTCAGGTGGAGCGTCCCCGATCCCGACAACTCTCTGACTGAAGAAAATTCTCCTCGTCTCCCCTCGAGATCTTTTGCCAATGATTTTAAATCTATGACCTCTGGTTATTGATCCACTCGCCAGGGGTCGACTAACTCAGCACAGTCCGAGGAGCACCTCCCAAACCCGCCACCTCTTCCACCTAGAAGGACAAGGGGCAGCAGGCGCCTGGGAAACACCACCACCTCCAAGTTCCCCTCCGAGTCACACACCATCCTGACTTGGAAGCATATCGGCCGTTCCTTCATCGTCGCTGGGTCAAAATCCTGGAACTCGCTCCCTAACAGCGCTGTGGGAGCGCCTTCACCACACGGACTGCAGCGGTTCAAGAAGGCGGCTCACCACCACCTTCTCAAGGGGCAACTAGGGGATGGGGTAATAAATGCCGGCCTTGCCAGCGACGCCCACATCCCCGAGAATTCGTTTTCACAAGTATCAAAGCTGGGTCCGAATGGCTCAATGTTTCACCAAGTGATGTTTTCCTTACAGTGTCAGCCAGTGGCTCAGTGGGCAGCACTCTCACCTCTGAGTCAGAAGGTTGTGGGTTCAGAGTCCCACTCCAGGAACTTGAGCACACAATCTAGGCTGACACTCCCAGCGCAGTACTGAGGGAGTGCCTGCACTGTCGGAGGTGCCGTCTTTCAGATGAGACGTTAAACCGAGGCCCCCGTCTGCTCTCTCAGGTGGACTTAAAAGGTCCCATTGCCACTATTTATCCCTCAACCAACATTAGTAAAACAGATTATCTGGTCATTATCACATTGCTGTTTGTGGGAGCTTGCTGTGCGCAGATTGGCTGCCGCGTTTCCCACATTACAACAGTACAAGAAGTACTTCATTGGCTGTAAAGCGCTTTGGGACGTCCTGAGATCGTGAAAGACGCTGTATAAATGCAAATCTTACATGAAAAGGACAGCCAGGTATTGCAGATAATGTCATCGCATACCAGATAACATTAGTTGAGTCAAAGGGGTGACAACAGATAGCTGATATGTTGAGGTAAAAACTATTTTGGCTGCTGCCAGATGTTGGGAAGACCCAGTTGTGAAGCGGGGCCCGAGAGAGGGACAATTTGCAGTTAAGTCCTCAAAACAGACGGTTCCCCCAGACACAATGTGGAAGGAAAGCTGCCCCTTCCCCCAAAGCCCCCCAAACCCCCCTCCCTCCCACCTTGGAAGGGAAGGATTTGGTCGGGGGGAACCACTTGACTTGTTGGCTGAGAAAGCAGACGCAATGCACTGGAGAGGGTTAACAGCAGTTAAAAAATATAAACTCACGAGCAATTCGCCGGGAGGCTTGTCTGCAGTCAATGCAATAAAATCCACAAACGCAGTAATAACACTCCAACGGTAACGCAAAAGATCTCGCAGGTCCTAGTGAGCGGTCTTCTTCTTGTATGTGCCCGTGCGGTCTGTGCACTTTTTTTTTTGTTCTTTTCGAGTTAAGCTCATGCACGAGGGTGTGGACCCAGATCACTGACCTCATGACTCAAAACAGTAACACACGCAGACGACCGTGGCCCCGCCTCGTGGAGCTATTGTACCTGCCATTCCCCTCTCCTTAAAATCCAACGGGACCACATTCCATTGCTGCATTTTTTGTTGCCAAAGAGGGGCACAGTCCTGCTCGTCAACCTGCTGGATTTCGGAATGAAAGGCTTGACAAGTCGTAAATCCAGCCCCACTCGACAGCAGGTTTATTATTAACCGCCAGGCTCGGGAGGCAGATCTCCTAAGGGCTTCTTGTCCTTCTACGATGTAGGCCCGAGCTTCCTTTATTTATTACCAAACAGAATCTTGTTACTGGGCCGCCTGCAGCCGCAATTCGCAGTAACAACTTATGACGAGATGCTGTTTGCGCTGTTTCACCTTTCTGGCAAGAGGCTAATTCAACCTTGTCATTGTCACCTTTGCTGAGGCGACTTATTGCATCTCACACATACCCAGCAGTTGAATTTGAACTCAAAACATTGGGGCTGTAAAGGACTGTGTTTGAGCACAGGGGTGAAATATGCTGGACACTCTAGAACATAGAAATTCAGAAACATAGGAAAATAGGAGCAGGAGTCGGCCATTCGGCCCTTCGAGCCTGCTCCGCCATTCAATATGATCATGGCTGATCCTCTATCTCAATACCATATTCCCGCTCTATCCCCATACCCCTTGATACCTTTTGTGTCTAGTTTGAATCCTGACCCTCCTTTGTGATATCTAAGAATATAAGAACATAAGAGTTAGGCAGGAGTAGGCCATTCGGCCCTTTGAACCTGCCCCGCCATTCAATAAGATCATGGCTGATCTTCTACCTCAACTCCACTTCCTGCACGATCTCCATATCCCTTGATACCCTTAGTATCCGAAAATCTATCAATCTCTATCTTGAATGTATTTGCTCTGTGTCCCACTCCACTCCATCCCCTCCCCCATCCCCGCCACCCTGGCATGAACCCATCAGTAGGAAGTTGATGCTCCTCTCTCCCTCTCCCCCAGAAACCCCAACGAACCCTTGGAATAGCAAGCCGATGATTATGGCTGGTTGTCCGCGGGCACAAGATTAAGGCATGGGGAGAACAATCAAGACGAAATGCCCTCTCTCCAGATACACTCCGCACATTGGGACTGAGGCATACAGACCAGGGGTGTCAGGGGTTCGGTTTCTGGTCTGTAGGAGTGATAGGCACATAGCCGTGGCTCAGTTGGTAGCACTCTCACCTCTTGAATCATGAAGGTTGTGGGTTCTACTCCCACTCCATAAATAAGACTTGAGCTCAAAATCTAGGCTGACGCTCCAGGGCAGTGCTGAGGGAGCGCCGCACTGTCGGAGGTGCCGTCTTTCAGATGAATCATTAAACCGAGGCCCCGTCTGCCCTCTCAGGTGGACTTAAAGGATCCCACGACACTATTTCGAAGAAGAGCAAGGGGAGTTCTCCTGGGGCCAATATGTATCCCTCAACCAACACCTAAAACAGATTATCTGGTCATTATGACATTGTTGTTTGTGGGAGCTTGCTGTGCATAAATTAGCTGCCGCGTTTCCTACATTACAACAGTGACTCCACTTCAAAAAGTACTTGATTGGCTGTAAAGCATTTAGGACGTACCTGAAGTCGTGGAAGGCGCTATATAAATGCAAGGTCTTTCTTTCTTTCGCGGTCTCAGTGACAGGATCAGTCAATTCCGTTGCCGTTTGACAAGATTTGTTCCCTCCCTTTTCTCAGAGCGCCTCGTTTCTCTTCCCCCGCAACCCCGCCTCCTCTCAGCAACTGAAGCAGGCGCCTGGTTCCGCGGGCACAGCTCTTGCCCAGGTGGCTGCCCCTGGCAAACCGAGGTCTCCCAGTGCCGACCGGCGGGTATCGGGTGGTATTGACCCTTGGGATCTTCCCGGCCTCTGCAGCCCAGTACCACACCGGGCGGCGACCTTTTCATCCGCCGCGTCACCCCGAGGGATTGACCAGGTTGCAGTCCGGCACCGGAAGGGTTACAGCGTCAGCTTAAATGCAACCCTGCACAGGTAGCCCGTGTGTTTACAGTAACCAGCAGCACTGGGCGAGTGCGGGGTGTGGGCCTATGGCTGCTAACACACACAAGCAGGGAATGAACTGTTGAGGCCCAGCTCAATCAATCACCTGAAAGGGGGGGGGGGTTTAACCTCACCGAGGTGGGGGAGGGGCGGGGCGGGGCCACAGGGAGACACAGTTTCTTGAACAGACTGCAACATTAAAGTTCATGATGCGGAGGTGCCGGTGTTGGACTGGGGTGGACAAAAATGAGAAGTCGCACAACACCAGGTTATAGTCCAACAGATTTATTTAAAATTACAAGCTTTCGGAGCGCTGCTCCTTCGTCAGGTACCTTTACCTTTACCTGACGAAGGGGCAACAGCTCCAAAAGCTTGTAATTTTAAATAAATCTGTTGGACTATAACATTAAAGTTGCCATTGGCAATCCCTGGTGGAAGGTATTCACACGGTCTACCACTCCTCCGCCCCCATCTCTCTTTCCAATTGTTTCCACCCCCTCCCTCCCCCTCTCCTCACACTGTTAGCTATCGCACAACACCAGGTTATAGTCCAACAGTTTTATTTGAAATCACAAGCTTTCGGAGCGCTGCTCCTTCGTCAGGTGAAGTGACCTGATCACCTGACGAAGGAGCAGCGCTCCGAAAGCTCGTGATTTCAAATAAAGCTGTTGGACTATAACCTGGTGTTGTGCGACTTCTCACTTTTATCCACCCCAGTCCAACACCGGCATCTCCGCATCACTGTTAGTTATGGTTCCACCAATCCCAACTCTCCCCTGGCACCAACACCTCTTTCAGGCCCTTAGCAACGCTGGTCACCGAGGCTGCCTTTACTGGCGAAGGGGAAGAATTTAAACAATTTTGTTCCACAAACTTGCCTCCGCCCCGACCCCCCAAACCCAGCCCATCCTCCTCCCACCCCACCACACTCTCCCCCCGCCCCCCCCTCTTCTCTGCTCCAAGGAGAACAATCCCAGCTTCTCCGGCCTCGCCACATAACTGAAGTCCCTCATCCCCGGTACCGTTCTGGTAAATCTCCTCCACGCTCTCTCCAAGGCCACTACAATTGAGCTCAGTGTTCCCGGGGCTTGGACGGCGGGGGGCGGGGGGGGGCGGGGGTGGGATGGGGAAATCAGTCGGGGTTCCCTGCTCCTGTGCACTATTCAGGAAGCCTCGATGGATGAGGACTGGTTTGGGGGAGGGGGGGGGGTGCGGTGGGTGTCAGCTGATGCCTTCCCTGGTCGAATAGCCATTCTAGACTGACTATCACACACGGAGAATGACCATTTGGGCAAGGTACAAGAGGGGCCTACTGGGTCACTTGGAACGGGAACCTTGCATGAGTCAACACCTTCAGGAGAGAAGGGGACTGGGCAAAGCTCTAGGTCTAGAACCAGGGGCCCACAGTCTCAGAATAAGGGGTCGTCCATTTAGGACTGAGATGAGGAGAAATTTCTTCACTCCGAGGGCGGTGAATCTTTGGAATTCTCTACCCCAGAGGGCTGTGGAGGCTCAGTCGTTGAGTATATTCAAGACAGAGATCGATAGATTTTTGGATACTAAGGGAATATGGGGATCGGGCGGGAAAGTGGAGTTGAGGTTGAAGATCAGCCACGATCTTATTAATGGCGGAGCAGGCTCGAGGGGCCGAGTGGCCGACTCCTGCTCCTATTTCTTATGTTCTTAAAAGGTGGTAACTGTGAGTGTCTGAGTATTAAATACAGACACAGAAAGATCCAAAAATGATGCATGTGATGAATGTTTACATGCCACTCGTTAAACTTGAGTATGTGCATGCTTAGAGAGGGTGTAGGTCGCAGAACTGCCTGTGAAATTCTTTGTGCATGAGACAACATAGATATCAAGATCTACTGTCTTTACCTGGAGGGGGTGAGGCCCAGAAATATTTGTGACTGTGCGTAAGTGAGAGAGAAATGGACAATGAGCCTTTGATCCCTATGCTTTCCTGCGAGCTGGACTCCAGCTCTGGAGATTGGACCGCTCCCCCCCGCCCCCCCGAGGATTGCCATTAGCAAATTCCACTGGGATGCAACTGGGAGTCGAAGCCAATCTAAGATTCTCTGGGAGAAATGTAACCGCTGGCGACAGCGCAAAATGGACAAGAACTGAACGGCCGCCCGTTAATGTAACTCTCCCGATTCTGCCCAGCCGTTGACTTCAATAGAAAAAGAACTTGCCTCTATATCGCGCCTTTCCCGACCTCAGGACGTCCCAAAGCGCTTTAAAGCCAATGAAGTACTTTTTAAAGTGCCGTCGCTGTTGTAATGTAGGGAAACACGGCGGACCATTTGCGCACAGCAAGCTCCCACAAACAGCAATGTGACAATGACCAGATAATGTTGGTTGAGGGATAAATATTGGCCCCGGGACACCCGGCGAGAAATTTCCCCTGCCCTTCTTTGAATAGTGCCGTGGGTCTTGGGCAGATGTCGGTTTAACGTCCCAGACTGAAAGACGGCACCTGCGACAGTGCAGCACTCCCTCAGTGCCGCACTGGGAGCGTCAGCCTAGATTATGTGCTCAAGTCTCTGGAGTGGGGCTTGAAGCCACAACCTTCTGACTCAGAGGCGAGATGTGTTAGCGCTGAGCCACGACCGACGCTGGAAAGAAAAATTGGGCCGGGACGGTTAATTCGATATCGCCCGTTTCACGCTACCGCCCAAACTCGAAACGCCCCCGTCTGAGCGAGCCACTGCCCTGGCTCCTCAAAGAATGTCGCAGCTAAGATTTCCACCGTTTGTTTCGCAACTGATTCCAATCCCCCCCAAACCCAAAAGGCCCGCACACACCAGGGGCGAAGCACCGGAGAAAGCCGCCACCGTCGCAAATTTTAAAAAAAAGTGTCAGAATAAAAGGTTCGATGGCGTTGGAAAAATTGGCCGAGGGAAAGCTGCCTGCTTTGTATTGCCAAGCTGGCAGAGCAGGCGGGGGTAGGCCCTGGAGGGTGGGACAGCATGTCAGAGATATTTACAGGGTGGGTCGGTCAGAATGGGAGGCAGGAGTCTGCACTGCCAACGACTTTCTTGATACAAATATTTCCATTGCACAATTATAATACTGGGATCTATTAATAGGTGAGATGTCAATCGTTTTCTGATTTAAAAAAAAAGTCTCCCGGTCAACAAGTATTTAGCGGGCGGTGAGCGCATCCGACTGATGGGTATCGGGGCTGATGAAAGAAAAAGAAAGACTTGCATTTATATAGCGCCTTTCACATCCTCAGGACGTTCCCAAAGCGCTTTACAGCCAATGAAGTACTTTTTGAAGTGCAGTCACTGTTGTAATGTGGGAAACGCAGCAGCCAATTTGCGCACAGCAAGCTCCCACAAACAGCAATGTGATAATGACCAGATCGTCCGTTTTTGTGATGTTGATTGAGGGAGAAATATTGGCCCCAGGACACCGGGGAGAACTCCCCTACCCTTTTTCGAAACAGTGCCCATGGGATCTTTTACATCCACCTGAGAGAGGCAGACGGGGGCCTCGGTTTAACGTCTCATCCGAAAGACGGCACCTCCGATAGTGCGGCGCTCCCTCAGCACTGCACTGGAGTGTCAGCCGAGATTTTTGTGCTCAAGTCTCTGGAGTGGGGACTGTGAACCCACGACCTTCTGATTCAGAGGTGAGAGAGTGCTGCCCACTGAGTCACAGCTGCAAAACTGAAGCCAGAACTATCTCCGTATCAGCCATGTCAGTGTCACCATCGATCCCTAATGTGAATCAGCCGTGGCTCAGTGGGTCGCGCTCTCGCCTCTGAGTCAGAAGGTCGTGGGTTCGTAGACCCACTCCAAAGTATATGAGTACAAAGTCTAGGTCGACACTCCCAGTGCGGTACTGAGGGAGTGCTGCAACATAGAAACATAGAAACATAGAAGATAGGAGCAGGAGTAGGCCATTCGGCCCCTCGAGCCTGCTCCGCCATTCGATGAGATCATGGCTGATCATCCAAACTCAGTACCCTGTACCTGCCTTCTCCCCATATCCCTTGATACCTTTAGCTTTAAGAAATATATCTAACTCATTCTTGAATATATTTAATGACTTGGCCTCAACTACCTTCTGTGGTAGAGAATTCTGTGGTAGAGCACTGTCGGAGGTGCCTTTTTCAGATGAGACGTTAAACCGAGGCCCCCGTCTGCTCTCTCAGGTGGATGTAAAAGATCCCATATCCCTACTTTGGAGAAGCGCAGAGGAGTTCTCCCTGGTTTTTATATTTTGTTTTGGTAACGCTCCTGTGAAGCGCCTTAGGACGTTTTACGACGTTAAAGGCGCTATATAAATGCAAGTTGTTGTTGTTGGTGTCCTGGCCAATATTTATCCCTCAACCAACATCCAATTAAACCCAGATGATCTGGCCGTTAACACGTTGCTGTTATGTGGGAGCTTGCTGTGCGCAAACTGGCTGCCGCGTTTCCCACATCGCAACAGCGACTCCATTTCAAAATTGGCTGTTAAAGCGCTTTGGGACGTCCTGAGGTCGTGAACGGTGCGATATGAACGCAAGCTCTTTCTCTCTTTCAGTCACATGGCACGTTGTCACTATTGCTGACATGGCGTAGGTCATGTGGCACCTTCAGTCTGCGATGTCACGGCAACGCTCGCCAATCTTCCCCCACTTTCCCGCTTCCATTAGTTACTCGCTCGCTCTGTAACATTAGCACAGAATCCATCGCTGTCCTATACCACACCTGCTACTCCCTGTCTAATATATACAAAGTCTAATATTTCCTATAATATGCAGTATCCATTCCTAAGTATCCATTATTTCTACATACATAAATAGATTCCAACCTGAAACCCACACCCAGGTATGAGTTATGCAAATCACTGAGTGAGTCACATTCCATTTCAAAGTGCATTGAAAAGCTCCAGATCATTTTTCTCAATGGAAAAACCCATTATAAAAGTGACAATATTTATTGCCATGATGTGGAGATACCGGTGTTGGACTGTGGTGGACAAATGTGAGAAGTCGCACAACACCAGGTTATAGTCCAACAGTTTTATTTGAAATCACTTCTTCACCTGACGAAGGAGCAGCGCTCCGAAAGCTTGTGATTTCAAATAAAACTGTTGGACTATAACCTGGTGTTGTGCGACTTCTCAATATTTATTGCAGTATATAAGACCATAAGAACATAAGATGTAGGAGCAGGAGTCGCCCATTTGGCCCCTCGAGCCTGCTCCGCCATTCAATAAGATCATGGCCGATCTGATCTTGGCCTCAACTCCACTTTCCTGCCCGCTCCCCATAACCCTTGACTCCCTTACCGTTCAAAAATCTGTCAATCTCCGCCTTGAATATATTCAATGACTCAGCCTCCACAGCTCTCTGGGGTAGAGAATTCCAAAGATTCACGACCCTCTGAGAAAAGAAATTCCTCCTCATCTCCGTTTTAAATGGGCGATCCCTTATTCTGAAACTATGCCCCCTAGTTCTAGATTCCCCCACGAGGGGAAACATCCTCCCTGCATCTACCCTGTCGAGCCCCCTCAGAATCTTATATGTTTCAATAGGATCACCTCTCATTCTTCTAAACTCCAATGAGTATAGGCCCAACCTGCTCAACCTTTCCTCATAAGACAACCCCGTCATCTCAGGAATCAACCTCGTGAACCTTCTCTGAACTGCCTCCAATGCAAGTATATCCCTACTTAAATAAGGAGACCAAAACTGGTGTGGTCTCACCAACGCCCTGTACAGTTGTACCGGTTATGCCAGTGGGGGCATCCCGTCTGAAAGATGCCACCTCTGGCAGTGCGTCCCTCCCAGACGTGTCTGCCACAATAGGGTGGCCAGTGCCCCAAGAACTGTTCTCCAGCGAGAGTCAGCATCGTCAGGAGAGGTGGAGGGGGAGGAATTGTAATTGAGTGAGAGATTGAGCATCTGATCTACAGATTCATTCCAAGGGACGGGGGGGGGGGCCTGAATTATCAGACTTGACTGAGAGCTCCAGTCCTCGGCTCAGTGGGTAGCACTCACGCCTTTGAGTCAGAAGGTCGTGGGTTTATAGCCCCACTCCAGAGACTTGAGCAGATAATCTAAGGCAGACCCTCCCGGTGCCGTACTGAGGGAATGCCGCACTGTCGGAGGTGCCATCTCTCGGATGAGACGTTAAACCGAGGCCCCATCTGCTCTCTCAGGTGGACGTAAGAGATCCCACGGCCACTAGTTCGAAGAAGAGCAGGGGGAGTTCTCCCCCGGTGTCCTGGGCCAATATTTATCCCTCAACCAAACAGATTATCTGGTCATTTATCACATTGCTGTTGGTGGGAGCTTGCTGTGTGCAAATTGGCTGCCACGTTTCGTACATTACGGCAACACGGTGGCATAGTGGTTAGCACTGGTGCCTCACAGCGCCAGGGACCCGGGTTCGAATCTGACCTCGGGTGACTGTCTGTGTGGAGTTTGCACATTCTCCCCGTGTCTGCGTGGGTTTCCTCCGGGTGCTCCGGTTTCCTCCCACAGTCCAAAAATGTGCGGGTTAGGTTGATTTGGCTATGATAAATTGACCCTTAGTGTTAGGGGGGATTAAATATGTGGGGTTATGGGGATAGGATGGGATATGTTAGGGGGAATTAAATACGTGGGGTTACGGGGCTAAGGTGGGATATGTGTATTGTGGGGATTAAAGCAGGGATAGGGTACTGGATTTGGATGATCAGCCATGATCGTATTGAATGGTGGAGCAGGCTCGACGGGCCGAATGGCCTACTCCTGCTCCTAGATTCTATGTTTCTATGTTTCTATTACAACAGTGACCACACTTCAAAAAAGCTTTGAAGCGCTTTGGGACATCCTGTGGCCGTGAAAGGAGCTTTGTAAATGCAAGTCTTTCTTTCTCGGGCACAGACACTAATCAATAGGAGCCTCCGATGCTCTGAGTTGGATGTCTAACTGCTGGCTGCCTAACTGATTGAGCTGTAGCACGACATCGGGTCAATAACTTATGGACCTTCTCTACTTAAAAGCAAGCAATTTAGAAATGATTTCTCCTTCTGGTTCAGCCCTGTGATCAGTCAGCACTGGTGGAGAGGGCATTTATTGATGGGAATTAATCCTGATTTAAACATATTTAATTTTCTTAGTAAATCGTAGTTCAGAAGCAATGGAACTGGAGGCTGGCTGGATCTGTCACCATGTGAATCTGTGGCAACGCATTCTCGTATAATGGTTACTATTCATTATTGTCCTGTCTTCTGGACCGCTTTATACTACCTTCTGTTATTCGTTATATACTAGCTGATCTCCTGCGGCATTGCTCAGGGTAAGTCAGATGGAGCATTATACCATGCCGTGTGCAGTGTATTATTCTGCTGGTAAGTATGTTCCAATGACAACCACAAGACCAAATTACTGATGGAGGCTGACTCCTCCTCCGTAGATCTCGCGGTCAATTAGAGGTTAATTGTTTCTCTGTGGGTTGGCGGCTGCTCGTAAATCCGTGCTTCTCCCCAAAGACAGGACGACCGATTGCAATTGATTTTACAATTTTAAAATTGTTTTACATCTATAACACCTGATAGGCTCAGAGTGTGATGGACTGAAAATCTGTGTGTGTGTGTGGTGTGTGTACGTAGATTTCCCTTGGCACAGAGGAGGCGCTGTTATATAAGAGCAGCACAATTGTGGACCATGTAACATTCAAAGTATTATTCTGCTGCTAAGGTGTATCGGTGTGTCCCAATATGGCTGCAGGAGCTAATTGTTCTATACTCTTGAAATGAATGCTCAGGTCAGATATGTTATGGAAGTTACCCACAGTTTAATTGTTTGGTCAGGGACCTTTAAGTCCTGATTTTAACTGTGGGTGGGAAATGGGTGGCCGGGTCGTAGCAAATGCCCCCTGACGATGCCAGTGTGAGACCCGGGCAGATTTAACTCCCGGGCCTGATTTTGCCTGTCCTCCGGTCGCTTTCCGGCCCACAGGAGTGCCTTGTTGGGCAGCAGGAGGTCGCAGCCAAGGACCAGCAGGAATGGCCCACAGCAGTCAGGGAAACGGGGGTGATCGGGGGAGGGGAGAGGAAGCCCAGGGTTCCCCTATGATATCTGTATCTGTGTTCCTGTGTGATATCTGTATCTGTGTTCCTGTGTGATATCTGTATCTGTGTTCCTGTCTGATATCTGTATCTGTGTTCTTGTCTGATACCTGTATCTGTGTTCCTGTCTGATATCTGTATCTGTGTTCCTGTCTGATATCTATATCTGTGTTCCTGTCTGATATCTGTATCTGTGTTCCTGTCTGATACCTGTATCTGTGTTCCTGTGTGAAAACTGTATCTGTGTTCCTGTCTGATATCTGTATCTGTGTTCCTGTATGAAAACTGTATCTGTGTTCCTGTCTGATATCTGTATCTGTGCTCCTGTCTGATATCTGTATCTGTGTTCCTGTCTGATATCTGTATCTGTGTTCCTGTCTGATATCTGTATTAGTGTTCCTGTCTGATATCTGTATCTGTGTTCCTGTCTGATATCTGTATCTGTGTTCCTGTCTGATACCTGCATCTGTGTTCCTGTCTGATATCTGTATCTGTGCTCCTGTCTGATATCTGTATCTGGGTTCCTGTCTGATATCTGTATCTGTGTTCCTGTCTGATATCTGTATCTGTGTTCCTGTCTGATATCTGTATCTGTGTTCCTGTCTGAAATCTGTATCTGTGTTCCTGTCTGATATCTGTATCTCTGTTCCTGTGTGAAAACTGTATCTGTGTTCCTGTCTGATATCTGTATCTGTGTTCCTGTATGAAAACTGTATCTGTGTTCCTGTCTGATATCTGTATCTGTGTTTCTGTCTGATATCTGTATCTGTGTTCCTGTGTGAAAACTGTATCTGTGTTCCTGTCTGATATCTGTATCTGTGTTCCTGTATGAAAACTGTATCTGTGTTCCTGTCTGAAATCTGTATCTGTGCTCCTGTCTGATATCTGTATCTGTGTTCCTGTCTGATATCTGTATCTGTGTTCCTGTCTGATATCTGTATCTGTGTTCCTGTCTGATATCTGTATCTGGGTTCCTGTCTGATATCTGTATCTGTGTTTCTGTCTGATATCTGTATCTGTGTTCCTGTCTGATTTCTGTATCTCTGTTCCTGTCTGATATCTGTATCTGTGTTCCTGTCTGATATCTGTATCTGTGTTCCTGTCTGATATCTGTATCTGTGTTCCTGTCTGATATCTGTATCTGTGTTCCTGTCTGATATCTGTATCTGTGTTCCTGTCTGATACCTGTATCTGTGTTCCTGTCTGATATCTGTATCTGTGTTCCTGTCTGATATCTGTATCTGTGTTCCTGTCTGATATCTGTATCTGTGTTCTTGTCTGATACCTGTATCTGTGTTCCTGTCTGATATCTGTATCTGTGTTCCTGTCTGATATCTGTATCTGCGTTCCTGTCTGATATCTGTATCTGTGTTCCTGTCTGATATCTGTATCTGTCTTCTTGTCTGATACCTGTATCTGTGTTCCTGTCTGATATCTGTATCTGTGTTCCTGTCCGATATCTGTATATGTGTTCCTGTCTGATATCTGTATCTGTGTTCCTGTCCGATATCTGTATATGTGTTCCTGTCTGATACCTGTATCTGTGTTCCTGTCTGATATCTGTATCTGTGTTCTTGTCTGATACCTGTATCTGTGTTCCTGTCTGATATCTGTATCTGTGTTCCTGTCTGATATCTGTATCTGTGTTCCTGTCTGATATCTGTATCTGTGTTCCTGTCTGATATCTGTATCTGTGTTCTTGTCTGATACCTGTATCTGTGTTCGTCTGATATCTGTATCTGTGTTCCTGTCTGATATCTGTATCTGTGTTCCTGTCTGATACCTGTATCTGTGTTTCTGTCTGATACCTGTATCTGTGTTCCTGTCTGATATCTGTATCTGTGTTCCTGTCTGATATCTGTATCTGTGTTCTTGTCTGATACCTGTATCTGTGTTCGTCTGATATCTGTATCTGTGTTCCTGTCTGATATCTGTATCTGTGTTCCTGTCTGATATCTGTATCTGTGTTCCTGTCTGATATCTGTATCTGTGTTCCTGTCTGATATCTGTATCTGTGTTCCTGTCTGATATCTGTATCTGTGTTCCTGTCTGATATCTGTATCTGTGTTCTTGTCTGATACCTGTATCTGTGTTCCTGTCTGATATCTGTATCTGTGTTCCTGTCTGATACCTGTATCTGTGTTCCTGTCTGATACCTGTATCTGTGTTCTTGTCTGATATCTGTATCTGTGTTCCTGTCTGATATCTGTATCTATCTGCCAGTCTGATATCTATCTGTGTTCCTGTATGATACCTGTATCTGAACTGATCCAGACAGGGAATGGTAACCCATCCTCATCAGGGTGCCAGAGAAGCTCCTTAATAGGACTGACCAACAAAGAGGGGTGAAGAGATCTAGAGGTGGAGCTCAAGGAGTCAGTTAATGGGTTTAATGGCCAGTAAATGGTCTTTACAATGTTGGAAAGAGATGAAAAGTGCCCCATCGTGCTCAAGATCAATTCAGTCTGATTGTGGAAAAGTTTTAGAAAGGCATAAACAGTTGTGAAATAGGAGGAATCCTGACCTTTATAACTTCACAATACAGACACTCCCTAACCCACCAGGAGCCATAAGAATAAGATAGTCGCTAATCAATCCAACGAGGAACTCAGGAGGAACTCCTTCACCCAGAGAGTGGTGGGAACGTGGAACTCGCTAGCACAGGGAGTGGTTGAGGCGAATAGCACAGATGCATTTAAGCAGAAGTTAGCTAAGCACATGAGGAAGAAAGGAATAGAAGGATATGCTGATAGGATGAGCTGGAGAAGGGTGGAAGGAGGCTGGTGTGGAGCATAAACACCGGCGCAGACTGATTGGGCTGATTGGCCTTGTTTCTGTGCCTTCAGCCGCCTGGGCCCTGAGCTCTGGAAATCCCTCCCTAAACCTCTCCGCCTCTCTCTCCTCCTTTAAGACGCTCCTTAAAACCTACCTCTTTGACCAATCTGCCCTAATATCCTCTTAGGTGGCTCGGTGTCAAATTTTGCTTGATAAACACTGCTGTGAAGCACCTTGGGATGTTTTACTAAAATAAAGGCGCTATTAATGCATGTGGTTGTGCACACTGTGTAATTCCCTATGTAGATGCAGTGAAGCAGCATTCATAGGGAAAAGTATCTCATGCTCCACACAAACGAGACTTAACTCAGTAATTTTTTAATTTTTTCTTATGTAGGCCGGTTTGCTCTCTAGATGTTCCCGAAAGGCAGGCATTTCATCAACTTTTACAGCCTGTCAGCTGGCTGTTTATAATAACACTGTAATTACGAACACCCCCAGCTAGCCCATATCAAAGTGTGAAATTAGCCCTCTGATGCTCTGCAGTGGGAAGTAAGCAAGTTGGAGAATCTCAATTTAAAGGATATTCATGTGGGCTGGAAATTCGGCTCCTTTGCGCCTGCTGTTAGTGCCTCCGGGGGGAGCTAACGGGGCGCAAAGGGCTTATCACCCGGGGGGGTGGGGGGGCGAATAAAAAGCGGCTCCCGAGAAATTCGGCGGGGGCGTTGCTGAGGCGCTACCCGATAGCGCCGCGCCCCCGCCGGTAGCGCCGCCACCCCCCCTGGCGGTGACATCATCACCGTGCGCCGCGACCCCTTAGCGCCCCACGGCAGAAATTCGGCTGCGCCCCCGTGAGGCTGCCGCGGGCGGTATTTAAAGGGGCGGTGCGGCCGTGACCCGCGCCGCCCTGGTGTCCCTGCGGAGTGCGCAGCGGCCCGCAACCTTTAACTGAAGGGGGTGGGGGGGGGGGGGCGGTGGTTGAAACGCGGCAGCGCTCCGACATCGCCTCGGAGAGCACCCCGAGATTGCGCTCCACTTTCTGTGCGGGGCGGTAAGCTGGATTTAGCGGCCGGGACGGAACTTCCGCGCCTGGCGCTAATTGTCCGGCCTTAACTCGGTCACCGCCCCCGGACGGGGCCTAACCGAATTCCACGCCCATGAAATGAAAATGGAGCCACAGCAGGAACCGAACGCCTTTTCGTAGTCGGGGCTCCAGTTTCTCTGTTGCTGGGGAGACGCGCTCGTGTGCTGCTGGTGTCCGATTGGTGCAACGCTTAGAATTTGGTCTTCAGGTCTTACACTTCAATCACTACAGCCTTAGATCAACAAAGAGCGCGCGCTCCCTATTCTCTCCCCCACCTCCCCAACCCCCGCCCATTCCTCTCCCTTGTCCTTTCCGCCCCCCCACAGGCGCATGAACGGAGAGATTCCGACCACATATCCGCGCCATCACTAAGACCGCCTAGTTCCACCTCCGTAACATCGCCGACTCCGTCTCTGCCTCAGCTCATCCGCTGCTGAAACCCTCATCCATGCCTTTGTTACCTCTAGACTTGACTAATCCAACCCACTTCCCACATTCCACCCTACGTAAACTTGAGGTCATCCAAAACTCGGCTGCCCCGTGTCCTAACTCGCACCAAGTCCCGTTCACCCATCACCCCTGTGCTCGCTGACCTACATTGGCTCCCAGTTAAGAAACGCCTCGATTTTAAATTCTCATCCTTGTTTTCAAATCCCTCCATGGCCTCGCCCCTCCCTATCTCTGTAACCTCCTCCAGCCCCACAACCGCCCCCCCGAGATATCTGCGCTCCTCTAATTCTGGCCTCTTGAGCATCCCTGATTTTAATCGCTCCACCATTGGCGGCCATGCCTTCTGTTGCCTGGGTCCTAAGCTCTGGAATTCCCTCCCTAAACCTCTCCGCCTCTCTACCTCTCCAACTTTAAGAAGCTGATTAAAACCTACCTCTTTGACCAAGCTTTTGGTCCTCTGTCCCAATATCTCCTTATGTGGCTCAGTGTCAAATTTTGTTTGATAATCGCTCCTGTGAAGTGCCTTGGGACGTTTTACTACGTTAAAGATGCTATATAAATACAAGCTGTTGTTGTTGATAATTGGAAATTGTTCTGCCTCCTCCTCGGTGGGTTGGTGGACAAGGAGTGCCACCTGCTACTGAGCCACACTGGCCAGGACAGTCCCAGGGTTTTTGATTCCTGCTCCGCACTGACTCAGCGAAGGTTTTCTTTTTAACAATCTGTCGACAGATAAACATTAATTCTTTCAAAGGTGCACGGGCAAAGATAAGCCCCTCAATGCGCAGCGAGAGTCCAACGTAAAAAGCCGAGAGAGAAAGACTTGCCTCGATATAGCGCCTTTCACCACCTCAGGACGTCCCAAAGCACTTTACCGCCAATGAAGTACTGTTTGAAGTGCAGGTCACTGTTGTAATGTGGGGAACTGCGGCAGCCAATTTGCGCACAGCAAGCTCCCACAAACAGCAATGAGATAATGCCCAGATAATCTGTTTTTAGTGATGTTGATTGAGGGATAAATATTGGCCCCAGGGAGAACTCTTCTTCGAAATAGTGGCCGTGAGATCTTTCACACCCACCCGAGAGAGCAGACGGGGCCTTGGTTTAACATCTCATCTGAAAGACGGCACCTCCGACAGTGCGGCGCTCCCTCAGCACTGCACGGGGAGCGTCAGCCTAGATTTTTGTGCTCAAGTCTCTGGAGTGGGACTCGAACCCACAACCTTCTGACCCAGAGGGAGTGTGCTACCCACTGAGCCACGGCTGACATAAGGAAAGGTGTCTTGAATGTTAATGGGCAGCATGCAGTAAGAAACACAGTTGTGTCTCTTCCATCCCAATTGAACATTTGTAACATCATCACTGTATTAACTCTGCTGCAGTCAGTGACAAACTTAATTGATGCCGTGTTTATCCTGCAGCTTCCAAACTAGGACAGAGCACAGTACAACCAACTTAGCTGGTGTAGTCAAAGCTTTAATAGCACTGCATGCTGCTCATTAACCTTCAAGTCACCTTTTTCTTTTTAATTAGCTTGGAATCACAGAATCTGACCGCACAGAAGGAGGCCATTCGGCCCATCGTGCCTGTGCCGGCTCTTTGAAAGAGCTCTCCAATTAGTCGCACTCCCCGCTGCTCTTGCCCCACAGCCCTGCAATTTTCAAGTATTTATCCAATTCCTTTTTATGAAAGTTATGTTTGAATCTGCTTCCAACAACCTTTTCAGGGAGCGCGTTCCAGATCACAACAACTCGCTGAGTAAAAAAAAAAAAATCTCCTCATCTCCCGCTCTGTTTTTTTTTTACCAGTTATCTTAAATCTGTGACCTCAGGTTAATGACCCTTCTGACAATGGCAGATTGCAACAACTTTTTTGATCATGTTGAGATTCAGTGATGTCGGTTGAGGGATAAATATTGGGCCCAGGACACCGTGGGGAGAACTCCCCCTGCTCTTCTTCGAAATAGTGACCGTGGGGTCTTTTACATCCCCTTGGGAGGGCAGACGGGGGCCCTCGGTTTAACGTCTCAGCTGAAAGACGGCACCTCCGACAGTGCGGCACTCCCTCAGCACTGCACTGGGAGTGTCAGCCTTGATTTTGTGCTCAAGTCTCTGAAGTAGGGCTTGAGCCCACGACCTTCTGACTCAGAGATGAGCGCGCTGTGAGCTGTGGCTGACACCTGTTAACGAGATTGGTAAATCCCACAAGGGTGTTCCTGAGGTGATTGCCTCACATTCTTGTCCGTCTTTCTGCTCGCACCCTTTTTACTTACCTCAGAAACTTGGGCCTCTTTCCATCCTTCAAGCTGCCCTTCCCCCTCTGACCTTCAGGATTATCGTCACCGGATTTGCCACTTCTCGAACGATCTCATCCTCTCGCACTCTTTTCGACCTTGGTGCTGTCCTGCACCGTTGGCCTTTGACCCTTCCACTTAGTTGCTCAAAAGATGGCAGCCAGACACCCCGAGGCCTCTGAAAATGGTGCCGATGAGGCAGCCATTGGGAGGTGAACAAGAGGAACCGGGGAGTGGGGGATGGGGGAAGCAGCGGTTCGCTACCGGACCTTCCCCTGCATCGGTAAGCAGAGGTCAAAGATGTTAAATAATTGGCAAAAGAACCAGCGGGGAAATGAGGAGAAATTTCTTCACACAGGGGATTGTTATCATCTGGAATGCACGACCTGAAAGGCTGGTAGAATCAGATTCCATAGGAACTAAAAAATTTGGGCGTCGCTGGCGAGGCCAGCATTTATTGCCCATCTCGAGTTGCCCCTTGAGAAGGTGGTGGTGAGCCGCCTTCTTGAACCGCTGCAGTCCATGTGGTGAAGGTGCTCCCACAGTGCTGTTAGGGAGGGAGTTCCAGGATTTTGACCCAGCAACGATGAAGGAACGGCCGATATATTTCCAAGTCAGGATGGTGTGTGACTTGGAGGGGAACTTGGAGGTGGTGGCGTTCCCATGCGCCTGCTGCCCCTTCTCCTTCTAGGTAGCGGAGGTCGCCGGTTTGGGAGGTGCTGCCGAAGAAGACTTGGCGAGTTGCTGCAGTGCATCTTGTAGATGGTACACACTGCAGCCCCGGTGCGCCGGTGGTGGAGGGAGTGAATGTTTAAGGTGATGGATGGGGTGCCAATCAAGCGGGCTGCTTTGTCCTGGATGGTGTCGACGTGTATTTGAAGAGGATAAATTTTCAGAGTTATGGGGGTGCAAAAGCTGGGGAGTGGGACTAATTGAAGAGCTCTTTCAAAGAGCCGGCACAGGAATGATGGGCCAAATGGCCTCCTTCTGTGCTGTAAGATTCTATCCCTGGGTCGGGGGGGGGGAATGGCCGACACTTCCCACAAAAACTTTCATGGTGTAGTTAGCATAACTTTGCCTCATTGAATTGAATCAACAGAGTCTTTGAGTCGCGGAGGGTGGTCGTTGCTAATGTTCCAGGGTTTGGAGAGCAGATCGCCTTCCAGCTCAATGCAGCGAGGTCATTGCCTCGCCAATCCAGCTCTACTTGCAGACACAATGAGGAAATTCGCCCCTCTGGCTCAGTGATAGTGGTAGCGCCCGGTGTCGGCCTGAGTCACCGAGACCAGCAAGGCCGCAGGCTTGAGGCCTGTTCTGTGCTCGGTCAGCTGATCTCAGCTCGGGGCGCCAGCCCTCCAGGATTGGCCTGGAGTCTCCAGGAATCAAAGATTAATCTCCAGCACACAGCTGCGAGCAAAAACCCGGGAGAGAAAAATCATCGGCGTCTAATAAAATGTGCGACTTTTTCATTTTCTTTGAACACTTCTGTTGGTGAGTCATAAAAATATTGGCGGGAGGGGGGGCGGGATTAAAGGCTCTTTGACTAAGAGTCAAGAATCATCCAATAACGAAGAGTCTGTTCGCATTCCGATTGGGTTGGGAAGGCGGGGCTCCGCGAGGATGGACATGCCGGGCGACCAATGGCGGGAGGGTGGGGGTGGGGCCTGTTGGAGACAAGTGGTCATGTGATGAAACCTCCAGGATTAGGACCAGCCAGAGTTGGCGACCCGAATCTCAGCTGATATGGCAGTGGAGAAAAGTGACCTGAGGGCCCCTGGAAACAGGGGGGAAAATGCATCTGGATTTCCTGCATCTGATCAGCGACCCCCCCCTCCTCCCGCTGGAAAGTCCATTGGGCAAAGACAGGATCGGACTTTGGCTGAGATTTCCCTCAGGCATGTATAAAGAAAGAAAGACTTGCATTTCTATAGCGCCTTTCACAACCTCAGGACGTCCCAAAGCGCTTTACAGCCAATGAAGTACTTTTGAAATTCAGTCACTGTTGTAATGTAGGAAACGCGGCAGCCAATTTGTGCACAGCAAGCTCCCACAAACAGCAACGAGATAATGACCGGATAATCTGTTTTTTGCGATGTTGATTGAGGGATGAATATTGGCCCCAGGACACTGGGGAGAACTCCCCCGCTGCTCTTCTTCGAAATAGCACCCGTGGGATTTTTTACCTCCACCTGAGAGAACAGACGGGGCCTCGGTTTAACGTCGCATCCGAGAGACGGCACCTCCGGCAGTGCGGCACTCCCTCAGCACTGCACTGGGAGTGTCAGCCTAGATTTTTGTGCTCAAGTCTCACGGAGTGGGGACTTTGAACCCACAACCTTCTGACTCAGAGGCGAGAGCGCTACCCACTGAGCCACGGCTGACAATAGCCTGCCCCCAGTCAATGTCTAGACACAGGCATGAAGAATGGCCACTTGGATGAGGCCTGCCACTGTCCGCGGAGCCTAACCCAGCAGGACAACGGAGGAGAAATAGTAAAGAAATGATAATTATGATGTAAGACACATTGGAGATGATTGCTCTGTGCACTAACTGTAGTAGGTATATAGTTCTAATTAACAATTTTGTTATCCTTGGTACGGAGAGGAAACATTCTCTTATTACCATAGTGACAACAGTCACATGAGTTGCAGGTGATGGTTAACATTTGGCAATCCACTGCAGTACCACTGAGAGTCCTCAGGTGGCACTGCTGAGCTTGTAGACATGGTACTGGCGCCCTAGTTAAACATAAATTGAATCCAGACAGCCGGATGATCGCCATTCACTGCTTCATTGACCCAGTTACTTTGTAACTGTTGTATTTTCATCCAAAAAAAATCAGTAAGGCCGGGGTGGGGGGGGCTCGGTGGCACAGTGGGTGAAGACAAGTTGAGTGAGTGGGCAAATACATGGCAGATGCAGTAAAACGTGGATAAATGTGAAGTTATCCACTTCGGTAGGAAAAACAGAAAGGCAGAGTATTATTTAAATGGTGATAGATTGGGAAATGTTGATGTACAAAGGGACCTGGGTGTCCTTGTACGCCAGTCACTGAAAGCAAACATGCAGGTGCAGCAAGTAAATGGTATGTTGGCCTTCATTGCAAGAGGATTTGAGTACAGGAGCAAGGATGTCTTACTACAGTTGTACAGGGCCTTGGTGAAACCACACCTGGAGTACTGTGTGCAGTTTTGGACTCCTTACCTAAGAAAGGATATACTTGCCATAGAGGGAGTGCAGCGAAGGTTCACCAGACTGATTCCTGGGATGGCAGGATTGTCGTATGAGGAGAGATTGGGTCGACTAGGCCTGTATTCACTCGAGTTTAGAAGAATGAGAGGGGATCTCGTGGAAACGTATAAAATTCTGACAGGGCTAGACAGACTGGATGCAGGGAGGATGTTTCCCCTGGCTGGGGGGGTCTAGAACGAGGGGTCACAGTCTCAGGATATGGGGTAGGACATTTAGGACTGAGATGAGGAGAAATTTCTTCACTCAGAGGGTGGTGAACCTGTGGAATTCTCTACCACAGAAGGCTGTGGAGGCCAAGTCACTGAATATATTTAAGAAGGAGATAGATAGATTTCTAGACACAAAAGGCATCAAGGGGTATGGGGAGAGAGTGGGAATATGGTATTGAGATAGAGGATCAGCCCTGATCATATTGAATGGCGGAGCAGGCTCGAAGGGCCGAATGGCCTACTCCTGCTCCTATTTCTCTATGTTTCTATGACCTGGCCTTTCACCAGGTTTTAGCCAACACTGTGGCAACTCTATCTCCCGCACATCTGCCCTCACCCCTGCCCCTCCCTCCCGGAACCACGATAGGGTTCCCCTTGTCCTCACCTTTCACCCCACCAGCCTCCACATTCAACGGATCATCCTCCGCCATTTCCGCCACCTCCAGCGTGATCCCACCACCAAACACATCTTCCCCTCACCTCCCCTTTCAGCATTCCGTAGGGACCGCTCCCTCCGCGACACCCTAGTCCACTCCTCTACCACCCCCAGCACCCCTTCCCCTTCGCCCGGCACCTTCCCGTGCACGCGCAGGAGATGCAACACATGCCCTTATACCTCCCCTCTTCCCACTGTCCAGGGCCCCAAACACCCCTTCCAGGTGAAACAGCGATTTACTTGTACTTCCTGCAATTTAGTATACTGTATTCGCTGCTCACGATGTGGACTCCTCTACATTGGGGAGACCAAACGCAGATTGGGTGACCGCTTTGCGGAACACCTCCGTTCAGTCCGTAAGGGGGACCCCGAGCTCCCGGTGGCCTGTCACTTTAATTCACCGCTTCACTCCCACTCTGACCTCACCGTCCTCGGCCTATTACACTGTTCCACGGAAGCTCAGCGTAAGCTTGAGGAACAGCACCTCATCTTTCGTTTAGGCACGCTACAGCCCTCTGGACTCAATATCGAGTTCAACAATTTTAGATCATAACCTCAGCTCCAATCACATTTATATTTTATTTTATCCACCCTTTTATTTGTCCCCCCCCACCTTTTTTTTTTCCTCCTAGAAGCTGGCAGCTGTCCTTCATTCTGCCAGTGGATTTCACACTTCATTCAGCCTTAATCTGTCACATGAGCCACAGAAGGGGATATTAGGACAGGTGAAAGAGGTAGCGTTTAAGGAGCGTCTTAACGGAGGAGAGAGAGGCGGAGAGGGAATTCCAGAGCTTAGGGCCCAGGCAGCTGAAGGCGCGGACGCCAATGGTGGAGCGATTAAAACCGGGGCATGCTCAAGAGGCCAGAATTGGAGGTGCGCAGAGATCTCGGAGGGTTGTGGGGCTGGAGGAGATTACTGAGATGGGGGAGGGGAGGGGGGGGGGGGAGCGAGGGCCATGGAGGGATTTCTGAAAACAAGGATGAGAATGTTAAAACTGAGGCGTTGCCAGACCGGGAGGCAATGTAGGTCAGCGAGCACAGGGGGTGATGGGTGAACGGGACTATAGGTGAGGAAGGCCAATTGTCTCATCAAACGGGATTTGGCGCGAGTTCGGGTACGGGCGGAAGAGTTTTGGATGAGCGCAAGTAAAGGAAGAACAGGAAGTAAGGTTTGTGGACAGGAAGTGGAGGCCCGAAGCAAGACTTTTAACAACAAAAAGACAGCGCTTGAGAACAAATGCGATTCTTTCCCTTTATTGAATTATTAAAAAGAAATCACTTGTTTCAGATGGGAGAAACTAAAAATAAACGCAATAAGGCAGCCTCCCTCACAGATGTAGAAATCATTAAGCCCTAACCTTGTTAAAATTTTAAACAGTACTAAATTACAGCCCTTTCCAACTCTACTTGGTGCCTTGATTCTGAAGTTAGATCTAATTTGCTCTGTTTGAAATCTTGGCTCTTCAACAGTTTAGCTGGCTCGCCATCATCCTCTTCGAAGTATCTAAAGCCACAGCCCGTGAGTCCAATTTTAGTAGGAAATATAAACGGATCGAGGTGGTTTATTCTGGTGCGTCTGCCTCTCCCTTCCTGTGCTGGGACAGGGCGCGATGCTGATGTAATTTAGGGAGGCGGTGGGGGGGGGGCGGGGGCAGTGTCCAAATGGCTACAACAACAACTTGCATTTCTATAGCACCTTTAACGTAGTGAAAGCGTCCCAAGGTGCTTCACATGAGCGATTATCGAACAAAATTTGACACCGAGCCACAAAACAAGACTTGCCTTTATACAGTGCCTTTCACCACCTCAGGACGTCCCAAAACGCTTTACAGCCAATGAAGTACTTTTTGAGGTGTGGTCACTGTTGTAATGTGGGAAACGCAGCAGCCAATTTGCGCACAGCAAGCTCCCACAAACAGCAATGTGATAATGACCAGATCATCTGTTTTTGTTGTGTTGGTTGAGGGATAAATGTTGGCCCCAGGACACCGGGGATAACTCCCTGCTCTTCTTCGAAATAGTGCCATGGGATCTTTTACGTCCACCTGAGAGAACAGACGGGGCCTCGGTTTAACGTCTCATCCGAAAGACGGCTCCTCCGACAGTGCAGCACTCCCTCAGCACTCGCACTGGGAGCGTCAGCCTAGATTTTTGTGCTCAAGTCTCTGGAGTGGGACTCAAACCCACAACCTTCTGACTCAGAAAAAGGATATTATTAGGACAGGTGACCAAAAGCTTGATCAAAGAGGTAGGTTTTAAGGAGCGTCTTAAAGGAGGAGAGAGAGGTAGAGAGGCGAAGAGCTGGAGAGGTTTAGGGGGAGAATTCCAGCGCTTAGGGCCTAGACGGCTGAAGGCACGGCCACCAATGTTGGAGCGATGAAAATCGGGGATGCGCAAGAGGCCAGAATCGGAGGAGCGCGGAGATCTCGGAGGGTTGTGGGGCCGGAGGAGGTTACAGCGATAGAGAGGGGCGAGGGCCATGGAGGGATTGGAAAACAAGGATGAGAATTTTATAACTGAGGCCCTGGGACTGGGCCCTACGCTTAGTGCAACTTCATTTTGGGTGCAGTAATATCTGAAACCCCTCGTCCCACAATAAACCGAGGAGCCTCTCCCTCCCATGTCAACCAACGATCCCGTTAAGTCGCGCGGCCGCGCAGCGGTCTAGAAGTTCCACGTCGGCTGCTCGCTGACCTTTCAATACGAGAAACTACACATGCGTGGAAATCTGAATGGGCTGCGCAGGAACCTCCAAAAGATTAGAGGGAACATTGATGTCAAGCCTATTTATTTTTCTGATTGTCCCCCTCTCCCCTCCATGAAAAGGCCCATTTCAGTGGAGTATTGTGTACTTGCCATAGAGGGAGTGCAACGAAGGTTCACGAGATTGGTTCCTGGGATGGCGGGACTGTCGTATGAGAAGAGATTGAGTAAACTAGGCCTGTATTCTCTTGAATTCAGAAGAATGAGAGGGGATCTCATTGAAGCATACAAAATTATTACAGGGCTTGATAGGGTGGATGCTGGGAGAATGTTTCCCTTGGCTGGGGAGTCTAGAACCAGGGGCCACAGCCTCAGGATAAAGGGTAGGCCATTCAGGACTGAGATGAGAAGAAATTTCTTCACACAGAGGGTGGTGAATCTTTGGAATTCTCTACCCCAGAGGGTTGTGGAGGCTCAGTCATTGGGTATATTCAAAACAGAAGTCGATAGATTTCCGACTCGTAAGGGCATCAAGGGATATGGCGATAGGGCCGGTGAATGGAGTTGAGGTAGAGGATCCGCCATGATCTCATTGAATGGTGGAGCAGGCTCGAAGGGCCGAATGGCCGACTCCTGCTCCTATTTCTTATGTTCTTATGTTTATTTTAGATGTATATATAAAAAAAAAGAGACTTGCATCTGTGTACGACACCTCGTCATATCTCAAAGAGTGCTTATGAAGGGGTGCGATAGGATAGAGGTAGAGAAAATGTTTCTGCTTGTGGGTGAGAGCAAAACTAGAGGCCATGAATATAAGATAGTCACTAATAAAGCCAATAATTGAATTTGTTAACCAGATAGGGGTTAGAATGTGGAACTTGCTACCTCGCGGAGTAGTTGAGGTGAAGGGGTGGCTAGATAAGCATAGTTGGGAGACGGGAATAGTTTATGCTGATAGGGTGAGATGAAGAGGGGTGGGAGGAGGCTCGTGTGGAGCAGAAACGCCGGCACGGACCACTTGGGCCGAATGGGCCTGTTTCTGTGCTGTAAATCCTACGAATGCTTCATGTACGATGGAATCAGTTTTTAACTCTTTCCTCCCGGGCGGGAAATGGGCGAGAGCGGGTCGGCCTGGCGGTCCATCGACCTCGGTGGGCGACTGACCCCACTGGCACCTGGCAGGAGCAGGTAAAATCAACCCCGCTTCCCCGTGAGTTACTTTGAAGAGCGGCCACTGTCGTTGCAGAGCCGGGTGAAGTGGGACTGCCGCCAGGACCTCAAGAGTTCTTAATCTGGCTCGGCTACCTGCCTGTGCAGTTGGACAGAGAAGATCCCGTAGCATTCAAAGAAGAGCAGGGGGGGGAGTCTTTACGGTGCCCTGGCCAATACTTATCCTTCAACCCAAACCACCCAAACACAATTATCTGGTCATTTATCTTATTGCTGCTTGTGGGAGCTTGCTGTGCGCAACTTGGCTGCTGCGTATCCCTACTTAACAACACTGATTGCACTTCAATAATACTTCGTCGGCTGTGAAGCGCTTTGGGATGTCCTGAGGTGGTGAGAAGCACGATTAAATACAAGTTCTTTCTTTATTCTTTAAATGAAGCAATTACTCGTTTCTCGTGGGATGTTCCAGTCCTATATGCCTGCCAGAAAATTATGCTCAACAGAACATTGGTGCAACTCCAGCTATCAAAGCTCTGGAGTGGATGCTTCCAGCTCTGCGGAACCCGCTCTGCTCCCGCAGCCACGGCCTTCCATCCATCCATCGTGTTCTGCCCTAGAGCAGGTCCCAACTCAAGTCTCGCCCACGAGATTCTTCAGCCAATTCCTAGGGAAGAGAACCTGAGGTGGTTGCCCCATCGCCTTGCTTGTGGCTTTTATCGTGATGTTCAATATGATAAGTGCGAGTTGGTATATTTTGGTAAGAAGAATAAAAAAAGGCCACAATACTCCTTGGAAAATAAGTGTCTAAATGTGGTAGAGGAACGAAGGGATCTGGGGGATACGGGTACACAAATCACTAAAAGTAGCGACGCAGGTTAATAAGGCCATAAAAAAGCAAACAAAGTACTGGGGTTCATTTCTAGAGGGATCGAATTGAAAAGCAGAGAAGTTATATTAAACTTGTATAGAACCTTAGTTAGACCACACTTGGAATACTGTGCACAGTTCTGGTCTCCATTAAAAGGATATAGAGGCACTGGAGAAGGTGCAAAAAAGATTTACTAGATTGACACCAGAACTGAGAGGTTATACCTATCAGGAAAGATTGAACGTGCTGGGGCTCTTTCTCTAGAAAAGAGAAGACTGAGGGGTGACCTGATGGAGGTCTTCAAGATTATGAAGGGGTTTGATAGGGTAGAAATAGAGAAGATGAGCGAGGGGTCCACCCGCCCCAATTGGACACACGTTTCCCCCGCACTGGACATCAACCCAGTATTCGGAGCTGGTGTCCTGGTCTCTGCTTGTCTGGAGTAGGATCCGAATCCAACCCTACTCACTCAGAGGCGGGAATACTACCCAAGCCAGTGGTCAATCTGTCCGGACGCGTGCCCCCCCAATGACTGGCCTTAGCGACTGGATGATGTACCCTTTGATGTTCTGCTTTAGTCGGGCGTATCTAAGCTCTCCCGACGACATACCTTGTGCAATGCCCAGCCATACAGTCCGCGTCGGTTCTTGCTTTGCATTAGCTCCCCTGAGCTGAGGTGCCTTTCGGAGAGCTCCATTCGTCCTGAGGGCTGTTGGGTATGGGAAGGGGAACGATCGGCTGGGTCTGCCACCTCCATATCGCTGCTGACACATGGCCATCGGGTGAGGACAAGGCTGTCCTCCACGGTTGAATTTCCTGACCGCACTCGCTCGCTGACCTCACACTTAAAGAGGACACTTGGGCGAGGGGACCGATGGAGTGTAAACCCAGTAAAGCTCCGAGTCTTCAGGGCAGAAGAGGGGGGGTGGCGGGGGTGGTGGTGGTGTGGGAGGGAGAGAAGGGAAGCAAACTCTCCTTCAGGAGATAAACTGGGTTGGGTCGAGCCCAAGTAGATCGCACATGGCCTGTGGAAGGAGCAGGATTGATGGCACTTCCTTGCTTCCTTATGTTCTTGAAACTGGGTCAGAGCCAGGTGAGCATTCGCACACTGCTCGCCAGCTCTCATATGTGGGACACACAATTTGATATTTCTGATGGAGTTCGGGCTGACCCAGATCTTTTTTTTTTTGTTGAATTTATAAGTGATTCTGTTTCTGATTGAAACAGGGAGATAAAAACCCACCACAGCGGCAACATAACCGGCTCGCAAGCCTCCTCAGCTCTCAACAACCAGTGGCTCAGTGGGCAGCACTCTCGCTCTCTGAGTCAGAAGGTTGTGGGTTCAAGTCCCACTCCAGAGACCTGAGCACAAAAATCTTTCGCTGACACTCCCAGTGCGGTGCTGAGGGAGTGCTGCACTGTCGGAGGTGCTGTCTTTCAAATGGAGACGTTAAATCGAGGCTCCATCCGCTCTCTCAGGCGGATGTAAAAGATCCCTATTTCGAAGAAGAGCAGGGGGAGTTCTCCCTGGTGTCCTGGCCAATATTTATCCCTCAATCAACATCGCTAAAAATATATTATCTGGTCATTATCACATTGCTGTTTGTGGGAGCTTGCTGAGTGCAAATTAGCTGCCGCGTTTCCTACATTACAACAGTGACGACACTTCAGTTTGGATTTTGTTGACAAGTCTCTGGCTTGGGGCTTGGACCCATGACCTTCTGACCAAGGCAAGAGTGTTACCCATGGAGCCATGGCTGACACTTACAGTGGGTAGTGAAATGCATCTGAAGGGCATTGGATTGTAAGTCGGAACAAGCTGCACTGACATTAGACCAAACAATAGAGAGGCCAATCTAGTGTCAACCTACGTCAAAGTAGGACATGAGAACAGAAAGGGATAGAAATCTACAGCAGAACTGTCAGAATCTATAGTGAGATAAGACAGGTTAATGGTTCTGGTCTAACTGTTCATCAGAGATGAAAGATTAATGAAAGATTAGCATATTAATAGAATCAGAAAAAAGAGGAGGAGAAAAAGATCGCATACTAATATCACAGGAGGTTAATGGCTTGAATGACATGCACATGGTCAAGGAAAAGCGATAGATGATTATAAAATATTTCAGTTTTCCTAATTGCAATGATCTTTCATATCAGAGCTTTTCTCGTGTTTGCCTTTTGAGCAGATTACCAGCCACGCAACCTCCTCTGGTCGGAGAATCTGCGGTTTATTTCCTCTCCCCGCCCCCCGATTCTATTATGACGCTGGCTTTATCTTTCATTTTTTTCAGTTGCGATGCCCCCCCACCCCCTGCGGCCGAATAGCCCTCTGACGATGGCTGCCGGTGCCTGGAGAATGGGCACGCGGGCTGAGGCCCTTCCACGCAGTGGGGAGTAATCGGCGGCCGCTGGATCGACAGATGGGCCCAAGGGGGCTTGGCGAGAAACGGAGGCCGAGCCGAAGAGAGAGAGAGAGAGAGAGAGAGAGAGAGAGCACGAGGGGGGACCAAAGCCTTGAGCAAAGAGGTGGGAGGGATTTCGAGGACGGGAGGGAGGTGGCGAGGCTCGGGGCTTGAAGGGAAGTCAACATAGGTTGGTTACAGAGGCCGGGGGGGGGGGGTGAGGCGGGGGGTAAATGGTGTGACTGTCCAAGGTGGCAAGGGCTCAGAGAAGAGAGAAATTTAGAATAGTGGAACTTATCGCACAGGAGGAGGCCATTGGGCCCATGGTGCCTGTGCCGGCTCTTTGAAAGAGCTCTCCAATTAATCCCACTGCCCCCTGTTCCTCACAGCCCTGCAAATTTCATCCTATTGAAGCAGTAACCAAATGTAAAAATAAATGAAGAAAGAAATTGTATTTCAATTTTATTGCTAGTCTTTTTTTTAATATCGTTTTGGAAGCTAATGTAATCTGGGACGATTATGGAGTTTTATTGATCTAATCAGGAACAGCAGTTGCCTGCATGAGGGGAGAAACCTTTGGGGATTCCTGACTCATGAACCAAAATGCTTCTTGTTCCCAATTCTCCCGCCCGCCCCCGTCACACAGAGATTTCTATCCCCCTCTCCGGAAGGTGTTGGCTCTTATTGGGGTAAGAGCACTGGCTACACCCAACGCCATTGTGGCTCAGTGGGTAGCACCCTCGCCCCTGAGTCAGAAGGTTGTGAGGTTCAAGTCCCACCCCAGAGACTCGAACACAAAAATCCAGGCTGACGCTCCCAGTGCAGTGCTGAGGGAGTGCCGCACTGTCGGAGGTGCCGTCTTTCGGATGAGACGTTAAACCGAGGCCACGTCTGCTCTCTCGGGCGGATGTAAAAGATCCCACGGGCACTATTTCAAAAGAGAGCAAAGGGAGTTCTCCCCGGTGTCCTGGGGCCAATATTTATTCCTCAACCAACATCACTAAAAAAACCAGATGATCGGGTCATTATCACATTGCTGTTTGTGGGAGCTTGCTGTGCGTAAATTGGCTGCTGCGTTTCCTAGATTGCAACAGTGACCACACTTCAAAAAAACTATTAAATTGGCTGTAATGTGCATTGAGATGTCCTGAGGTCAGGAAAGGTGCTATATATAATGCTATTACTTTTTTCTTCATATATGAGCTTAGATAGTGAGAGTTGATGGGCAATTCAACCACAGTAGGCACCACATACAAGAGTGATCCGGTCTACGCTCTATATCCACACATGCATTATCCAGCAAGGAGGGAGGAGGGATCACTGGACCAGGAGCCACGATGGGAATACTGGGTGGACCTCAAACCCGGCACTAAGCTCATGGTCTACAGAGCAGCAGTGATAGCCGCCCTCCTGTATGCCTCAGAGACATGGACCATGTACAGCAGGCACCTCAAAGCACTGGAGAGGTACCACCAACGCTGCCTCCGCAAGATCCTGCAAATCCATTGGCAGGATAGGCGCACCAACGTCAGTGTTCTCGCTCAGGCCAACATCCCCAGCATCGAAGCTTTGACCACGCTCGATCAGCTCCGATGGACGGATCACATTGTCCGCATGCCCGATACGAGACTCCCAAAACAAGCGCTCTACTCGGAGCTCCGGCACGGCAAGTGAGCCCCAGGTGGGCAGAGGAAACGCTTCAAGGACACCCTCAAAGCCTCCTTGAAAAAGTGTAACATCCCCCACCGACACCTGGGAATCCCTGGCCCAAGACCGCACAAAGTGGAGGAGAAGCATCCGGGAAGGCGCCAAACACCTCGAGTCTCTTCGCCGGGAGCAAGCGGAAGCCAAGCGCAGGCAGCGCACGTCAACCCAAGCACCCCACCCACCCGCCCCTTCAACCACCGTCTGCCCCACCTGTGACAGAGACTGCAGGTCCCGCATTGGACTCATCAGTCACCTGAGAACCCATTTTTAGTGTGGAAGCAAGTCATCCTCGGTTCCCAGGGACTGCCGAAGAAGAAGACGACTGGGTGATTCCCAGCCCCAACCCAGTGGAGCTGAGTCCAACTCAATGGCCCCCACCAACGTTACTCTGAGTGAGATCAGCTTGCGCAGTACAGGGGCGGGGATGGAACCTGGCCCGCACCACGCGGTATCACACCCAGAGGAGCCGCGGCCCCGCCTTGTGTCCCGCCAGCGTTCCGTGAAAGCAACGCAGTCACGCCGTCTTTTCCGACGCAAGTTACATCGCCGCAATCGCGTGCTGATGGCGCGCCGTGTGGGAATCGAACAGGCCCCTTTAACACAGACCGGGCAAGAGTACAAGAGTAAATAATTGCCCGCCCTGCCACTATTGGGGGGGGGCGGGGGGGGGCAGACAGCTCCTTGGAAAAGGCTCCGATTCAGAGAGGGTATAACTGGCATCCGGTCATGCCCTTCCCCCTCCTCTCCTCTCCAATCACTGCGCAACACTTCTCGGCCCCTCAGCCTTTATAGGTCAGCGGCACGATCGATGGGACTCCCGGGGTCTGCTTCAGCTGATCATTAGGAGGCTTCACTCAATCTCGGCTGACTGATCAATCACTCTGCTGCTCCGCTGGACGCCAATCAATGCTCCTGTGTTATCTGGTGCTCAAAGCTGTTTCAGAGGGCATGGGAATGGGGCGAGGTACATAGAACAATCCCCCCAACCCGCCCTTTCTCGATAAGGTCAGTGGATGGATGTGGGAAAAGGAGAAAGTAACAAGGAGACAAAAATCTGCCCTCCACATTACAGAAAGGATATAGAGGCACTGGAGAAGGTGTCAGCTGTGGCTCCGTGGGTAGCACTCTCACCTCTGGGTCAAGTCCCCACTCCAGAGACTTGAGCACATAATCCAGGCTGACACTCCCAGTGCAGTACTGAGGGAGTGCCGCACTGTCGGAGGTGCCGTCTTTCAGATGAGACGTTAAACCGAGGCCCTGTTTGCCCTCTCAGGTGGATGTAAAAGATCCCACGGCCACTATTTTGAAGAAGAGCAGGGGGGAGTTCTCCCCGGTGTCCTGGGGCCAATATTTGTCCCTCAATCAACATCACTAAAAACAGATGGTCTGGTCATTATCACATTGCTGTTTGTGGGAGCTTGCTGTGCGCAAATTTGGCTGCCGCGTTTCCCACATTACAACAGTGACTGCACTTCAAAAGAGTACTTCATTGGCTGTAAAGCGCCTTGGGACGTCCGGTGGTCGTGAAAGGCGCTATAGAAATGCAAAGACTTTCTTTTGCAATAAAGGAAGATACCAGAACTGAAAGGTTATGATTGAACAAACTGGGGCTCCTGTCTCTCGAAAAGGGAAGGAGGCTGAGGTGGGTGGTAGGCGGGTGACCTGATGGAGGTCTTTAAAAAGGACGCCACTCGAAGTAGAAGAATTTAATTTGATTTTTGGAGGTCTAAATGAACGGGTTTTTTTTTTATGGGAGACTTACTTTTTTTTTTAAAACAACCTATTTTGAAAATGTGGGTCAGCTCTTGTCCTCTGGGACTGGAGCCTTCCGAGCATGCTATTCTGACACTGCCGCTTCCCCCTCCTCCTTCTACCTGTCCTCATTCTGCAGACTAAGGGACCTTGTAAATTTCACTGCAACTTTGCGAGTGCGTGTGTCGCGGTTTCGAATCCCGGATCAGCCAGACGAAAGTTAAGATCTATATAATTTTTTTTCTCTTTCCCCTCCCCCCCCCCCCCCCCAAAAAAAAATAATTAATATTTTTTGTCCCATTAAAATTAAAATCCCTGCCCACGCCAGAACAATCTCGCTGATAGGTAATTATTTCCTGTGGGGTTTTGGAAATTGACGTGGTCGATTTCGTTCTTTTTGTTGCATTCGACATATTTATTTTTTGCGATTAAAATCAAACTTTTGTATTTAAATTGCTTTTTTTCTTTGGTTGCATCCTGAGCTGCCTGTGACTGTGCGGTCGGGAGGGGTTGGTGTTGAGATTCAGGGGGTCGCGGTTGGTGAATGATGTGGGAGCATCTCTGTCTCTCGCTCTCCAGGGAATGTTACTGGGAGGGGTTCGCTGAAAGCTGTGTCTTTTCCCCTCCCCACCACCACCCCCCCTGTGTCTTTTTTTTTTGTCGGTGCTAATGTATTGCTTGAGCCTCCCTCCTCTTCTCTCTCTCTCCTCCTCTTCCTCTCTTCTTCTTCCCTGTCTGATGGGCTTCAAAGCCCGGTGCAGCTCAGCAACTGAGAGATGCTCTTTTGTTAAAGGCTAAAAAGACTCTTGCTGGAAATACACGAGGTTGCTGCTCACTCCATCCCATCTGCCTATCTGTCCATCGGCGAGGAGACGGGGTTCTCTATCAAAAAGGAGAGAGAGCTGCGAAGCACCTTTTTAAAAAAAAACTTCTTGGAGATCTAAGCGGGTAAGGAAAGCCAGTGTTAATCCATCCTTCCATATCTATGTGTGATAGGAAAATGTGTTTGGTCTTAAAGGGACATTGTCTTAATTGGGGGGGTGATACTGTTATTTTATTGATTGTGGGAGGAGAGAGATATTATTTTTTGCTACCTGCAAACGTTATAATTATTGTAAATTAATAAGAGGGGCTGGTGAATTTACCTAATTCTCTTTGAAGGTGACCCCTTAAATTGTTTACCCCCCCCCCCCACTCTGGAAGTTTGGTAAACTCATCAGTGCCACCAGGCTTGGCGGTGGCACTTTAAGGGTTAAAGTCATCGTCCTTGTTTTAAAAAAAAAACCATTGAAAGTATTTAATGAATGTATTACCAGTACTCGGGATTTTTCTTTGGAGTGGGGGGCGGGTATCGAATTATTGCATCGTATTACAGATAGTGTAACAGAAGTACTATTGTACCAGGAGCTGGGCAGACTTCCCTCTGTCCCATTATAAACCCAATCTTTTATCTGACCGTGTATTTAAATACTTAAATGTTCATACTTAGTGTCACGGTAATGATGGAAATTATAATTAAAACCGCATTGGGAGGGGAGGGAATACTATTTAAAGGTGCCTCGATTGTTAAACGGCTCTTTGCATGTGGCATTACCGATGTGAATGTGTCTGTTGCCCCGTGACAAGATGGCAAAAGCTGGCAGTGGTGCCCATCTGTTCAATGTAATATCCCCTGTAACGTACCCAAGTGAATGAAGAGCGCTGGCGTTAGTCCGGCACTCCCCACACTCAGGGGGAGTGAGCGCCCCGCCCCACACTCTCGGCAACGCCGCGCGGCCCCTCGATTGCCCAGACAGCGCTCGTGAATCCTCGCAAAATTGGAGGGGGGGGGGGGTTGAAATTCGACTTGGGCGGTGGCGCAAAAAGCGTGTTTTTTTTTGGGGGGGGGGTGGCGGGAGGGTTAGCGCCCCACCCGGTTTTCCTCGTCCATCACTTTCGAGGGGAAGGAGAATGGGGCGGGGCGTGTAAGAGGCGGCTGCCTCGCACGTTCTGCGCCTCCTCCTCATGGGCTGAATTTCATCCTCTTAAATTAAGCCTCCCCCCCCCCTCAATCCCAACTCTCTAAGATCGAAAAGAAGAGGAGACAGGACGGGGCAACTTTGCCACTCGTCTTTATTTCAAATATCGACGCTGACAAATGGGAGGGAGAAAAAACAAACCTTATTTGAGTCAACAGATTTCATTTCATGTTGGCTGTCACCTTGATGTATTGACTCAACCTGCCCTCACCACTCCCCCCTCCTCAATCACAGTCTCCAGCACTCTGCACACACCCCCTCCTCCCTCCCCCAGATTTGGATGGACACAGTCTCTCATTGTACGGTACAGAGAGTTTTCATGGGTTGGAACAGCAGCCGTCACCTTATCCCGTGGCAGAAGGCGAAGGTAACTCGAATGGTGGGTGAGGGGGTTTAAAAGCCTCCCGATTGCAGGAGCCAGGCAAAAATCTGAGGGCGGGAAGGTGGTTCCGGGAAGAAGTTAAGAGTAGGAGACGGCGATGATGGGTCTCTTGCAATGCAGTGAGGAGGTAGAGTGTGTAGGACAGGGTGTTTGGAACTTGGAGGAAACGAGAGAGAGGGAAGGACTGATGAAAGAGGGAGAGAGGTTGCAACGGTGCAAGGGATTAGGGGCGACAGAAGGATCGCACGGTACGGTTGCTTGCCTATTCCCCGCCCCCCCACGCCCACATACCTGCAGCTCAATTGCATTCCATTGAGTGGAGTATGCACCAGGCAACTGGAGGTCCCGTTCAGACCATAACACATGGGCTTGTTGGAGTTACAAGCAGTAGAGGTGGCTGATTCACTCCTCTTGCAGTGACAGCTTCGGGCACTGGTGTGGGAGTGGAGGATGGGGGTGGGATGGAGGTGGGGGTGGGAGCTGTGCAATTATCGAGGGCAAGGTGTTCAAGGTCTGCTTGTGGGAGCACAAGAAAATGGAATCAAGCAGACTTTTGTATGGAACTCTAGGTGACAGAACTTGCATGCGTATGTGTGTAAGTGTTGTGCCAATATATTAAGATATGTGTAAGAGTTTGAACTGAGTGTCTTCAATACTGTGCATCACCTGATTAGTATTTGAGACACGTGTATGCTGACTGTGCTTTGGACAGGTGAGAACTCTTAGATCTCAGAACGTTTAGCTATGTTAACTATACTCTATATATAGTTCTCGCAGTTCCTTCAACTATATATAGTTGCTTCAAGTATATGCGCTGCACTGTCGGAGGTGCCGTCTTTCGGATGAGATGTTAAAGCGAGGTCCCGTCTGCCCTCCGGTGGATGGAAAAGATCTCACTTATTTTTTTTATCCCTTTTATTTTTTTTTTCTGCGCTCGGTCCCTTTAACTGGCTGCGCGGCCCGTCAAATTTTCACGCACGCGCGGTTTCTCCCACAAAAAAAGCCGGTGAGCGGCCTGCGCGGGGACCGCCAGACCGCAGCGCGGCCGTGCAGCTGAGCGGGAACGTTGCACGGCACTATTTTGAAGGAGAGCAGGGAAAGTTCTCCCCGGTGTCCTGGGCCAATATTTATCCCTCGACCAACACCGAAAAGAAAACAGATTATCCGGTCATTATCACGTTGCTGTTTGCGGGAGCTTGCTGTGCGCAAATTGGCTGCCGCGTTTCCCTATATTACACAAGTGGTGACAGAGACGTACTTAGTAAGGCGCTTTGCCATGCCGTGAGGTTATGAAAGGCATGATGTGAATGCAAGTCATTCATTTCTCTTTCGATCAAAGTGTAGAAACATAACAATATCCCAATAACCAAAGTGTTTGTTGCTTCCGTCTCCCTGTGATGGAGCAGTTGATGTACACTTCGGTCCTGTCGCTTGACACAATGACCAACGCTGCATTCGATGTCCGTGTCTCCGGAGAGTGATGGCCCCCCCCCCCCACCCCTAGATTTTGCAGGAATGAAATCGTCTGCGAGCGCCAGAGTGCCACGGTCACACGATTGTGTCGAAGCACGTTGGTGGGCGTCATGCGGTCTTTGAGTTTGGCTCGGTCGGCAGCGCTCCCGCATCAGAAGGTCGTGGGTTCAAATGCCACTTCAGAACTCGATCGCATGCTTTCGGTGCACTGGTGCTTTGAGGGAGATGACATAGAAACATAGAAACATAGAATCTAGGAGCAGGAGTAGGCCATTCGGCCCGTCGAGCCTGCACCACCATTCAATACGATCATGGCTGATCATTCAAATCCAGTACCCTGTCCCTGCTTTAATCCCCACAGTACACATATCCCACCCGACCCCCGTAACCCCACGTATTTAATTCCCCCTAACATATCCCATCCTATCCCCATAACCCCACATATTTAATCCCCCCCTAACACTAAGGGTCAATTTATCATAGCCAAATCAACCTAACCCGCACATTTTTGGACAGTGGGAGGAAACCGGAGCACCCGGAGGAAACCCACGCAGACACGGGGAGAATGTGCAAACTCCACACAGACAGTCACCCGAGGTCAGATTTGAACCCGGGTCTCTGGCGCTGTGAGGCACCAGTGCTAACCCTGTCTGCCTGTTCAGGTGGATGCTAAAGATCCCATGACATTACACGGAGATGAGATCTCCCACAGTCCTGGCCAACACTCCTCCCTCAGCCAAAAGCAGATTAACTGGTCATTCTTTTGCTGTCCGTGGAAATTTGCTGTGTGCCAAATGGCTGCCGCATTTCCTACATATTAACAATTGAGGTGAGGTGTGAGTGACTGGCCTAGACATCAAAGCATCATTCGTCCCAGAGTGGCGTCATGGAGCCCTAGTAAAACTGAAGCCAGTGGGAATCAGGGGGAAAACTCTCCACTGGCTGGAGTCATACCTAGCACAAAGGAAGATGGTTGTGTTTGTTGGAGGTCAATCCTCTCAGCCCCAGGACATCGCTGCAGGAGTTCCTCAGGGCAGTGTCCTAGGCCCACCCATCTTCAGCTGCTTCATCA
The DNA here is from genome assembly GCA_030390025.1 of Squalus acanthias. NCBI lineage: Eukaryota > Metazoa > Chordata > Chondrichthyes > Squaliformes > Squalidae > Squalus > Squalus acanthias. The sequence continues at coordinate 8,034,941 of CM059450.1, forward strand.
ATGACCTTCCCTCCAACATAAGGTCAGAAGTGGGGATGTTCACTGATAACTGCACAGTGTTTAGCTCCATTTGCAACTCCTCAGATAATGAAGCAGTCCATGCCCGCATGCAGCAAGACCTGGACAACATTCAGTCTTGGGCTGATAAGTGGCAAGTAACAAAGCAGCTTGTTTGATCGGCACCCCATCCACCACCTTAAACATTCACTCCCTCCACCACCGGCGTACTGTAGTTGCAGTGTGTACCATCTACTAGATGCACGGCAGCGGCTTGCTAACTGCGGCTTCTTCGGCAGCACCTCCCAAACCCGAGACCTCTGCCACCTAGAAGGGCAAGGGCAAGGGCAGCAGGCGCATGGGAACACCATCACCTCCAAGTCACACACCATCCCGACTTGGAAGTATATCGGCCGTTCCTTCATCGTCGCTGGGTCAAAATCCTGGAACTCCCTCACTAACAGCACTGTGGGAGCACCTTCACCACACGGACTGCAGCGGTTCAAGAAGGCGGCTCACCACCACCTTCTCAAGGGCAAGTAGGAATGGCCAATAAAATGCCGGCCTCGATAGCAATGCTCATATCCCACAAATGAATATGTAAAAAAACAATTGTAATACTTCAATGTAAATCATTGTATGTGGTGTTTGGGGTGTTTGAAAGGTATGTTAAGGTGCAGTACAAATGGAAGTCTTTCAAGTCTTCCTTACATGAACGTTTGAAAGTATCTGCACCTTGCATTCACCATTAGAGCCACTACTTGACTGGCTGCTGGCGGCCAACATTGTGACTTTGTCACACTGAGGGACACAATGATACCGTGTACAGTTTTGGTCTCCTTACCTAAGGAAGATACTTGCCTTAGAGGGAGTGCAACAAAGGTTTACTAGACTGATTCCTGGGATGGGGGGATTGTCCTATGAGGAAAGATTGAGTAGACTAGACCTACATTCCCTAGAGTTTAGAAGAATAAGAGGTGATCTCATTGAAACATACACAATTCTTACAGGGCTTGACAGGGTAGATGCAGGGAGGATGTTTCCCCCTGGCTGGGGAGTCTAGAACCAGGGGCCACAGTCTCAGAATAAGGGGTCGGCCATTTAGGACTGAGATGAGGAGAAATTTCTTTACTCAGAGGGTGGTGAATCTTTGGAATTCTCGACCCCAGAGGGCTGTGGAGGCTCAGTCGTTGAGTATAGTCAAGACTGAGATCAATAGATTTTTTGATATTAAGGGAATCAAGGGATATGGGGATCAGGCGGGAAAGTGGAGATGAGGTAGAAGATCAGCCATGATCTTATTGAATGGCAGAGCAGGCTCGAAGGGCCGAATGCCCTACTCCTGCTCCTATTTCTTATGTTCTTATGATGCGAATGGACCGACCTCACACTATTTGGTGAGGCCAGTGTGCAAACGCTCATAGTGCCTGAACACCACCAGCGTTCATAACAAAGCAAACCCGCGACCTCCGCCACCTAGAGGGACAAGGGCAGCAGGCGCATGGGAACACCGTCGCCTCCAAGCTCCCCCCTCCAAGTCACGCACGCGCACACATCATCTGGGTCCGGGGCGGAGCTGAGAGGCCGCTATCTGCTCGGGGGGGGGGCATCCCCTGACTGGCAGTGACGGATGGTGTTCATCCAGTCAGATGCCAAGGAGAAACCTGCCGTCGTGCGGCGTGCTGCCAGGACGTCACCGACAGACTGCGGCCGTGGCTCTGCTCGCATACAGCGAGGGCTCGTCGCGAACTGGAATAGGCTCTCCATCTGCTCGGCTCCCGAGGAGCAGGAAGTGAGAATACCTCATGGAAGCGACAGCTGCTTCGTTTGCTTGAACAAGAAATCGGCAGCTGTTCCAGATCACTTGGGCCCACGGAGACTTCGTGGCCTCCAGGAATGCCTGGGGGTGGGGGGGGGGGGGGGGGCGGGTGGAGGAACTCTTAACGCCGGATGAAGGTAGACAATCAGTAAAAGTCTCGTTTTGATTCCTCCTTGGCAATATATCGCCTTTTCACCCGCGGAGGCGCCTCTCAGTGGAGCTCAGTGCCGCGGGCGGCCCATAACCATTAAAACCTGGGCGCGTTGACCTTGGGAAGGGACATCTGATGTGACCTTACAGAAGAATATAAGATATTTAATGGAATATTACTTTTAATTAAATTGTGAGGCGAGGGCACTCAGGTTCAAACTAGTAAAAGGCGCATTAAAAACTGATATCGGGAATTTCTTCAGAGAAAGAGTAATCATTACATGTAATGAACTCACAGATACAGCAATGGAGCCAAAAACTATGGAATCATTTACGAGCCAATTGGATGTTGAAATGGGGAGATGCAAAGGTTTTTCTGAATGGATGAACTAAAGGAGGCTTCCTTCACCCCTAATTGTCTTGTGACCTTGTGATTACCCCACATCCCCCCTTTTACGAGATTGGATTCAAACTTAACTGGACCAGCCACATAAATACTGTAGCAACAAGAGCAGGTCAGAGGCTGGGTATTCTGCGGCGAGTGTCTCACCTCCTGACTCCCCAAAGCCTTTCCACCATCTACAAGGCACAAGTAAGGAGTCTGATGGAATACTCTCCACTTGCCTGGATGAGTGCAGCTCCAACAACACTCAAGAAGCTCGACACCATCCAGGACAAAGCAGCCCGCTTGATTGGCACCCCATCCACCACCTTAAACATTCACTCCCTCCACCACCAGCGCACCGTGGCTGTGGTGTGTACCATCTACAAGATGCACTGCAGCAACTCAACAAGGCTTCTTTGGCAGCACCTCCCAAACCCGCGACCTCTACCACCTAGAAGGACAAGGGCAGCAGGCGCATGGGAACACCAGCACCTCCAAGTTTCCCTCCAATCATACACCATTCTGACTTGGAAGTATATCGCTGTTCCTTCACCGTCGCTGGGTCAAAATCCTGGAACTCCCTCCCTAACAGCACTGTGGGCGTGCCTTCACCACATGGACTGCAGCGGTTCAAGAAGGCGGCTCACCACCACCTTCTCAAGGGCAACTAGGGATGGGTAATAAATGCTGGCTTTGCCAGCGACGCCCACATCCCTGGAATGAATTAAAAAAAAAATTAGATTTAACAAGTCCCATTCTCCCTAATGCCAGGTAGCATTTGCTGGTGTAATCCATTAGTACATTTTCCTTTCACCTCTGGGACTCCAGCCCAGACTGATGGAATGAGCCCCCCCTCAATCTGCTGCCTGAAGGGTCCTGGGCGAATGAGTTTGGGGCAATCGTGGTCTAGTTCCTCCAGGCTATGAGTCCGCACACAAAGCTGCTCTCAATATACCACTCATTGGCATTAAATTGGCTCTCTCGCCCAGAGAGACTACATGGGTGGCGAGAGTTGGGAATATCGCGTTGGTGCCATTTTGAGGTTTGCGTTCCATGATTTACTCCAGTATGGCACCTCCACTGCAGCAAAATGTCCCAGGTCACTTGAAGGGCGAGAAACTCAAAATGCAAGTGTGTGAGATTTAGGCCAGGTCGACTCCGAGGAGAGCTTGAAAGGTGGGAAGAGATGAAGTGAGGTTTGAGGTGGGTGGAATTTTAGGGTCAGGGCTGTGATGGCTGAGATTGGGTGAAGGAGAAGGGGATGTTTAGTTGCCCAGACTCTGACGAGTGGAGGGTGTGAGCTGGGATGTGGTGGTGGTTGTTGGGATAGAGTGGGGCAAGGCCATGAAGGGATTTGAAGATGAGGAAAAAGAATTTTGCAGTCCATGTGTTGGGGCGGCCCAGTACAAGAGTGAGAGCGGAACGGGAATTCTAACCTGCGTTGTACCTGGTTTGGGAATCAATAGGTCAGTGTAGAGGGAGCTTTACTCAAAAGCTAATTATAGAATCATAGAATGATACAGCACAGAAGGAGGCCATTTGGCCCATCGTGGCTGTGCTATACAGGAGTGTTTGATTGGGCAGTGCAGAGGGAGCTTCACTCTACCGCTAATCTGTGTTGACATTGACCTGGGAGCAAAATAAAACAGAAAAATATGCCATTCACCAGCTCTGACATCATTCACCCCAGTGAGCCTATGAAAATCATTTTCCACTCTCAGGTTAATATCTCTTCCAGCCATTATAGATGCTGACTTGCAGTATGGAAATGTTCCATCAGTGAAAGCAGAAGTCATTGATTCATGCTAGTGAGAGAGAGAACACCTCCATACACTTACACAGTGAATAACTCTTACCCTGCTGAATAAACAGTTACACAGCGAGTAACCGTTACCCTGCTGAATAAACAGTTACACAGCGAGTAACCCTTACCCTGCTGAATAAACAGTTACACAGCGAGTAACCCTTACCCTGCTGAATAAACAGGAACTCTGTACAGTTACACAGTGACTAACCCTTACCCTGCTGAATAAACAGGAACTCTACAGTTACCCAGTGAGTAACCCTTACCCTGCTGAATAAACAGGAACTCTGTACAGTTACACAGTGAGTAACCCTTACCCTGCTGAATAAACAGGAACGTTACACAGTGAGCGATCCTTACCCTGCTGAATAAACAGGAACTCTACAGTTACACAGTGAATAACCCTTACCCTGCTGAATAAACAGGAACTCTGTCCAGTTACACAGTGAGCGATCCTTACCCTGCTGAATAAACAGGAACTCTACAGTTACACAGTGAGTGACCCTTACCCTGCTGAATAAACAGTTACACAGCGCGTAACCCTTACCCTGCTGAATAAACAGGAACTCTACAGTTACCCAGCAAGTAACCCTTACCCTGCTGAATAAACAGGAACTCTACACAGTGAGCGATCCTTACCCTGCTGAATAAGCAGGAACTCTGTCCAGTTACACAGTGAGCGATCCTTACCCTGCTGAATAAGCAGGAACTCTGTCCAGTTACACAGTGAGTGACCCTTACCCTGCTGAATAAACAGGAACTGAAGCCATTGTCTTCGTCCCCTATCACGAACTCCGTACCCTCCCTGGCCACTGTCTCAGGTTCAACCAATCTGTTTGCAACCTCTGCCGTTTTGTTCCGCACCGAGCTGAGCTTCTAAACCCTATAATCCTCTCCGTCACAAAGACCGCCCTGCTTCCACCTCCGTAACATTGCTCGCCTTCACCCTGACTTCAGGCCAGCTGCTGCTGAAACCCTCATTCCATGCTTTAGTCACCTCCAGACTCCTGGCCGACGCTCTCCTGGCCGGCCTCCCACCCTTCACCCTCTGTAAACTTCAACTCATCCGGAACAGTGCTGCCCTTTTCCGATTGCACACCAGGTCCCGCTCGCCCGATGTGCATGTCCTCGCTGACCTACATTGGCTCCCAGACCTCCAACGCCTCAAATTTACAATTCTCACCATTTGTGTTTAAATCCTTCCAGGGCCTGGCCCCTCTCTATCTCTGTAATCTCCTATAAGCCGATAACTCTGCCCGTCCCTCCGACTCCAGTTTCCTGCGCATCCCCCTCCCTTCACCCCACCATTGCCAGTTGTACCTCCAGCTGCCTAGACCCACGCTTTGGAATTCGCTCCCTAAACCTCTCCGTCTCTCTCCTCCTTTATGCCCTCCCTTAAAACCCACCTCTTTGACCAAGCTTTTGGCTCCCCCGTGCACCCCCCCATCTAATATCTCCTCCTTTGGCTCTGCGTTCATTTTTTTTCTAGCCTTAAGCCTCCGGTGCAGCGCCTTGGGACATTTTTCTACATTAAAGGCGCTACGTAAATGCAGATTGTCAGTTTTTACCGATGCGCAAAATGTTAAGGATAAAAATCAGACTGGCGGAAGGAAATCGTCCTTTTAGGAGGATGCCGAGCCGTGCCATACAAAGGCTGTGTGTTGTTGCTCTCCAGTGCAGACTGCCAGTTTGTGGCGATTATGTTGGAGAGGAGAAGAGGGTCAGTCTCCGTATAGAAGCGATTGGGTCAGTGGCGAGGTAACTGACTGGGGAAAAAGCTCTCCAGTGCTTTTGCTGTCTTCATAATCACGTTCGTAATCTTTCGTTTGAGGTTGCTTTATTTAAGTAAAGATTATGTTGCAAATTCAAGGCCACAAGCTCATCCTAGTTGGACCAGATTGAGTGCCGATTGATGCCAGCTTTGTTGTACCATGCTGCCAACTCCAAGACACAGCTACCGACCTTGACCCAATATCAAAGTGACGTCTGCTCTGACTTATTGCCAGGCTCTGTTGGTAGTGATCACTGTCAGTTCTCTCTCGCTCGCTCATGCCATACTGCATCCTCCCCGGATTCAAACCGATGTGAATTTCATGCACCTCCTCTTCTTTTCCCTATTCCACTCTCTTCCCACCTCCTTCCACGACCCCCTCCGCCCCCCCCCCCCCCAAACCCCAAGTGGGTTCCACGGGCATTGTCAACCCTCAGGTGGGTCACCTAGCTGCCCCTTCCTTGACCCCATGGCTTTTGGGTAGGATGGAGAGCAATGTTCCCTCTAATTTATTTTTGGGTGCGCTGCCCCTTTAACGGGCTGCGCGACCCATTCAAATTTCCGCGTATGCGCAGTTTTTCCATTTAAGAAGCGGGTGAGCTGGCTGCGCGGGACCTCCAGACCGTCGCCCGGCCGTGCAGCTTAACAGGAACATTGGTGGAGAGTGTATATATTGCGATACGACAGCACCTCCCAAACCCGCGACCTCCACCACCTGGAAGGACAAGGGCAGCAGGTGCATGGGAACACCATTGTGTCCAAGTTCCCCTCCAAGTCACACACCATCCCGACTTGGAAATATATCGGCCGTTCCTTCATCGTCGCGGGGTCAAAATCCTGGAACTCCCTCCCTAACAGCGCTGTGGGAGCACCTTCACCACACGGACTGCAGCGGTTCAAGAAGGCCACCTTCTCGAGGGCAATTAGGGATGGGCAATAAATGCTGGCCTTGCCAGCGACACCAGCACCTCGTGAATGAACAAATAAAATTAAAAATACACAAAGTATTACAATCGTGTGGGATGGACCAGAGGGTCTTTTCCTGTCCATCATTGGTGGTATGTTCTTCATATGAGCCAGGGCATATATGGGCCGCATGGTTTTTTGGCTATTGAGGACACCACCACCGAGCTCAATCATGTCCTCACGCAATGTCCATGTATGAGAAGTCGCACAACACCAGGTTATAGTCCAACAGATTTATTTAATTTTACAAGCTTTCGGAGCTGTCGCTCCTTCGTCAGGTAAGTCGAAGGAGCGACAGCTCCGAAAGCTTGTAAAATTAAATAAATCTGTTGGACTATAACCTGGTGTTGTGCGACTTCTCATTTTTGTCCACCCCAGTCCAACACCGGCATCTCCACATAATGTCCATGTAGGTGGATCTTCGAGCAGGAGTGGCTGGAAAATGATCTGGAGCAGGAATCCTGGCTGATATTTCCACCCATTGCCGTCAACCCCTCCTTGTTCAAGGATTTTAAAGTAATTGGTCGAAGGATTAGAGGGGAGTTGAGGAGAATTTTTTTCACCCAGAGGGTGGTGGGGGGTCTGGAACTCACTGCCTGAAAGGGTGGTAGAGGCAGAAACTCTCATCGCATTTAAAAAGTACTTGGATATGCACTTGAAGTGCTGTAACCTACAGGGCTACGGACCAAGAGCTGGAAAGTGGGATTAGGCGGGATAGCTCTTTGTCGGCCGGCATGGACAAGATGGGCCGAATGGCCTCCTTCTGTGCTGTAAATTTCTACGATTCTATGATTTTGAGGTCCAGCCACTTGGGCGATGTGCTGGAGGGTGTCTGGCCCTTGTGGAACTGTACCTTAGTCAGGAGGTTTCAGGAGTGGAGGAGCAGATATTGCGGGGGTGGTGCGGTGAGTGAATATACTGTATTCTTCATACACTCGCTGAGTTTTTTCCATCGTAAATCTCTGTGAGCGTAAGCTGTTTGAAGCGGATCACAAACTCCTCGTGCATCTCCTGGGCTTTCAACAACTTCCCTTCTGTGATTGAGGTTTGCTGTCCCTTTGTGTAAATAAAATTTTTCACTGCGCTCCTCACAAGCATCAGTGAAAAATCCAAGCGTAGTCAGGGGAGAGTCCCTGGGAACGGCCTTTGAGATCATTGCTTGAGAGTGATTTTTGCCTGTGACAGATTCAGGATGGGTGAGATCAGAAGCGGGAGGACTGGGCGCGTCACTGGTTGAGAAACTCCCATCAGGATCTGCTCTGACGAACGGCCGATTTATTCAATGTTGAGGAGGATTCAAGAACGTATCTGAAAGGGAAAAAAAAGATAGACTTGCATTTCTATCGCCTTTCAGGATGTCCCAAAACGCTTTACAACCAATGAAGTACTTTTGAAGTGTAGTCACTGTTGTGATGTAGGGAAGTATTGCTGCTTTAACCTATTGCTGGTTCTTCACGCCAGTTTGTAGATCCAAGGAGGGTCGGTAACCAGAGGGCACAGATTTAAGGTAATTGGCAAGAGAACCAGAGGCGACATGAGCAAACATTGTTTTACGCAGCGAGTTGTTACGATCTGGAACGCGCTGCCTAAAAGGGCGGTGGAAGCAGATTCAATAGTAACTTTCAAAAGGGAATTGGATAAATACTTGAAAAGGAAAAACATTTGCAGGGCTATGGGGAAAGAGCAGGGGGGGAGTGGGATTAATTGGATAACTCTTTCAAAGAGGCACGATGGTCTGAATGGCCTCCTTCTGTGCTGTATCGTTCTAAGCACCACACGGACTGCCTTCAGAGAGACAGTAGAGCTGGGTATGAGGACTGGGTAGGCTTAGTAACCAGCTTCAGAGCTAGTTCTGCCATTGGGCCATTGTCTGCCTTTACCACTGTATCATCCTCGGCACTGATAAAACCTTTATCCAGATCTTAATCCACTAGCTCATTGGGGGGCATCTCCACCAACACCACCCCCCACCCTTTCCATTCTAATTGTAGGAACATAGAAACAGGAGGAGGCCATTCAGCCCCTTGAGACTGTTCCGCCATTCAATTAGATCACGGCCGATTAGTATCTTAACCCCATCTACCCACCTTTGTTCCGTAACCCTTACTGCCCTTGCCGAACCAAAAATCCCATCAAACAGCAGCGGCCCGGCCGCAGAGCGCCGCCTTCAAGCAGAAGAATGAAAACCTGTAGCAATCAAGACCTGGTTTGCTTTAACGGCGGGCACTGAAGGCAAAAAGGGATCGTTGTACATCATAATCACAAAGTGGGTCAGATGAATCCAGAGGGGGGCTATGAACAAGAGAGGCTCGGAGCGTGCAGGAGACTGATAGATCGAGGCAACGCGTAGCTATCAATTATTTAGAGATATTTATTCCCCAAATCCTTTCTCCGATTCCTCTCACTCCTGCCTTATGTCGGAAGCGTGGGGTAGATGTTAACGGCTTGAGGAAGGATCTCAGGTATAGAAAGAAAGACATGCCGTTCTACAGCGCCTTTCACGACCTTCCGGGATGTCCTAATGCTTCACAGCCAATGAAGTACTTTTAAAATGTAGTCACTGTTGCAATGTAGGAAACACAGTATAGCAAGATCCCACAAACAGCAATGACATAAATGACCAGATAATTGGTATTTTGTGATGTTGGTTGAGGGATAAATGTTGGCCAGAGACTGTTGGAGAACTCCCCTGCTGTCCCTCTACACTGTCCCATCAAACACTCCCAGGGCAGGTACAGCACGGGTTAGATACAGAGTAAAGTCCCCTCAACACTGTCCCATCAAACACTCCCAGGGCAGGTACAGCACGGGTTAGATACAGAGTAAAGTCCCCTCAACACTGTCCCATCAAACACTCCCAGGGCAGGTACAGCACGGGTTAGATACAGAGTAAAGCTCCCGCTAAACTGTCCCAGCAAACACTCCCAGGGCAGGTACAGCACGGGTTAGATACAGAGTAAAGCTCCCTCTACACTGTCCCATCAAACACTCCCAGGGCAGGTACAGCAGGGGTTAGATACAGAGTAAAGCTCCCTCTACACTGTCCCGTCAAACACCCCCAGGGCAGGTACAGCACGGGTTAGATACAGAGTAAAGCTCCCTCTACACTGTCCCGTCAAACACCCCCAGGGCAGGTACAGCACGGGTTAGATACAGAGTAAAGCTCCTTCTACACTGTCCCATCAAACACTCCCAGGGCAGGTACAGCACGGGTTAAATACAGAGTAAAGCTCCCTCTACACTGTCCCGTCAAACACCCCCAGGGCAGGTACAGCACGGGTTAGATACAGAGTAAAGCTCCCTCTACACTGTCCCCATCAAACACTCCCAGGGCAGGTACAGCACGGGTTAGATACAGAGTAAAGCTCCCTCTACACTGTCCCCATCAAACACTCCCAGGGCAGGTACAGCACGGGTTAGATACAGAGTAAAGCTCCCTCTACACTGTCCCGTCAAACACTCCCAGGGCAGGTACAGCACGGGTTAGATACAGAGTAAAGCTCCCTCTACACTGTCCCATCAAACACTCCCAGGGCAGGTACAGCACAGGTTACTTTGTAGAACCTCGTCCAGTGGAATGTGATCTGGTGCTGTGTGTTCTGGATTTGCCCTGTTTACACCATGGGGCAGGTACAGAAATCGGCGGCAACACCTGGAACAACTGCACAGCTTATCGAGAAGTTGTCAATCATGGACTCAAAGAAACCTACAGCGCAGAAGGAGGCCATTCGGCCCATCGTGCCTGTGCTGGCTCGTTGAATGAGCCGTCGTGCTCAGTCCCACGCCCCCGCTTTTTGTCCGTAACCCTGTGAGTTCCTCATCCTCCAGCACCGTCCAACTCCCTTTTCAAATTACTGATGGAATCAGCTTTCACCCCCTTTTCAGGTCGAACGTTCCCGATCCCGACAACTCTCCGAGTGAAAACATTTCTCCCCATCTCTCCTCTCGATCTTTTTCCAATGATTTTGAATCTATGATCTCTGGTTATTGACCCACTCGCCAGAGGGATAGTTTTTCTCTCTCTACACTTTTGAAACCTCTCATCATCTTGAAAACCTCCTAATAGGTCGCCTCTTAACCTTCTCTGTTCCAAGGAGAACCGTCCAAACTTTTCCACCCTCTCCTCGTAACTGATGTCCCTCATCCCTGCCAACATCCTGGTAAACCTCCTCTGCACCCTTTCTGAGGCCTTTACATCTTTCCTGAAGTGTGGTGCCCAGAATTCTCCACAACTCCAGCTGAGGCCTAACTCAGCTGGAGGATTGTGGATAAATGCGTCTTCATCACTCCACAGTGTGGGTAGATCCGTATAGCGCAGCAGTAGTTATACTGCACTGCCATTCTGTGCGACACGGGAGGGAGAATGCTTATCTTGTGTAGTGGTGGGTAGAGCCTCGGCCTGTGCGGGGAAGGTGGGGTGGGTGCTGGGGAGGAGAGCTCAGTCTGTACCGAGCTGGTGGGGTTCGAGCTCGGTTTGTGCAGAACAGAATCGAGAACTAGGCCTATACAGGAAGTCTAAGCCTGTGCTGGGGAAGATCTGGGCTTATATAGAGTGGGAGGAGATCAAGGCCTGGGCTGGGCCTATAGAGAGTGGGAGGAGAGAGGAGATTGAGGCCTGCGCTGGGGGGAGGGCTGGGCCGACAGAGTGGGAGCAGAGTGAGGCCTGTGCTGGGGGAGAGCTGGGCCTACACAGAGTGGGAGCAGAGCAAGGCCTGTGCTGGGGGTAGTGCTGGGCCTACACAGAGTGGGAGCAGAGCAAGGCCTGTGCTGGGGGAGAGCTGGGCCTACACAGAGTGGGAGCAGAGCAAGGCCTGTGCTGGGGGTAGTGCTGGGCCTACACAGAGTGGGAGCAGAGCGAGGCCTGTGCTGGGGGTAGTGCTTGGCCTACACAGAGTGGGAGCAGAGCGAGGCTTGTGCTGGGGGTAGTGCTCGGCCTACACAGAGTGGGAGCAGAGCGAGGCCTGTGCGGGCTAGAATACAACAGCAGCCCTGTGGCAACTATTTCCCCTCGCTCTGGGAAAATCTCCAACAGCAGGAAACAAAATCACCCGGCAAGCTTTGTACTCTACATATTGCAGCGTGTAAAGGCAGGAGGCACTTGCCCACATGACCGGCAATTTAATCTGTATCAGCGTCAGAATCTGGGCACTTGCTGTGTGGAGGTGACGCCCATTAATATTAGTCTGTTTCCAAATTCCCAACAATGACATCCCTCAACTGAGAAACACACAGAGACAAAAAAAAACACCCTCATTAAAGCACTAAGTTAGTCGTTCTCGCTCTGTCATAACCGTGTTTGTATAGACAAGACGTGTCAAATGTTATTTGCTTTGTCGCTGTTGGTTTCTTTGCCGCTCTGGTGAGACCGGGAGTGAATTGCCGTGACGACACTTGCGGTGAGGAACCTCCCAGGCAGCTGCAGGGGCGAGGAGGATGGTGGTGGGGAGGTTCTGGGAGCGCAGGCGACCCTTGGTGTTGCCGCTGAAGCTCCGTTTTTTTTTCTTCGCGGCTGGGATAAATTGGGATTTTGTTACGCGTGCCGAACGCTCTCCTGTACGGCAGTGTCAGCCGGGGCTCAGTGGGCAACGCTCTCACCCCTGAGTCAAAGGTCGTGGGTTCAGAGTCCCCACTCCAGAGATTTGAGAACAAAATCCAGGCTGACGCTCCCAGTGCCAGTACAGGAATCCCGCCCTCACCGCGGTTTTTGCCATACGCGGATTTCAAGTATACACGGTTTCCTCTTTGCCACAACTTTTGCCAACCGCTGCAGTGAATTTTGCGGTTTTTAATTTAGGATTAAGGTAAATAACATGATTTTATTGCTTTTATATTTTTTTTATTGTGTTGTTTGAACATTTATACTGTATTTGCCGACCGCGGTTTTACTAACCACGGGGGTTTTCAGGGACGCATCCCCCGTGGTTGGGGAGGGATTACTGTACTTGAGGGAGCGCTGCTCTGTCGGAGGTGCCGTCTTTCAAGTGACAATGGCTACACAGAGTGGGAGCAGAGCGAGGCCTGTGTTGGGGGGAGGGCTGGGCCTATACAGAGTGGGAGCAGAGCGAGGCCTGTGCTGGGGGTAGTGCTCGGCCTATACAGAGCGGGAGCAGAGCGAGGCCTGTGTTGGGGGGAGGGCTGGGCCGACACAGAGTGGGAGCAGAGTGAGGCCTGTGCTGGGGGTAGTGCTCGGCCTACAGAGAGTGGGAGCAGAGCGAGGCCTGTGTTGGGGGGAGGGCTGGGCCTATACAGAGTGGGAGCAGAGCAAGGCCTGTGCTGGGGGTAGTGCTCGGCCTACACAGAGAGTGGGAGCAGAGCGAGGCCTGTGTTGGGGGTAGTGCTCGGCCTACAGAGAGCGGGAGCAGAGCGAGGCCTGTGCTGGGGGTAGTGCTTGGCCTACACAGAGTGGGAGCAGAGCGAGACCTGTGCTGGGGGTAGTGCTCGGCCTACACAGAGTGGGAGCAGAGCGAGGCCTGTGCTGGGGGTAGTGTTCGGCCTACACAGAGTGGGAGCAGAGCGAGGCCTGTGCTGGGGGTAGTGCTCGGCCTACACAGAGTGGGAGCAGAGCGAGGCCTGTGATGGGGGTAGTGCTCGGCCTATACAGAGTGGGAGCAGAGCGAGGCCTGTGTTGGGGGTAGTGCTCGGCCTACACAGAGTGGGAGCAGAGCGAGGCCTGTGCTGGGGGTAGTGCTCGGCCTATACAGAGTGGGAGCAGAGCGAGGCGGGCGGGGGGGAATGCCTCTGCTCATCTTCGAAATAGTGCCACGGGATCTTTTACGTGCACCTGAGAGGGAGCAGACGGGGCCTCGGTTTAACGTCTCGTCCGAAAGAAGGCACCTCTGACAGTGCAGCACTCCCTCAGCACTGGCACTCGGAGCGTCAGCCTGGATTTTGCGCTCAAGTCTCCGGAGTGGGGACTCTGAACCCACGACCTTCTGACTCAGAGGCGAGAGCGCCGCCCACTGAGCCACTGGCTGACACCCAACACGCGGGATTGAGGATACCTTCAATTGAGGGACCTGGCACATGCAGACAAACTAAACTGACTTAAGTGTTTAACAGGCCAGAAGTGTCAATAACGCATAAATAACAGAGAGAGGAAAGCCAATGTCTATTGGTGCAGATTGACTTGGAGCCAGAAACACTTGGCTATATGCAAGCTTCCCTCATTAAACTCTAACTGACCTCAGGATGTGTCTATTTAAAGCCATTTGTCTTGAGGGCACTAATGGAACAGGCCTGATTAAACATAAATTCACTTTAGTTAGAGGATAATACATTGTGGGTTACTTGGAAACCAGTATCGTTGGTAACCATGGGAGATCCGAGGACCTTTTAAAATAATCATCTGACATCTTTTTCACTGTTGTGGGAGGAATACATTTGCTGGTATTGGAGAGGGGCACGGCAGGTGCACCCTGGCTATCAGTCGGTAGGGGGGGAAGGTCTTTTGATGTGAATTGGCATCTGTGCAATCGGCAAAGACAACAAAAACAACAGTTTGCATTTATGTAGAGACTTTAACGCAATGGCATCCTTTGTGACTGTGACAAAGGTAAACTATCCCTCCTCGTCCTTCTCGACTTGTCTGCAGCCTTTGACACGGTTGACCACTCCATCCTTCTCCAACGCCTCTCCACCGTCGTCCAGCTGGGTGGGACTGCACTCGCCTGGTTCCATTCTTATCTATCTAATCGTAGCCAGAGAACCTGCAACGGCTTCTTTTAGCCTCTCCCGCATCGTTACCTCTGGTGTCCCCCAAGGATCTATCCTTGGCCCCCTCCTATTTCTCATCTACTTGCTGCCCCTTGGTGACATCATCCGAAAACACAGCATCAGTTTCCACATGTACACTGATGACACCCAGCTCTACCTCACTACCACTTCTCTCGACCCCTCCACGGTGTCTAAATTGTCAGATTGGTTGTCCGACATACAGTTCTGGATGAGCAAAAATTTTCTCCAATTAAATATTGGGAAGACCGAAGCCATTGTTTTCCGTTCCCTAGCCACCGACTCCATCCCTCTCCCTAACATCTGTCTGAGGCTGAACCACACTGTTCGCAACCTTGGTGTCATATTTGACCCTGAAATGAGCTTCCGACCACATATCCGCAGCATAACTAAGACCGCCTATTTCCACCTCCGTAACATCGCCCGTCTCCGCCTCAGCTCATCCGCTGCTGAAACCCTCATCCATGCCTTTGTTACCTCTAGACTTGACTATTCCAATACACTCCTGGCTGGCCTCCCACGTTCCACCCTACGTAAACTTGAGGTCATCCAAAACTCGGCTGCCTGTGTCCTAATTCGCACCAAGTCCCGTTCGCCCATCACTCCTGTGCGCGCTGACCTAGATTGGCTCCCAGTTAAGCAGCGCCTCGATTTCAAAATTCTCATCCTTGGTTTCAAATCCCTCCATGGCCTCGCCCCTCCCTATCTCTGTAATCTCCTCCAACCCCAAAACCCCCCGCCTGAGATATCTGCGCTCCTCTAATTCTGCCCTCTTGAGCATCCCTGATTATAATCGCTCAGCCTTTGGTGGCCGTGCCTTCTGTTGCCTGGGCCCTGAGCTCTGGAATTCCCTGCCTAAACCTCTCCGCCTCGCTACCTCTCTCTCCTCCTTTTAAGATGCTCCTTAAAACCTACCTCTTTGACCAAGCTTTTGGTCACCTGCCCTAATTTCTCCTTATGTGGATCGGTGTCAACTTTTTTGTCTTAAAATACTCCTGTGCAGCGCCTTGGGACGTTTTACTACGTTAAAGGCGCTATATAAAGACAAGTTGTTGTTGTTATAAAATGTCCCAGGAAATCCAGGAGTGCTAGATCGTGAAGAAGGGATGGATCCCGTCGTTCTTCTCCGAAATAACGGAAAGACCAGGGACCGGCAGGAGGGAGAATTTACGGAATTTGTTGGCGGGTGTTTGTGGGGCACGGAGGGTCAAATGAGGGTCGTTGCTCCTTTCTGGAGGGCAATACGATCATTGGCTTGATCTCGTTGATATTTGAGCTGAGCTGGAGGCTGCATTTAACTGGCCAGCCAAGGCACGATGGGCCGAATGGCCTCCTGCTGTGCTGTATTATTCGATGATGCTAGGCGGACGTAATTTGACACCGAGCCATATAAGGAGTTATTTGGACAGGTGCCCGGAAGCCTGGTCAAAGAGGGTTTTAAGGAGCGTGTTCAAGGAGGAGGGACAGGCGGAGAGGTTTCAGGAGGGAATTCCAGAGTTTAGGGCCCAGATGGCTGAAGGCACGACCGCCAGTGGTGAGGCAATGGAACAAGACGACTTGCATTTACACAGCGCCCTTAACGTCGTAAAACGTCCCAAGGTGCTTCACAGGCGCGATTATCAAACAAAATTTGACACCGAGCCACGTAAGGAGATATTAGGGCAGGTGACCAAAAGCTTGGCCAAAGCGGTGGGTTTTAAGGAGCGTTTTCAAAGAGGAAAGAGAGGCGGAGAGGTTTAGGGAGGGAATTCCAGAACTTGGGACCTAGACGGCTGAAGGCACGGCCACCAATGATGGGGCGACGAAGACAGTGGTAAGGTTCACTGGCTGCAGCTTGGCAAGGTAGCCTGTGGCCTACAGTCCCGCACTTCGGAGCAGGTCAGAGGCTAGGTATTCTGCTCCTGACTCCCCAAAGCCTTTCCACCATCTACAAGACACAAGTAAGGAGTGTGATGGAATACTCTCCACTTGCCTGGATGAGTTGCAGCTCCAACAACACTCAAGAGGCTCGACACCATCCAGGACAAAGCAGCCTGCTTGATCGGCACCCCATCAACCACCTCAAACATTTACTCCCTCCACCACCGGCGCACCGTGGCTGCAGTGTGTACCATCTACAACTCGCCAAGGCTTCTTCGACAGCACCTCCCAAACCCGCGACCTCTTCCACCTAGAAGGACAAGGCCAGCAGGCGCATGGGAACACCACCACCTCCAAGTCACACACCATCCTGACTTAGAAGTATATCGGCCGTTCCTTCATCGTCGCTGGGTCAAAATCCTGGAACTCCCTCCCTAACAGCACTGTGGGAGCACCTTCACCACACGGACTGCAGCAGTTCAAGAAGGCGGCTCACCACCACCTTCTCAAGGGCAACTAGGGACGGGCAATAAATGCTGGCCTTGCCAGCGACGCCCACATCCCAGGAACGAATAAAAGAAAAAGAACTCACTGGCAGTGCTCGGGCAAGGGAACCCAGAGGCAGAAGGACCTTTCAGTTCTGCTATTATTAAGGTTGTCTGTCTTAAAGTTAGGTAGGGAGCTCAGAGCAGGAAGGGAAGGGCTGTGCATTCTCCTGTACTTGGTGTTTTATCTCGATTCAGGGCATTTATGACGTAATCATTGCAGGAAATAAGTTGTAAAGATTTATGGGTGCAGTGACTTTGGCCTTGTTGTACGATCAGCAGGACAATGTGTTCTTTGATTTTTGCATCGCAACTGAAAGCATGAAGGTTTCGTGTTGTGGAAAAGAGAGAGAAAGCAAATCCTACTCAGTACAAACAAACCCAACCGGTTTGAATATGAAGGATTTTTGAGTTGGAGATTAATCAGTGAGAGCACCAAAGATTTCACCATGGTGACTTTCCCTCCCCTCCCCGCGATCCCTCCCCTCCCCTTCCCCTCCCCTCGCTCCCTCCCCTCTCCTCTCCTTGGCCCCCTTCCCTCCCCTCGACCCCTCCCCTCCCCTTCCCCCTCCCCTCGACCCCTCCCCTCCCCTCGACCCCTCCCCTCCCCTTCCCCCTCCCCTCGACCCCTCCCCGCGATCCCTCCCCTCCCCTTCCCCTTTCCGTCGACCCCTCCCCTCGACCACTCCCCTCCCCTATCCCCTCTCCTCGACCCTTCCCCGCGACCCCTCCCCTCCCCCCCCCTCCCCTCGCTCCCTCCCTTCTCCTCTCCTTGGCCCCCTTCGCCCTCGCCCCTTCCCCCTCGTCCCCTCCCCTCACCTCGCCTCGCCCGCTCCCCTCCCTTCCCCTCGTCACCTCCCCTGTCCTCGCCCTCTCCCCTCGTCCCCTCCCCTCATCCCCTCCCCTTCCCCTCGTCCCTTCCCCTCTCCTCTGGTAGCTTCACTCTCCTGCTCCAAGACTTGAGGTTCAGACCTGATCTTCCAGCATCGAGCTGGGTTGCAAATGATTTTTTTTCTGTCCCATTCCTCGGGGATGCAATCGCAGTGAAGCTGTTCCAAGCTCCAGATATATGTGCTGCGGGAAAATTGGTTAAACTTTCTCCGACATTACCGACTGAGAATATCTTTCCTGATGAGATTGGCCCAGGTCCCCTGGCAATGCCACAGAAAGCCTGGAACTGACAAATCATCAAGTCACGGGGGGTGGGGGGGAGGCCAGGGGTGGGGGGGGGCGTTGGGTGAAAAAAAAGTATGACTAAAATATTTCAGGAAGCAAAAAAAATTTTTTTTTTCTTAACTGGAAAATTTCTCCGGGATGTGGTGCAGCTTGACAGAGGTCAAGGGAGGTCCTATAATAATAAAGCTCTCGCAAAGCTTCGTGAATCCCACTTTGCTAGCGGATCTGTCGTGGCGCCGCTCTGTGAATGTCGGGACGAAGCGGATTCCCCTTGGAGAGCATCAGTGATGCTGCCCGCATAGGCAGCGGGATCGGTGGCCTCAGGTGCTCATGAGGCTCCATCTAGTGGTAGGATTGCTCATTTGCAGGCGTGACTCTGTGTCACAGAATGGTGATGGCCAAATAAGAGAGGTGGGGGGGGAATGTGGTGTTAATTATTGACTTTGGACAATGGTAAAACGGGCGATGTCCAGTTCTCCTTTCCATTGAAGTTCTTTTTTATTCGTTTATGGGATGTGGGCGTCGCTGGCAAAGCCAGCATTTATTGCCCATCCCTAATTGCCCCTTGAGAAGGTGGTGGTGAGCCGCCTTCTTGAACCGGTGCAGTCCGTGTGGTGAAGGTGCTCCCACAGTGCTGTTAGGGAGGGAGTTCCAGGATTTTGACCCAGCGACGATGAAGGATCGGCCGATATATTTCCAAGTCAGGATGGTGTGTGACTTGGAGGGGAACTTGGATGTGGTGGTGTTCCCATGCGCCTGCTGCCCTTATCCTTCTAGATGGAAGAGGTCGCGGGTTTGGGAGGTGCTGCCGAAGAAATATAAATAAGTCGATGCCAGTCCAATATCAGCGAATGACTCACCTCCTGACTCCCCATAGCCTTTCCACCATCTACAAGGCACAAGCCAGGAGTGTGATGGAATAACTCTCCACTTGCCTGGATGAGTGCAGCTCCAACAACACTCAAGAAGCTCGACACCATCCAGGACAAAGCAGCCCGTTTGATTGGCACCTCATCCACCACCTTAACCATTCACTCCCTCCACCACCGGCGTACCATGGCTGCAGTGTGTACCATCTACAAGATGCACTGCAGCAACTTGCCAAGGCTCCTTCGGCAGCACCTCCCAAACCCGCGACCTTTACCACCTAGAAGGAGAAGGGCAGCAGGCGCATGGGAACACCACCACCTCCAAGTTCCCCTCCAAGTCACACACCATCCTGACTTGGACATAAATCGGCCGTTCCTTCATCGTCGCTGGGTCAAAATCCTGGAACTCCCTCCCTAACAGCACTGTGGGAGCACCTTCACCCCACGGACTGCAGCGGTTCAAGAAGGCGGCTCGCCACCACCTTCTCAAGGGCAACTAGGGATGGGTAATAAATGCCGGCCTTGCCAGCGACGCCCACAACCCATGAATGAATAAAAAAATGTATCGGCCATTTTACACCATCGCCCAGAGTTATAATTACCCCCAAGGAGCGTGTGACATTTTTTTGGATGAGATGTTAAACCGAGGCCTCGTCTGCTCGCTCAGGTGGATGTAAATGATCTCATGGCACTATTTGAAGAAGAGCAGGGGAATTCTCCCTGGCGTCCTTGGCCAATAAGTACTCCTCAACCAAACATCACTAAAGCAGATTATCTGGTCATTATCACAGTGCTGTTTGTGGGAGCTTGCTGTGCGCAAATTGGCTGCCGCATTTCCTACATTATAACAGTGACTACACTTCAAAAAGTACTTCATTGGCTGTAAAGCGCTTTGGGACGTCCTGAGGACATGAAAGAGGGGATATAAATGCAAATTCTTTCTTCTTTCTATAGAGTTGTTGTGATCTGGAATGCGCTGCCTGGTGGAAGCAGATTCAATAGTAACTTTCTCAAGGGAATTGGATAAGTACTTGAAGGAGAAAAATTTGCAGGGCTGTGGGGAAAGAGCAGGGGGAGTGGGACTAATCGGATCGCTCTTTCAAAGAGCCGGCACAGGCACGATGGGCCGAATGGCCTCCCTCTCTGCTGCATCATTCTATGATTCTGCAGCATACGCAGCAAATTTAATAAGTTCCAGGTTGATTTGTCGGATGTCTCAAGGCGCTTTTATGTTTAAGAATCACAGCCTACAGCAAACCTGTGATTCTCTTGTATAGGAAGAAAATTGCTTGCAAGTCCCAGAAGCTGTGAAGAGAGAAAGTGGGGGAAAGATGTGGGAGAAAGAGGCTACAGATGCTTAAGAATAATATATTAATGCCATGTAGCCTATTTGAATAAATGCAGCATTAAAATGTTTTGATAGGTTTGGCATGAGTTGAGGTCTCAGGTATTTGGCTCAGAATTAAACATCTTACACCTGGGAATTACCCGATGCTGAGAGTTTTTTTTTTCCTTTAGTCATTCACAAGATGTGGGCGTCGTTGGCACATTTATTGCAAGGCCAGCATTTATTGCCCGTCCCTAATTATCCTTAACTGAGTGGCTTAGTTAGGCCATCTCAGGGGCCTGTTAAGAGCCTGTAGTCACATATAGGCCAGACCGGGTAAGGACAGCAAATTTCCTTCCCTAAAAGGACATTATTGGACCAGATTTTTTTTTATAACAATCCGATAGTTATTGATACTAGCTTTTTATTCCAGATTTATTGCCGTGGTGGGATTTGAACTCCGATGGGAGTGAATAGGGAAGAGTTATGTAAATAAGTTCTATCCAATGGGAGTGAATGGGGAGGAGTTATGTAAATAAGTTCTATCCAATGGGAGTGAATGGGGAGGAGTTATGTAAATACGTTCTATCCAATGGGAGTGAATGGGGAGGAGTTATGTAAATAAGTTATATCCAATGGGAGTGAATGGGGAGGAGTTATGTAAATAAGTTATATCCAATGGGAGTGAATGGGGAGGAGTTATGTAAATAAGTTCTATCCAATGGGACTGAATGGGGAGGCGTTATGTAAATAAGTTCTATCCAATGGGGAGAGGCTCTGTGACTGGGTTGGCTTTCCATGTTTGTTGTTTGAAACCAACCCACTAAATCTTAAAAAGAACTCCGAAAGTCAAAACGACTCGCCGAGGCAGAGGATTGGTTGAAGCTGGAGAGCAGAGCTGTGAAAAAGTGACAAAGCAGAGACATGCTAAGATTACCGGTGAGCTCCTTGGTTGAACACAAACCGGACAATATCTTGCCCCTCAGGGTCAACGGTGAGGGTGATGTTCCACTGCTTTTTGCAGTACAGCGGCCAAGGTGGGAACAGCATTCCCTCGCCGATAGTCAAGGGTTGCCAACTCTGGCTGGATGTGTACCTGGAGGGTTTCATCACCTGACCTCCTCCCTCCAACTGGCCGAACCCCTGCGCTCCCCCATTGGTCGCCCGACACGTCCATCCTCGGGGAGCCCCGCCTTCCCAGCCAATTAGAAAGCGAGCAGACTCTTCGTTAGCCAACTGGATGATTCTTGACTGTCTTTTCTTTCCCATCACCAACATTTTTATAACTAATAAACAGAAGTATTGAAAGCAATTATTTCTTTTACATAGAAACATAGAAACTAGGAGCAGGAGTAGGCCATTCGGCCCGTCGAGCCTGCTCCACCATTCAATACGATCATGGCTGATCATCCAAATCCAGTACCCTGTCCCTGCTTTCCCACACAGAATCCCCATCGAGCCTGCACCGACACATATCCCACCCTATCCCCGTAACCCCACGTATTTAATTCCCCCTAACATATCCCCGTAACCCCACATATTTAATCCCCCCCTAACACTAAGGGTCAATTTATCATAGCCAAATCAACCTAACCCGCACATTTTTGGACTGTGGGAGGAAACCGGAGCACCCGGAGAAAACCCACGCAGACACGGGGAGAATGTGCAAACTCCACACAGACAGTCACCCGAGGTCAGATTCGAACCCGGGTCCCTGGCGCTGTGAGGCACTAGTGCTAACCACTATGCCCCCTTGTATTTTTCTCCTGGGATGCTCCCACAAATGTCCTGGAGATAAATCTTCAATTCCTGGAGACTCCAGGGCAATCCTGGAGGGTTGGCAACCCTGCCATAGCGCTGTCCCAACACAGCCCCATCAATCTACAGTGACTGGCCCTGCTGCCCCATCTCCATTATTTGCCTGCCTTTGAGAAGTTGCTTTGCACTGCTCAGGAAACGGTTAAGGCCTCTCAAGGAGGCAATCCATCTTGCTTTGTAGCCCCTCAATCTATTGTAAACTCCTTTGTCTCCAAAGGGTATTCAGGAAGAGACGGGGATAAAAAGAGAAGGCAAAGCTGGTCTCTGCATTAGCTGTTCATTTGAGCAAAGCTCCAAGGTTGAACGCTGCCCTGCTTTTGTGTGAAGATGACAGGAGCCTTGCTCCAATGTGATGTGGGGCCGGGGAACTGTAGGAAGGAGCCTGCTTGAGACCTCGTACAACCTCATATTCTCCGAAGCTATTTCTCCGCACTTACCTTAAATAAACTGTGTGTAAAACGTCAAATGAAGCCTTGTGTGCAGCCCCCACAGTGGAAGAGCCGCTGCACGTGGGGTACAGAGGACGCCTGCTGTTTGTGCAGGAGAAGAGCATTGTTGCGGTCTGGAGCCCGAGCTGTTTGTATTGCGACTGCCCCCCTTTAAAACTAGCTCTTCCATCATCGACGCACTGCGCCCTGCTCTCAAACTGTCATAGTCTCCTCTGTAGTGTGGATATAAAGCTCAATCACTGTGCAGGCA
Source organism: Squalus acanthias (assembly GCA_030390025.1). Classification (NCBI taxonomy): domain Eukaryota; kingdom Metazoa; phylum Chordata; class Chondrichthyes; order Squaliformes; family Squalidae; genus Squalus; species Squalus acanthias. The sequence goes on from CM059450.1 coordinate 8,057,858, forward strand.
CAAGGCCTGACACTGGAACACACGGAATGGGAGGGAATTGTCCCCTTTTCACCAGTGCATAGTGCGCATGTACAGACACCGGCACTGCGGTGAGCACAGGTCGGAAAAGTGTGCCTTATCGTGTTCTAGCTCCATCTCTGACCCACTTATTCCTACTGAGGCCTTGTGCTGTCAGCAGAGCATAATGAAATTACCCCTTACATGTACAGGAGCCGACACTGCGACACACACGTACAGTACCAGACAGGAGTGAATCGTTCCCTTTTACCCTGTGCGTACTGTACATGTACAGGAGCCGACACTGAGACACACATGCGCCGTACAGTACCAGACGGGAGTGAATCGTTCCCTTTTACTGTGTGTACTGTACATGTACAGGGGCCGACACTGAGACACACACGAGCCGTACAGTTCCAGATGGGAGTGAATCGTTCCCTTTTACCTGCCATGTGTACGGTACAGGTACAGGAGCCGACACTGAGACACACACGGGCCGTACAGTACCAGACAGGAGTGAATCGTTCCCTTTTACCCTGCGTACTGTACATGTACAGGAGCCGACACTGAGACACACACGGGCCGTACAGTACCAGACAGGAGTGAATCGTTCCCTTTTACCCTGCGTACGGTACATGTACAGGAGCCGACACTGAGACACACACGGGCCGTACAGTACCAGACAGGAGTGAATAATCTCTTTATTCTTGCGTGTGGTGCAAGCTGAACATTTGTATTGGACTTCAAGATGTAACTGTGCCTTTAAAAGTTAACTGTAGGATGTGCGATAGAACAGGAGACCAATTTGCTGGGGTTAAATGAATCACAGTACAATCCACAGCAGCACTAGTGACTTGGAAATGGCTCGCACTTGTTTAAACCTTGTCGTGCTTTCTATGGAGTAAGAGTAACACACTCTCTCTTTGCCTCAGGGAACACAATGAAAAGTTCTCTCCCTGCCCGCTGCCTGCGCTGGTATCAAGTAAATGGCTCCAGGCTGCACGCAGCGGCTTTCAAATATTTCAAGAGGCATGTCTGGCAAGCTCCCAATTCCAACCAAGCTGAGATCAAGAATAGCATTCGAGCTTTCAGCTGTAGTGGTAATATACTGTACGCCATGTGGAACAAGGCTCAATGAGAGGCACGTCTGGCCCACAGATCTTCTCGAGCCATATAAGCTACTGAGGGGGGCTCGTCAAGGTAGACGCGGAGAGGATGTTTCCCCTCGTGGGGAAATCTAGAACTCGGGGGCATAGTTTCAGATAAAGGGTCGCCCTTTTAGAACTGAGATGAGGCGGAATTTCTTCTCTCAGAGGGTCGTAAATCTGTGGAATTCTCCGCCCCAGAGAGCCGTGGAGGCTGGGTCATTAAATATATTTAAGGTGGAGAGAGACAGATTTTTGCAAGATAAGGGAGTGAAGGGTTATGGGGAGCGGGCAGGGAAGTGGCTTTGAGCCCAAGATCAGCCATGATCTTATTGAATGGCGGAGCAGGCTCGAGGGGCCGAGTGGCCTATTCCTGCTCCTATTTCTTATGTTCTTATGTTCAAATATTATTATTTATGGACCCACAACCAATTTGCCAAAGGAGGTTTATTGCTTGGGTCAGGAATCTATATGGACAAACAATTGACGAACGGAGACCGAGGGGGGCAATTTGTAACCGACCCCGCCCGTCGGGAATCCTCACCGGAGGGGGTGCAGCGCTGCCTTACACCCCGCCCGATTGAAGCCAATGGGGAGTAACATTGGACGGGATGGGAAACCAGCGTTCCACCCCACCCCATCCCGTGAGGATTCCTGCCCAGTGAGTTAGGGTAAAATGACCTCCCACAACCCCCCGACCATTTTTAAACTGAGCATTGGAATTGGAGGGTGTTGGAATGGTTGGTTGCTCCTTGGATCGACATGCGGTTTGGTCCACTGGGTCGACGCAGGCAAGCGCAAGGCATTGGTCCATCAGGGTTCTACATGATGGGGGTGTGCATGAAGGAACTTAGATCCACGGTGCCAGCCCTGGCTCAGTGGGCAGTGGGCAGTACCCTCGCCTCTGGGTCAGAAGGCGGTGGGTTCGAGCCCTGCTCCAGAGACTTGAGCACAAAAAATCCAGGCTGACACTCCCAGTGCGGTACCGAGAGAGTGCTGCACTGTCGGAGGTGCCGTCTTTCGGATGAGACGTTAAACCGGAGCCCCGTCTGCTCTCTCGGGTGGACGTAAAAGATCCCAGGGCCACTATTTCAAAGAAGAGCAGGGGGAGTTCTCCCCGGTGTCCTGGGGCCAATATTTATCCCTCAATCAACATCACTAAAAGCAGATTACCTGGTCATTATCGCATTGCTGTTTGTGGGAGCTTGCTGTGCGCAAATTGGCTGCCGTGTTTCCTACATTACAACAGTGACTGCACTTCGAAAGTACTTCATTGGCTGTAAAGCGCTTTGGGACGTCCTGAGGTCGTGAAAGGCGTAAAAATTCAAGTCTTAATCTTCCTTTACTGGGCTTGTATATGATGGGAGTGCGAGTGTAGGAACATTGATCATGTGTGGAGTTTGCACATTCTCCCCGTGTCTGCGTGGGTTTCCTCCGGGTGCTCCGGTTTCCTCCCACAGTCCAAAAATGTGTGGGTTAGGTTGATTTGGCTATGATAAATTGACCCTTAGTGTAAGGGGGGATTAAATATGTGGGGTTATGGGGATAGGATGGGATATGTTAGGGGGAATTAAATACGTGGGGTTACGGGGGTAGGGTGGGATATGTGTACTGTGGGGATTAAAGCAGGGACAGGGTACTGGATTTGGATGATCAGCCATGATCGTATTGAATGGCGGAGCAGGCTCGACGGGCCGAATGGCCTACTCCTGCTCCTAGATTCTATGTTTCTATGTTTCTATGATCACAAGCGTGGGATTCTAATCGGTGGAAGTCAATGCAAATGGATTTGTTTCATTGGGAGTCTATAGAGTGGGAGTCAATGCAAAGGGGTTTAAATTGTTGGCACTATTATTAGACCAGGTGTGTGCGTGCTTCTGAACTCGGCTGGTTTGAAGCTTCGAGTAGTGAGACTATCTCTACACCAACCGATATAAACAAATGAGATTGTTTTAACAGGTATATTTGATTGCATGTGGTTTGAAGTATTTGAGGAGAGGGTGTGTTTGAATGCTGTAACATCAACAAGTGGTGCGGTTGATATAATCTCTTGGTCTAAAGTGCTTTAAACAGTCACCAGGCATGAGCTGCCCCTTCCCTTTCCCTTTCCCTCCCTTGCCTCCTCACGCCAAGCAGCCTACCCTGGCTAAGATGGCCAGTAGGGTCAGCTTGGTTCAGTGGGTAGCGCTCTCTCGCCTCTGAGTCAGAAGGTCATGGGTTCAAAAGGCCCCACTCCAGAGACTTGAGCAGAAAAATCCAGGCTGACGCTCCCAGTGCAGCACTGAGGGAGCCCTGGACTTGAGCACATAATCTCGGCCGGCATTTTGTCGGCGGTGCCGTTGTTCAAGTGAGATGTTGAACCCAGGCCCCGTCTGCCAGTTTAGGAGGATGTAAATGGTCCCTTGGCACTATTGGAAGAACAGGCAGTTCTCCCAGTGTCCTCGACAACATTTATCTGTAAACCATAAAGCATATTAACTGGCCATTCGTCTCATTGCTGTGCGCAAATTGGCTGCTGCGTTTCCTACATTACAACAGTGACGACACTTCAAAAAGTACCTTATTGGCTGTAAAGCGCTTTGGGACAGCCTGAAGTACCTAAATGTCATCTCTTTCTTTCTTTGTTTTAGGGTTCTTCATAATTGGAGGTCGAATGAAACCGAAATAACTTTATCAAGGTTTAGTAAATATTATGGGGGGGCAATTCTAACCTAACCCGCCCATCGGGATACTGATGGGATCGGGTGCAGCGCTGGATTACACACCGGCCAGATTTTGCGCTCCATTGCAGTGAGTGGACAGTAATATTGGGCGGGGTGTAAATCCGGCCTTCAACCTGATCCTGTGGGTTTTCCCGGTGGGCGGGCAAGGTTAACGTTGCCCCTTCTATATGTGCAGCCGTCCAGTCTTGGCGAGACCTCCACCTTCGGTGTTTTGGGAGGAGTAGCTGCCTACTGGGGTGGACAGTCTCAGAATAAGGGGTCGGCCATTTAGAAAAGAAAGACTTGCATTTATATAGCGCCCTTTCACGACCACCGGACGTCTCGAAGCTCTTTACAGCCAATGAAGTAACTTTTTTGAAGTGTAGTCGCTGTTGCAGTGTGGGAAACGCGGCAGCCAATTTGCGCACAGCAAGCTCCCACAAACAGCAGCCGAGCTCATGGCCACCTGTCCTAATATCTCCTTATGTGGCTCGGTGTCACAGTTTGTTTGGCCGTCGCGCCTTGGGGGATGTTTTACTCCGTTCAAGGTGCTACATAAATGCAAGTTGTTGTTGTTGTTGTTGTACACGGAGCTATCGCAGAACAAGGGTTTAAAGAACTGCGTCATTTTTTTGCACCCAGCATCTGGAGCTTTTTGTCTATTCAGCAGGGTAAGGATTTAAATCTCTGAGTGCGAGGCTCAGCAGTTGCTGGCCTGACTGTGTGGAGTTCCTGTTTAGTCAGCAGGGCAAAGGATTGGTTTGGCCCACATTCAGCAGAAAGATAAATGAAATCTCTTCTGTTTAATGGCGTGTTGTCCATTCTTGGCACGCGTTTCGGCAATGGTCTGCGGACCAAATGTCAACGTCATCACATTTTTTCTTTACATCTTGGCGACCCCCCCCCCCACCACCTCCCAATCTTAGAATTTTTTTTTTTAATTGCTTTCTGGAATTTGCTAGATTATGAAACGTACGAATAATAGAATAAGCTGACAGAAAAACCGAGTCTCTGCGGGTCTGTTCTGTTCCGACTTCTCTGTCTGTCTAGTCGGGAGGCGGAGTGGCCGCCCGCGCTTTTGAGGCCTGGATCTCGTACGCGTCCGCCAGGCGCCAAACGGGCTTCCCGACGCGGCTTGCCAAAGGAAACTGGGCCGGAGTTGGTGCCGGGAAGGTTAAGGAGGGAATGGCGTAATGGCGGAGGGCGGGGGCGGGAGCCTCGTGACGGCACCGGCCTGGATTCGTTTTTTGGCGCCCCCCCCCCCCCCCCACAAAAATAATTCGACACTTAACCTTTGGCCGGGCCTCTTTGGTTCCATCGCCCGTGGAACTGTTCGGAGCGCGTGCGCGGCGTAGACCCCGACCGGATCGGATTAAAAATGGCAATTGGGGGGTCCCATTTACATCGTGCGCCTCCGATTTCCAGATTAAAAGGGGCCTGTCGCCTGAATCAGGCGGGCGCTTTGGACACCCGGTGGTAGGGTACGGTAGCGTAGTGGTTATGTTACTGGACGAGCAATCCAGTAGGCCTGGGCTAATGATCTGGAGACATGGGTTCAAATCCCATCTTGGCTGCTGGGGAGTTTAAATTCAGTTAATTAAATAATAAAATCTGGAATAAAAAGCTAGTGTCAGTAATGGTGACCATGAAACTACTGGATTGTTGTAAAAACCCACCTGGTTCACTAATGTCCTTTAGGGAAGGAAATCTGCCACCCTGACCCGGTCTGGCCGATATGTCACTCCAGACCCACGGCAATGTGGTTGACTCTCAGCTGCCCTCTGAAATGGCCGAGCGAGCCATTTGAAAACCTTCACCACACGGGACTGCAGCGGTTCAAGAAGGCGGCTCACCACCAACCACCTTCTCGAGGGGCAATTAGGGATGGGCAATAAATGCCGGCCTTGCCAGCGATGCCCACATCTCATTAAAGAATGAAGGGGGGAAAAAAAAAGGCCTCATTCAAAATGGCGCCAGCAGCATTGCCGCGTTAACGGGACAGTAAGGAGACCGACCCCATTTTGAGGCCGTTACCCTCCCCTTAACGTCAAGTGAAGGGAGTTGAAAGTCAACCCCCGTCTGGACTGGAACAAGGTGAAATGCCCTCAGTTTATTTGGTGCAGATTTGCTTCCCGAAGATTTCAACAGTTAGAATCCGTTGGACTGGTTGGTTTTGGAGGACCTCGGTTGCGGCTGAACTTAAGACCCTGATCTCTCGGAAAGCAAAGAACCACATAGGGCTGGTTTCTTCCATAGCCCAAATACACTCCATTCAACACATTTAAACACTTGTTAAAAAAATTATTCTGGGGATCTTTGCAATTCTGGCAAGGCCAGCATTTATCGCCCATCCCTAATTGCCCTCGAGAAGATGGTGGTGAGCCGCCTTCTTGAACCGCTGCAGTCCGTGTGGTGAAGGTACTCCCACAGTGCTGTTAGGTTAGGGAGCAATGTTCCCTCTAATTTTCTTTTGGGCGCGTGGCCCCTTTAAGGGGCTGTGCGGCCCATTCAAATTTCCGCGTTTTCCATTTAAAAGCCGGTGAGCCGGCTGCGCGGGAGCTCCAGACCGCTGCGCGGCCGCGCGGCTTAAAGGGAACATTGGTAGGGAGTTCCAGGATTTTGACCCAACGATGATGAAGGAACGGCGATATACGTCCAAGTCGAGATGGTGTGTGAGACTTGGAGGGGAACTCGGAGGTGGTGGTGGTGTTCCCATGCGCCCGCTGCCCGTGTCCTTCTAGGTGGTGGAGGTCGCGGGTTCGGGAGGTGCTGCCGAAGAAGCCTTGGCGAGTTGCTGCAGTGCATCTTGTAGATGGTGCACACTGCAGCCACCTAAAGCAAAGTCCTGTGTAAATAATGGGGTGAAGTTCCTATCTGACAATCCTCACATCCAAACCTGCCTGTTGCCATCCATTACTCTCTTCTCATCCTGCCCCCTCCTGCACCACAGGAATCATTGTGCCCCATGTATCTGATCAGCTCAGTACCTGCCCCGATAACCTCCAATTCTATTCCAAAAACAACAACAACTTGCATTTATATAGCGCCTTTAACATAGTAAAACGTTCCAAGGCGCTTCACAGGAGCGCTATCAAACAAAGTTTGACACTGAGCCACATAAGGAGATATTGGGGCAGGGAGGTAGGTTTTAAGGAGCATCTTAAAGGAGGAGAGAGAGGTGGAGAGGTTTAGGGAGGGAATTCCAGAGCTTAGGGCCCAGACAGCTGAAGGCACGGCCGCCAATGGTTGAGCGATTAAAATCAGGGATGCGCAAGAGGCCAGAATTAGAGGAGCGCAGAGATCTCAGAGGGTTGTGGGGCTGGAGGAGGTTACAGAGATAGGGAGGGGGCGAGAGCCATGGAGGCATTTGGAAAAAAAGCACTAGAATTTTTAAGTTGAGGCGTTGTCGGATGGGGAGTCAATGTGTGTCAGCAAGCACAGGGGGTGATGGGTGAACGGGACTTGGTGCGAGTTAGGACACGGGCAGCAGAGTGTTGAATGAGCTCAGGTTTATGGAGGGTGTCTTTTCAGCTCATCTTTGATAGAGTTGAGTGACTCCCCCTCAAATGGTGTTACAGAGAGAAGTTGTGGCTCAGTGGGTAGCACTCTTGCCTCACGAGTCAGAAGGTCATGGGTTCAAGCCTCGCTCCAGAACCTGAGTGCATTATCTATGGTGACGCTTCAGTGAAAAGGAGGAGAGACCTTCCGGTGTCATAGCCAACATTCTGCCCTCAACCAACGCCACTAAATAGCGATTAACTGGTCATTCATTTTATTTCACCAGAATGATACCGGGGCTTAAAGGGTTAAATTACGAGGACAGGTTGCATAAACCTGTCTTGTATTCCTCGAGTTTAGAAGGTTGAGGGGTGATCTGATCGAGGTGTTTAAATTACAAAAAGAATTCGGTAGGGTAGAGACGGAGAAACTATTTCCACTGGTGGGGGGGAAATAAAGAACGAGGGGGACATCATCTTAAACTTACAGCCAGGCCATTCACTGGGAAATCGGGAAGCATTTTTTCACACAAAGGCTAGCAGAGATCTGGAATTATCTCCTCCAAATGTCTGTGACTGCTGGGGGGGGGGACAATTGGAGCTTTCAAGATTGAGATCAAAAGAGTTTTCATCGGTAAAGGTATCAAGGGATACTCGGAGGGGGGTGAATCTTGGAATTCTCTACCCCAGAGGGCTGCGGAGGCTCAGTCGTTGAGTATATTCAAGACAGAGATCGATAGATTGTTGAATATTAAGGGAATCAAGGGATATGGGGATAGTGCAGGAAAGTGGAGATGAGGTCGAAGATCAGCCATGATCAGCCATGGTCGGAGAGTCCAGAACCAGGGGTCATAATCTAAGGATAAGGGGTAAGCCATTTAGGACAGAAATGAGGAAGAATTTCTTCACCCAGAGAGTGGTGAACCTGTGGAATTCTCTCCCGCAGAAGGTAGTTGAGGCCAAGTCATTAAATATATTCAAGAATGAGTTAGATATATTTCTTAAAGCTAAAGGTATCAAGGGATATGGGGAGAAGGCAGGTACAGGGTACTGAGTTTGGATGATCAGCCATGATCTCATCGAATGGCGGAGCAGGCTCGAGGGGCCCAATGGCCGACTCCTGCTCCTATTTCTTATGTTCTTATATTCTTAAGGGATAAGGCGCTAAGGCGGGTAAATAGAGTTCAGGTACAGATCAGCCATGATCTAATTGAATGGCCTACGCCTGTTGCTATTTGCTGTTGTGGGACCTTGCTGTGCACCAGTTTTTTTTAGTATTTATGTAGCGTCTTGAACGTAGTAAAACGTCCCGAGGCGCTTCACAGGAGAGTGATAAGACAAAAAATTGACACTGAGACACATAAGAAATTAGGGGAGGTGACCAAAAGCTTGGTCAAAGAGGTAGGTTTTAAGGAGCGTCTTAAAGGAGGAGAGAGAGGTAGCGAAGCGGAGAGGTTTAGGGAGGGAATTCCAGAGCTTAGGGCCCCAGGCAACAGTAGGGACGGCCACCAATGGTTGAGCGACTTTAATCAGAGATGCTCAAGAGGGCAGAATTAGAGGAGCGCAGATATCTCTGGTGGGGGGGGGGGTTGTGGGGCTGTGGGGCTGGAGGAGGTTAGAGAGATGGGGAAGGGAGGGAGGCCACGGAGGGATTTGAAAACAAGGATGTGAATTTTGAAATCAAGGCGTTGCTTAACCGGGAGCAAATGTAGGCCAGCGAGCACAGGGGGTGATGGGCGAACAAATTGGCTGCTGCGTTTTACTTCATCGCAGTAACTGCACTTCAGAGTAATTCAGCGAGGCACTTCGGGGACGGTTGTGAGAGACAGAATAAGGAGCTGTATAAATGCAAGCATTTCCTTTGATATTTATGTACTGTCATTGCTCCTGACTGTTGTCCCTTAATGTTGTCAGCGCTCATGCTGAGAACTCGTAGACACACGCAAGACTATAGCCCGAGACAACTATCATATCTATATTCACAGAGCCTGCAAGTGATGAGACATAAAGAATCTTTTGTGTGCTTGAATGCACCAGTCTGCTTACCTTCAGGTAAGATTAATATGCTTCCATCTTTCGGATGAGACGTTAAACCGAGGCCCCGTCTGCCCTCTCAGGAAGTAAAAGATCCCACGGCCACTATTTCGAAGAGGTGAGCAGGGGAGTTGTCCCCGGTGCCCTGGCCAATATTTATCCCTTAACCAAACACCACTAAACAGGCTTATTTCATTGCTGTTTGTGGGAGCTTGCTGTGCACAAATTGGCTGTCGCGTTTCCTACATTACAACAGTGACCACACTTCAAAAAGTGCTTCATTGGCTGTAAAGCGCTTTGGGACATCCTGAGGTTGTGAAAGGCGCTGGAGAAATGTAAGTTTTTTTTGTGGCTCGGTGTAAAATTGGGGATGGGGGTTGGGGGTGGAGTGTGAGTGGAGGGGGTTGGGGGTGGAGTGTGAGTGGAGGGGGTTGGGGACTGGGGGTGGGGCGTGAGTGGAGGGGGTTGGGGACTGGGGGTGGGGTGTGAGTGGAGGGGGTTGGGGACTGGGGGTGGGGTGTGAGTGGAGGGGGTTGGGGACTGGGGGGTGGGGGGTGAGTGGAGGGGGTTGGGGACTGGGGGTGGGGGGTGAGTGGAGGGG